>JARYZH020000021.1:0-551108 GCA_030021035.2 Notholithocarpus densiflorus
TTTTTTTTTTTTTTCCTTTTCTTTGTATATAGACTATGGATATTCATTTAATCTATAAAATTGTTCTTTTTATATTCTTGTTCTTTACGTACTCCTTGCTCTTTAAATACAAGTCTTTACATTCATCTATTTAATACAAGTCTTTATATTCATGCTATTTAAATACAAATGTTTACATTCTCACTATTTAAATTCAAGCTTTTACATTTCCTTGCTTATTAAAATACAAGTCTTTGCAGTATTGCTCTATTAAGTACAAGTCTTTAAATTCGCCTCTTTACTTTTATGTTGTAATAAAGGTTTGGCCTTTCTTATATTTATGGGCCTATACATGTGTGAAGGTGTATACCTTCACACTTGTATACTAAATCTCATAGATTTAAGAAAGGACAATCCTTGAATCTTGTTTATTCTTTACACCCCTAATCAATATGGCTTTGTGGAGGTGTATTTCTATACACCTTGATATACACAACCATTCATTGATGCTTATATGGGTATAGGGTTTATTCAAGATGGATCTTTTTAGTTTATTCTTTATATCCCAAATCAATATAACCTTGTGAAGGAGTATTTTTATACACCTTGATATGCATAAGTAACACAACCATCCTTTGATTTTCCATTGAGTTAGAGTTTATTAATTCAAAAAAGATCTAGATGCTCGGGTTTAATATTTCCCTTTTACTTACTTGACGTGCTCTTATTTACATATATATTGTTCTATACTTTTAAATTCCTAGATTTTAAAGTTGGAATATCCATCTATCTATGTTGATATAAATATATATACATGTACATATATTTATATACGTGTAGATATATTTATATACGTGTAATACACACACCCATACACATACATACATGGATATTGAATTTTGTTTAAATAAATATCTTATTTCATGTATTGCATTTACTTTAAGCTTCATTTATAATCCTTGTCTGATTTCTCGTGGGTGAAAAGGTTTAAAGGTGATAGCTCTTTAACTAGCAGAATAAAGACTATCCCACCAAATAGTGAATGGCTTGATTCAAATAAACTCTCTAAAAAATGTGCTTTCAAATTAAAAGGGTTTTAGTAAATAGTTTTTCTAATGGATTCCAAAGCCATCCCTTTACAAAATGGGTATTTCTAATGACTAAAAAATAGAATTTTTCAAGTTTACCCTTAAATAAGTAAAATTCCTCTAAAGGAGAATTTTTAAATAAATAATTGATAAATGCACTTTTAAAAATCACTTCCTAGATTAAGTTCCAAGAAGCCTAAATTTGAATTTTCTACACACAAAAAAAGACTTATAAAAAGCCTTGGATTTTTACCCCTAAAACAATCTTTTTTTTAGAAAACCATGGAAAAGTTTTCTTCAAAAAACCAATTTTTAAAAAGGTTTGAAATTTAATCTTGAAAATTGTGGTGGGCCTTTTTTACAATATTGGGCTGGGCTGCCTCTTGCAGTATTAGACCCAAATGTTCTAAGTAAGAGAGTCGGAACCGGTCTAACTGCAACTTACTTTGGTCCGGCTTGTGTACAAACTATGCCCCGTTTGCCAAGCTTTGATCACAGGCCCATGGCAGGCAGAACTGCTGCGGGTAAGTTGTGGCAAACAAATATAATAAAGACAATATAAGAAATAGTAGACAAAATGAATAAAAGCGGGCAACAAGAGGCGCCCCGTAGGTCGAAAGTAGAGAAATAAATGAGGAATAATAATAATGGGGTTATTGAATTAAAGAGGGGAAAATCAGTCTGCCATGCCAAGTAATGTTGCGGAGCTAAAACCAAGAAGGTAAACCACTTCCTCAATGCGACTAATCTCCCAAGGGAAAGAAATTAATTGCTTTGAGGGAATGGGCCTGAATGGTTTATGTTTAATGAGGATCCTCTATCTTTTTTTGATCGAGAGCAGGGCTTTAGAGGGAGAGAGGAGATCAACCTATTGGTGCATGCCTGTCATTCTATACTCTCTATTCTCTATCCTTCCTAGTTTGTCCTTTCTTTCTTTTTTTCTTCCTTTTCTTTCTCAGTGTTTACTCACTTTTGTTGCGATTCTCTCCTAGAGGTTGCTATTACAGTATTTGTGATTATGATCCCCCTACCCCCCCTCACTGTGCACGGCAAGGCCCCTTTTTATAGTGCCTGCTATGACTGGATTTTACTATTTTAGCCTTTAACAACCTTTGTCTAGTCTGGGTGTCCTTACCAACCACTTACTGGTTTGCCAGTTGCTTAGCCACCACCACTTACCTGTGCTGGCCGTGACACCAAACAAAGAAGGCTATTTTGTTTGTTTACCTGCCGTGTTACAGTGTGAGTGCTCTCTCTCTCTCTCTTCCTATCCCTCATGGCATGCACCTAGTGGTCCCAACTCATCCTTGCTTCCTTTGGGTGGTATGTCATCCCAGTATGACGTATCCCCCAAAAGAGCCTGAGCAGGAACCCCGGAATAGGTTTTCCCCTCTCCCCACCGCCAGACCATGCCCTCTTACCTCTGACCTATGACCTCACCACCTCCTATATTGGCTTGGTACAGGCTGGTGATGTCTGGGCCTTTCGCATGCTTCACTTCCATGTCTATCCAAAATCTGCCTACTGCTCACGCGTCCGCCGTGGTCTGGAGACTTGTCTGCACATCCTGCCGCCCACCCTTATCTTCTTATGGCGTGAACCATTTTCTGGCTTCTCATTCTTTAAAGCCTGCTCCTTTCGGGGCTGGGCTTTTGCTTGGCCGTGGGCTTTTCCTCCTTTGGCCCACTCTTTTGCTCTTTTCTGCAGTCTTTGCGTGTCCTGCCATACTACTCTGCTATTCCTGCTGTGGCGTTATTTAACCCAAGCCTGCTGGGCCTCTTTGGGCTTGTTGCTTATTCTTCCCTCAATGGCTCAGTATAGTCATTTGAGCTTTTTGGTTACGTTAGGCATCCTTGGCCCATTTACTTTCCTTGGGCCCTTTAGGCCCTTTTCCTAGCTCTACATTCCCATGGACTTTTACTAACTCCTTTGGGCTTCCCTGGCCTAATTACCTTATCCTTCATCGTTGGGCTTCATGGACTTTCCATCAACCCCTTACTTTCTTTACTTTCATTACTTTAGACCTGTTGTGGCCCATTCTCATTTTTCTACATCACATACTGCCCATGGGTTTGCTTCTTCTCTCTTTCCGGGTTCCTTTAGGCCCATCTACTTCCTCAAGGCCCATTTGTTTATTTCATGGGTCTGCAATTCATTATTCCTGCCATTTGGGTTTAATGGTTTTTCTATCTACTTACTAACTCTTTTCTGCCCATGTTGCTGGACTTCTTCTTTCTATTGGGCTTCCAAAAAAAATGATCATCAACAAAAATGATTTTCCTAAATACATGAAAAATCACCCTTTTTCTTTAGGGATTCCCATCAAAATCCATTTCCATGAAATCTCTTGAGTTGACAATCTTTCAAACCAATCTTTTCAAAAACTCATGAGATTTTCAAAGATAAAATACTCATTTTTTAAAACAAAATCTCCTTCCTCAAAAACTCATGAGATAATTATTCTCAAAATACCCCTTTTCAAATATTAATGAGATTTTCAAAAAGGAAATACTCATCTTTTCAAATGAAAAGGGATATCCATTTTTAAGGGAAGCATGGAATATTCACATTTTTTCAAACAATAAAAACCCTTTTTCCAAAGGAAGGTATTTTTACACAAACAAAATGTTTTCAAACTACTTTTTTTTAAAGACATAATTTTAAGAGGGCGCAATGTGTCCATAGTTCACCTCAATTGAACTAATGGCATTCAATCAAGCCAACATTTCCTCCCTCCCCTACACTAACCATATTGGTTTGTTGTGTTTTGTACATGAGAATGATACATGGAGAATAAATTTGCTTTAAATTAATTTTAAAAGTGAAATATAAAATTTTTATATTACATCCATTTTCATTTCGTTGTAGAGTAATATATATATTCTCATGTTATGTATATATTTTTTGTGCAAAAATTCTTTCCAAAAACAAATGTCAAGAATTTAAGTTATATTTCAAAATATGATTTGTTGAGGTTAAATTAAAATAAGGCACAATCTTTTGGATAAGTGGTATGGAGTGTCTAACACTTTTTCTACACATAACCAAACTTCGGAGTCCAAAAATCTTTAATTCAAGACTTTTATTACCTCAATTGGTTGGTGACTCCATAAAATTAAATAAGTAAAGAGATTTACTCACACACGCATCACCCTAGTGACACAAATACACATATGCCATCACACTTCACCAAGCAAAGAAAAGAAACAAGCCGTGCTTTTTTAAATTTAAAAAAAAAAGGCAAAAACCACATTTTCATCCCTACATTTTCAGGCGATTCCCACTTTGGTCCCTATCTTTTATTTTTACCCCTTTTAGTCCTTATTTAGAAAAACGCCATCCGTTTTAGTCCTTTCCGTCAGTGCCCTAACGGCAAAGTTCTAGGTGGCAGACGAAACTATTAAAATAATAATAAAATTTTTTATTTTGGCATTAAAAAATGCCACGTCAGTATCTAAATTAAAAAAATTAAAAACAGAATTAAAAACCAAAAATCACATGAATTGAGATCTAAGTGTGTCTTGAACAAGAACAACAAGAACACAAACCCAGATCTAAGAACACAAGCCCAAAAAAACAAAAAACAAAAAACAAAAAAAAAAAAAAACAAAAAAAACAAAAAAAACCAACAAACAAACAACCATTCAAGACCGAATTCTCCAGCAAATCACTAATCCACATGATTTTCACAAATCAAACCCATAAACCCAGTAAACAAACCAATCTCCAACAAACCCATAAACCTATATTTTCTTAGGAAACAAACACAACTTTCTTTTAAGTTAATCCAAAATTGTAGAAATCAAAACTATTATTATTATTATTATTATTATTGAATAGTTTAAAACCTGGTCTTTGACGCCAATGTCGGAGTCAAAGTCGATGGGGAGATCGTTGGTGGGAAGAATAGGAGCCTTCTGAGCATCGGAAGGCAACCGAAGCTGCTTCAACCCGAGAAAGTTTCGCCAGAACTCAGCTGGAGTGAGATCCGAGAACTTCGTGACACCATGTTCAATGCTGGGGTCCAGCTTCTGGTGAAGCTTGGCTCTGCGCAGGTTTGCCTTGAACACACCGAACCCATAATCGTGCTCCTCTACGCTCCCATAGCTTTTCCCAAACCTCGCCTTGAAGCTCGAGAAGTGGTGCTCAGCGTGGAGGGGAAAATCGTCATCACCGTCCGATGACACCACTTGCCTAATCAAAAGATCATCATCACCACCAACACCACCGCCGTTGATTTCATCGGCGGATATGGTGTACCCATTGTTGGCAGCTGGGGATTGTGTACAGGTCTTTAAGGGATATTCTTGGTGGTGGTGAGGAAGAAAGCTAAATTTTTTGGGTTTATTTTGTGTTTGTTTCCTAAGAAAATATAGGTTTATGGGTTTGTTGGAAATTGGTTTGTTTACTGGGTTTCTGGGTTTGATTTGTGAAAATCATGTGGATTAGTGATTTGCTGGAGAATTAGGTCTTGAATGGTTGTTTGTTGGTTTTTTTTTTTTTTTTTAATTTAATTTATGGGTTTGTGTTCTTAGATTTGGGTTTGTGTTCTTGTTGTTCTTGTTCAAGACACACTTAGATCTCAATTCATGTGATTTTTTGTTTTTAATTTTGTTTTTAATTTTTTTTATTTAGTTAAAATTAATAAATTAATTTTTTTTAATTTAGATGATGACGTGGCATTTTTTAATGCCAAAATAAAAAATTTTATTATTATTTTAATAGTTCTGTTTGCCATCTAGGACTTTGCAATTAGGGCACTAACGGAAAGGACTAAAATGGATGTCGTTTTTTTATAAATAGGGACTGAAAGCGGTGAAAATAAAATATAGGGACCAAAGTGGGAATCGCCTGAAAATGTAAGGACGAAAATGTGGTTTTCGCCAACAAAAAAAAAAGGCAACAACGCACCCTTTAATATGGAAGTCATGGGTTCCTCTCAAAAAATGGGAAAACCCAATGAATCCCACATCCACAGCCATATGGTCACAACCTTTCAAAAAAAGTGCAACTCTTTATGAAAGGGTACATAGGTTAATAGGCTTTAGATTGCCAGACCATTGGGTTTTCATCCCTTACATTTTTTAAAGAAACTCAATCCATGTAATTTCCACTGTTGGGTTAAGATAGCTTGACCTCAGTTAATTAATTCAATTACCCAAGTTGATTAATTAGGTTCAATTGCATGCAAATCGTGGAGACACCAACAAATTACAATTAAACTAAATGCAGTAGAAATTAAATTGACACGGTGATTTATTGACAAATGGGGAAAACCTCTTGCAAGGCAAAAACCCCATAGA
Source organism: Notholithocarpus densiflorus (assembly GCA_030021035.2). Lineage (NCBI taxonomy): Eukaryota > Viridiplantae > Streptophyta > Magnoliopsida > Fagales > Fagaceae > Notholithocarpus > Notholithocarpus densiflorus. The sequence goes on from JARYZH020000021.1 coordinate 6,371, forward strand.
GTGATTTTAAGGTCACCACTCCCAAGAACCCACTAATCAACAATCAAGCGATTACAAGTATAAGGAACCTTACCACTACCCTGGCCTATCCCAAAATTCCAACCTACAGTTGAACCTTCGCTTCAATACCTAATTGAACTTGATCTTATAGTAGCATTCTTTCCCTTGATGCATAAATCTCCAATCTGTGACTAACCCTTTACACGGATCCTAGTACATGACTAACTTCAGCAACTTTGATCGATGTTGTTGGCTGCAAAATTCTTTACTTCATCAACAATGAAGATCAAGAAGCATTTGGTTACAAAACCCTATGGCGTACAAATGCAGTAGCTTTTCATAGAGAAAATAAATCTCTCGGTCTCTGTATCCATGTGTGACGGCTCTTAAAATAAGCCTTATATATGTATCTAGGGTTGTGAGAAAAAAAACCCTAAACAAATACACAAGCCTGGGCCAAATTTCAGATCTGAAAAACGTAATTCTCGATAGATCGAGCTGCTATCAAGCTATCTATCGAGTTTCACATTAAGTCTCGATAGCAAGCATCTGTCGAGACTTAGTGAACAGTTTTTCTTCACTTGTTTCTTAGACCAATCTTCATGTCTTTTAATACGAACACTTGATATGTTTTGAACAACATATTTCTTGTTGTATTAAACCTATCTTAGATTTATCCAATACGTGACTAACTCTAGCAACTTTGAACGATGTTGTTGGCTGCAAAATTCTTCACTTCATCAACAATGAAGATCAGGAAACACTTGGTTACAAAACCCTATGGCATACAAATGCAGTAGCTTCTCACAGAGAAAATAAATCTCTTGGTCTCTGTATCCGTGTGTGAAGGCTCTTAAAATAAGCCTTATATATGTCTAGGATTGTGAGAAAAGAAACCCTAAAAAAATACACAAGCCAGGGCCGAATTTCAGATCTGAAAAACGTAATTCTCGATAGATCAAGCTGCTGTCGAGCTATCTATTGAGTTTCACATTAAGTCTCGATAGCAGGCATCTATCGAGCTATTTGTCGAGACTTAGTGAACAGTTTTTCTTCACTTGTTTCTTGGACCAATCTTCATGTCTTTTAATACGAACATTTGATATGTTTTGAACAACATATTTTTTGATGTATTAAACCTATTTTAGATTTACCCAATTACAAGTAAAGTACATTTTGTTAAAGGATTAGCCAATTACATAAAATATGACCCTAACATCCACGCTCACGGAATTTCATCTCTCTAACACTAACATAACATTCGGCATTATTAATACTGTATCATGCAAACAATAATTTTTCACACTACAGAAAAAGTTGCAAGCTTATTACATCACATATGTTAGGTTCTAAGAAATTAGGAACTAATGTATTAGAACTTCATTTTGTAATGTTGGCAAACCATGATCAAAACGTTTTAGTCTTGTTTAGACTTGCTCAAAGTATATGTTTTTTTATGTAAAGTTGGAATCGAGTTGCTGCAGGATTTACTATGTAAATCTGCCTGGCTCGATCGATCGAGAATTAGACTCGACCGAACGAATCTCGTGCAGATCATTTTTCTGCAGATTTTTCCAACTCAGCCCAAGCCCGTTTGACATGTAAGGTTTTATGTTTTTCCCTAAGTATAAAAGGGAAAACCCTAGCCACGTTTTAATGTTGCTCCTTATACTGTGTGTGTGAATCTTCTATGAGATCTAGAGATGTTTTCCTTCACACATACTTAGGGTTTCCAAGATTCAAGATTATGTCAAGAACTTGGTGATCATTCAATTGCTTCATTAAGAGCTTAAAGATACACAAGCGGAAGTGCTTGTACTTGCTGGGAATTCAAGAAAGAAGTAGTCCGTAGACTCGAAGCTATCATGGGGTCATGGTAATAAGTTTCCTACTCAAGGTAGCAATAGGATGTTAGTGGTCTAAGTCGCTATTGTGTAAACTTCAATTCTTTCACAGTGAATTTGTTTTACCTTAAGGATAGCTAGATTAAATCCTCCCTAGGTTTTTTACCAGTTTGGTTTTCCGGAGTCATCATATCACTGTGTTCTTTATATTTCCACTGTTTTGCATGATGTGATTGTTTTGTTTTAACCTAGATCTGAATAATAAACCTAAGTATTCACTTGGTTAATTAACTAGGTTAAACAATTTGTAGTTTACAGGGGTCTAAAAACAAACAAGTGGCATCAGAGCAGGTAGCTCTAGTGTTTTAGATCTTTTGATCTAAGAGCTGATCCTTGACCCCTATTGTCATGGAACACGGACACTCTCTTGTTATTCCACCTCACTTTGATGGGAATAACTATGCTTATTAGAAAGTAAGGATGAAAGCATTCTTGATATTCATTGATGAGAGAGTTTGGAACTCCGTTGAGTACGGATGGGAGAAGCCCACTACTCCTGTTAGTGAGTGGCAAACTTCTCATAAGAAGCAGCCGCTTTTAATAGCAAAGCCATGAATGCTATTTTTAATGCTGTTTCTATGGAGGAATTCAAGAGAATCTATAATGTTGAGGTTGCTCATACTGTATGGAATATTCTCCAAACTGTGCATGAAGGCACAAAGGCAATTAAGATCAACAAACTGCAGCAGTTTCTAGATTTGAAAGTATTAGAATGTCTGATGATGAATGTTTTGATGAATTCTATGTTAAATTGAATGATATTGTTAATTCTGCTTATAATCTGGGTGAAATCTATGATCAACCTAAAATTGTTAGGAAGATTCTTAGATCCTTGACTGAGGACTTTAGACCCAAAGTGACTGTCATCACTGAAAGCAAGGATGTGATCTCCATCCCTGTTGATGAACTTGTAGGATCTCTTCAGTCCTATGAGTTGGACCTACCTAAGACTAGCAAATCCAAATCAATGGCTCTTAGTTCTGATAATGATGTTGATGTGAATGGATTTGATGATGAGCTCTCTGCTACAGAGATTGCTTACCTTGTCAAGAACTTTAGAAACTTTCTTAGGAACAATAACAGAAGGGCAAGAGGTAGAAACACTGCTGAACCTAGAAATTTTAGGAGGAATGATCCCACTAAGGTGAATAATACTGAAAAACCTAGAGAGAAAGTAGGTCAAACCCCTAATAATTCTATGGGTCAACAATGTTTTAGATGTCAAGAGTATGGTCATATGAAATCAAAATGTCCTACATTCTTAAGATCTAAGGATAAGGCTATGGCTGTAACCCTTAGTGATGATGAAGTTTCTGACAATGAGTCTGGTAGTAATGAGGATGGAAACTTCATTGCTTTCACTACTACTGTTGTAGTTGATGAGAGTGTTTCTGTTGAGGAGAACCCTTCTGATGGGGAACTCTCTGAGGATGCAGATTTACAAGAAACCTATAATAAACTTTGCAAAGTTATTGCAAAAGATGCTATGAGTTTTGATTTAGGCTTAAAGAAAATTGCATCTCTTGAACTTGATAAGAAGAATTTGCTTGTGAAACTATTTGATGCTAATGAATTATTGAATAATGCGAAGACTGAGAACATGCTTTTGATTGATAAAGTTAAGAATTTGGAACTTGAATTATCTGTTGCTAAAGAACAAACTAATAGGTCTGCAAGCTCCAAACTTGATCACATGCTGTGTGTTCAAAAGTCTCCCTCTGACAAAACTGGGTTAGGTTTTGTAGAAAGCATCTTTGTGTCTGCACCCTATTCCACAAATTTTGTCACTTCTTCTTCTTCCAAACCCTCTGTGAGTAAGGTTGTCAAACCCTCTGTGAGTAAGGCTGCTAAATCTATAGAAGTTACACCTCTTAGGAAGATTAGGGTTGATCTTCAAAAGTCTAAATCTAAGGCTCCTAACCCTCCCAAGGGCAAGTTGCATGATAAGCCTGCATGGGTTTGTCATTTTTGTGGAAAGTCTGGGCACATTCGTCCAAACTGTTTCAAGTTGCAAGTTGCTAAGTGAGCAAATAAGCCAAAAGTACCTGTGCCTCAAGCACAAGATCCTATGGTACTTATTGGTGAATTGGTAAAGGCTCTAAACCTTTATTCCAATCTTGGAGTTAGTGATTATTCTAATGTGAATAAGAACTCCAATGCTTGAGGTGCATCTAAAAAGTTTTGGATGCAAAAGGCTCGATCTAATTGAGTCTTTCTGACATGGTCCTTGTGCTTCATCGCTCTACTCTTTGTGACCATTCTTTTTTGTTGTTTTTGTTGTTTTTCTAGGATTTGCATTGCATAACATTCATGCATTTCATTCTAGGGTTGTTTTTGTTATTTCTTTTCAAAAAAAAAAAAAAAAAAGGAAAAGGAAAGCAAAATGTGTTTTTGCATTATTTGTCTTGGATTTGAAATCAAGGTTGGTCAAGTTATTTTTACATAACATGTTTATGTACCTTGTTTAGCTTTGATGAGCTTATTTCTTGCACTTTACTAGTTTGAGCTTTGTAGTGCATGTTGTGTGGGAAGATGTTTATAGTTTTTTATCACATGATCTTGATCTTGAAATCACATGCCTTTGATTGTCGGATTTGAACTTATTGAGAAATGCATAAATAACCATCTCACCACTGTTTACTAGCCAATTATGAACACCTTAGTGCATATCATAGGATTTTGTGCTCGAGAAAGTGTAGCACATGCACAAAAAGAACATAAGGTGAAGCCTCGGTTTAAATGCTAAAATTGGTATGTACATTATTGGACTATAATTAATTCAATCAATTAAAATTGGTGTGTACATTATCCCGGCTATTATTAATAAGTTTCTGATCAAAATAAAATTTGTGTGTACAATATGAGGCAAATCAAGAAACTTACATGATTGCAAGCTTGTTTTCTAGGAGATGTGGGAGTTATATGATGTAACTTTTTAGATGATAGTCTCTCTCAAATTTATGTGATGAATTTTGTAGAAATTGTGATTGATTTCTATTTACATATCACCTCACATGTCTCTCAAGCTTTTGCTAGTTGCACACACTACACAAGTTACTCTTTGCTAAACTTTGTACATGTTATTGTGTTGTGATTTTGGTTTGGCCAACCAAGTTTGAAAATTCCTTGAGTTTTATGCAAAACATGTTTAATGTTTGAGAATATAAGGTGAATTGATTAAAAATCTTAATTTTGGGAAAACTAGGTTCAAAACAAGTGTTTTTGAAAAGCATTTAATCTCATACTCATGCATTTTATTCCTAAAATTCAATGCTTTGAGGAGTTTTTGTAGAAAATTGCTCTGTTTTTTAAAATATTGTGTTTTCCAGATTTTCGATCGATTGAACCTATGTTTGGATCGATCAAAAATGCGATTAAAAATTTGGTTTGGTTCTGTCTGTTTCGATCGGTTCTTGATCGCTGTTGGATCAATCGAAGGCTTTTTCGATCGATCGAACCTAATTTTTGATTGATCGAAAATCGTTTAGAGAGTTTTTAAAAAACCTTTTGTTTTCACGTGTTCATCACTTTTTCAAAAATTTTCAAACACTATTCTCTCTCTCTTCGATCGGTCTAAAGGTTAAAGCAATTTTTTGTCGTTTTCCTCCGATTCTTTTGCAAGGTTTTTCTCTTCTAAGGCCGGTAAGACCTTATAGCCCCTCCTTTTTCATTTATTTTCTATTTTCATGCATTTTTGTCATGCATTTGGGAATAATTTCGAACCTATACAAATTTGGGATTTTTGATAATTTAAGCCTTTTCTTTGGAAATTGATCAATGGGTTTTTGTTGTGGGATGATATACAACTATTCTATGTGATTTAATTTGATCAATTTGGTGATTTGTGAAAATTTGAAATTTCTAGGGCTTGAAACTACCCATATTGGGGATTTTGTTCAATTGGGTTTGATTTGATGAAATTGGCTTGTTGGATTGATTCATATGATCATTATATTGTGTTATCTATCTTGTGTAATGATCAAATGGTCAATTTCTTGAAAATTGTACAAGTGGTTTTTCAAAATTTTGGGGTTTTTGATATAAACTCAATACTCAAGCCAATTTTGTGATTTTAAAGTTAAATTGAACTTATTTTCACTACATTAGAGCATGCATCATTTGTTTATACTGTTCATGCATCATATAGATTGTTATTTTCTATATTGTTTTGTGTTAACTTGCAGTCTTCCTTTGGTTTTTCTTGTTTCCTTTTTGGTTCTTTTCTGTTTGTCTTGTCCTTTCCTTAGCATCATGTCTAGGAAGACTAGAGCCAATAGGAAATCCACCTCTACTTCTTCTCCCACCTTTGATAGTGAGAGGTTTTTGAGTGAGAAAAACCAGGAAGCGTATGAGAAGCTTAACCTTAGGAGGAACATTTGGGCTGAGAGAAAGGTTCTTTTAGATGAGCTTGATCCTGAGATTAGGCGTAACTTTGAGCGTAAGGGCTGGTTACCGTTGATGGATATTGATCATCCACCTCCGGCTACCCTGATTAGAGAGTTCTATTCGAATCTCTCTGTCCACTCCTATGATTCCAACACTCTTGTGAGAAGTTGGATACGGGGTGATGAGTACACCATTACTCCTTCAGTAGTGGCTGCTGCTCTTGGGGTACCTATGGTCCAGCATCCTGTTTACCCTTATGATGAGTCTCCTCCCCTAGACGACATCATGTCTTACATCACTGGGTCTTCTATCCGGTGGGGTTCTGATCCTCGGATCACTACTGCTGAGCTCACTGAGATTCACTATCTCTTCTTTAGGATTTCTTGTCATTCCTTGTGGCCTATCTCTCATCTGCACACCATTCCCTTAGAGCATTGTGCGTTTTTGTTTGCCCTTATTTCTGATGCTCTTATGAGCTTTCCTCATCTTTTTATTCGTTCTTTGATTGAGGTTCATCGAATTAGTTCTACTGCTCATGCTCTTTTCTTCCCCGTTTTTATTCACCGGATTTTGTTACATCTAGGTTTAGATGAGTTTTTGGCATCTGAGCTTGTACACATTATCGCTCCCATAGGTGCCACCTTTCTTCGGCAGAAGGCTGCTTAGTTGAGAGCAAGCTCTAAACGCCCTAGGGCTGAGCCTTCCGGTGTCGCATCCCCTCCTCCTTCTTCTACAAGTGATACTACAGCTAAGGAGATCCTGCTACTGCTGCTGCTACTGCTGTTCCTCCACCTTCTACCTCGGATGATTCGGACATTCGACGTACGTTGGAGACTGTCATGACCGTTCAGGCGGCTCATGGTCAAATTTTGGTGGACATGCTTGATGAGCTTCATGCTTTGCGAGCAGATTTAGAGCATTTCCGACGATCGCCTCCGCCACCTCCTTTTGATGATGGATTCTAAGTGCCCTTTGGCATTCCGTCACAAAAAGGGGGGAGTACATTTGTAGAAGGTTTTTGTCTTTAGGGGGAGATTTTTGTTTTTGTGGAGCTTGTGCAGCTTTTAGATTGTATCTAGGTGCTTCATCATGTATTTACATTTTTTGCTCATGATGTATTCCATGTTTTTGTATGGGTTGTCCATGATAGGGGGAGATACATTGTTGATATATGTTTCTTGTTTCACATTGCTTATTAACTTATATTTATGAGTTATTCATGATATATGTCTTTATTTTGTGTTATGTGAAATCAAGAAGTTATTTTGTTTGCTTGTATTTTCCACACATGCGTTTATGCATTTGTTGAGTGTTTCAGGAAATATACAGGTTGATTCAGGCGTGCTGCTGTCTACACTTGCAACTGATAGATAGTAGTTAGGTTGAATTTGTTTTATTGGGCAATGTTTTTGTAATGGGCTGTTGTTTGTAAACTTTGAGCATTTTGTTTAAGTTTGTGTTTTGTCATGGATTGCCAAAGGGGGAGTTTGTTAGGTTCTAAGAAATTAGGAACTAATGTATTAGAACTTCATTTTGTAATGTTGGCAAACCATGATCAAAACGTTTTAGTCTTGTTTAGACTTGCTCAAAGTATATGTTTTTTATGTAAAGTTGGAATCAAGTTGCTGCAGGATTTACTGTGTAAATTTGCCTGACTCGATCGATTGAGAATTAGACTCGACCAATCGAATCTCGTTCAGATCGTTTTTCTGCAGATTTTTCCAACTCAGCCCAAGCCCGTTTGACGTGTAGGGTTTTATGTTTTGTCCTAAGTATAAAAGGGAAAACCTTAGCTACGTTTTAGTGTTGCTCCTTATGCTGTGTGTGTGAATCTTCTGTGAGATCTAGAGGTGTTTGTCTTCACACATACTTAGGGTTTCCAAGATTCAAGATTATGTCAAGAACTTAGTGATCATTCAGTTGCTGCATTAAGAGCTTAAAGATACACAAGTAAGAGTACTTGTACTTGCTGGAAATTCAAGAAAGAAGTAGTCCATGGACTCGGAGCTATCATGGGGTCGTGGTAGTAAGTTTTCTACTCGAAGTAGCAATAGGATGTTAGTGGTCTAAGTCGCTATTGTGTAAACTTCAATTCTTTCATAGTGAATTCGTTTTACCTTGAGGATAGCTAGGTTAAATCCTCCTCAGGTTTTCTACCGGTTTGGTTTTCCTAGGTCATCATATCATTGTGTTCTTTATATTTTCGCTGTTTTGCATGATATGATTGTTTTGTTTTAACCTAGATCTGAATAATAAACCTAAGTATTCACTTGGTTAATTAACTAGGTTAAACAACTTGTAGTTTACAGGGGTCTAAAAACAAACAACATATTCTGACATAAAAATCGCAAATTGGTGCTTTTAAGTTCAACAAGAAATTCATAATCTTACATATAAATTGAGGGAAAGTGCAGAGAAAAGCACAGCTCACGAGTTATGGGTTTTCTTATTCATCTATATAAATGGACCATCTAGGATCAGAAAGGTGACACTTCTTGCTGAACAAAGAAAAGGCCAGAAGGACCACCTTTGGGCAGCAGCGCTAACCTCACAGGATATGCAGCACCTTCCTCAACAGGTACCTTGCCGGTGTTGCAGTTTATGTCGGTTTTAACGAAGCCAGGACAGACACAATTGATGCAGAAACTCGGATACCTCTTGGCTAGAATTTTGGTGTAGGCATTCAGAGCTGCTTTGGAGAGTACATAAGCAGATGATGAATGACCCCATCCTTTGGTTTCCAAAGAACCCTCCTTGAAGTCTTTTAGAAACTCACTCAACACCTCTTCCACATTCTCTTCTGTAAGGTTGTTTGGATCAGTAAATACTCCTCTCGCCCATTCGTTAGCTATGTTCTAAATGAATTGGACAAGCAAAACTAAGATCAACCCTTCTATGAATATAATTCAAAATTAAATTCGTAAGCAAATACTAGGTTTATGTGAGAATGATGAAAATATTGAACAATTCAATCAAATTCAAGGGTTAGGTTAATTGATGCCCAAAGTTTTAATACCACTTTTCTATAAAAGAAAAAACTGTCAAAAAATTAGTTATTTTTTATTTTTCCATTAAAAAAATTCTAAAAATATTTCTTAAACAAATATCCTTAAAACATCTATTAACTTTTCTCGTTTTAAAACATCTATTAACTTTTCTCGTTCCTTATTATAGCAAAATTTGATATTAGCAGACTAGCCTTGAAATCCACTAGTATCACAAACTCAATAAAGTTTCATGACAAGGTGCTTGTGCAATGGCGGTTGACTTGCAAAAAAATGTATATATATACTTGCAAAAAAAAAAAAATTATATGTTAAACTAATCTATTGTGACTACCCTAAAAAAAATGTTGAACACCCTGACTTGAGAATTACAAAATTTTAAGTTCAACAAAAATAAGAGTAATACTACATTTACAACATTTTCACAACAAACCAATGTCATAAGTTATTACTAATTCTAATTTGGACCCAATACTGATATTATTTTTTTTACCACTAATAGTAGTTTTTTGCATAAAATTTATTGTAAAAATATTGTAGATAAAGCATTACTCCAAAATTATTTTTGCCCTCCAAACATAATATATCCTTAATCCATTTTTTTTTTAATGTTTAAATAACAACAATAAATATTAGCCCAAATAAAAACAAATATAAACCAAACAAAAACAAGATAAGACCAAACAACAACAAGTGAACAAATTACTTAACAAAAAGCCTGTTATAAAACAAAACGATAAAATCAATAATCTTTTAAATTTGTACCTCGTTCAACCTATTTAATAAAAATAATCTCTAATTCCATTTTTTTCATAAAAAATTGTACCAAGAAAAATATTATGGTTGTAAATTCTCCTTGATGGTGACAACAGTTATACTCTTTTTGACTTTACAGTTACAACGATTTTGCTCTCCTTAACGACTTGACTCACAATTATAGCAAATATTCAAATTATCGTTTTATTAGATTTTGTATAACTTAAGTGATATATATATAAGTAACCACCCTAAAAAAAATTTTGAAAACCGCTACTGTGCTGAGTGGTAAATATTATATATATATATATATATATATATATGATGAAAGGTAAATATTATATATAGATCATGTGTAGTGCTCATGTACAATATATTGTATGTCCACAAATGTATAAAAATATATGTATGTTAGTTATAAATTTGTTTTTTTGAAATTGATACCTAGCTCTACCAATGAGTGCTAACAATTTATTTCCGACGAAGGTTCGGGTTGCTAACATACCGACATCTTCCCAGCGGACGAGGACACATTAACGATTGTTGGCGAGTCAGATAATTGGAGGAGGGGTATAAGAACCTCTGCTGTCCTCTTAGCACCATAATAGTTTGTTTCCACACATTCTTTCATTGACTCATAAGTTTGAATCATTGTATTTCTACGCTGCGTAGCCTGCGTTTGTGGCCTTTCCTCCATCTGAAAGAAGATTATTCAGTCCTCTTACTAGTTACTATCCGTCCTCACCCAGTATTTCCAAGCCAACGGTTGATATTGGTGATGCAAATATCACTTACAGGTGATTCTAAAAAGATAAGCAGCCAAGGAAGCCGTACTTAACCTTTTTTTCTTTTTCACTGATTCAACAGCATCTAACAGTTGATTCGCAATGAGAAATTTCAAATTTGAAATCAAGGTATAAGACAAACTACAAGAGAGTACTTCAAGGCTTGATTTGATATAAATAATTTGAGGTACACGTACGCTCAACACAATTTTAAGTTGGACAAATTAATTTATACATGTGCTTTTAATTTGTGATCTTGCCCTAACACTATAGTAGGTTTGGGGTGTGACACGTACCTCAGCATTTGCTTTGACTGAATGCGAGAGAGCATGAAAGTCTATTGTGGCTCCAAGAATCCCTGCATTGTTCACCTGCACCGATTTCCCACAGTTTCATAATTCATCCTATATATTATATATATCGAGGAAAATTAGAGATACAACAGGAAAATAAATCATATTTTCAAGTTATTTGGAGAAATTTCTATCTTTTAATAACTATTCATGATTCATTTCAAATTTTTTTTTAAAGAATCAAATGTTATTAAGAATTGATTGTTACATTGTCACCTATCAACTTACTTTAGTTCTATCAATAGTTTATAGTCATATACACCAAGAGCCTTATAACTTAATCAACACATCTTGTTGTTTCTAACAACGACGTATTGGGTTCTAATCCCCTTCTTCCAATGTAATAATTAAAATATTGTCAGATTTGCGGGCTTGTTTTTAGAATGGTTGTAGAGAGTCGAATTGTGGTACCCCTAACAATCCCTCCCTCACAATGAGACTCCTGTGACTCGAACCCATGACCATGGCTCTGATATCATTTGATGGACTGTGAACTATGTCATTCCACCTCAAAACCAATTGATGATGAATAAGACACACTCAAATCTTTTATGGCATTCGACATCACGCCCCGCAGGCCTATTTTTAAAATAGTTGTAAGGAGTTGAATTATGATCCCAACAAATATCACAAATAAAAAAAAGGTTCGTAGACAATCAATTTGTTACTAGTTGAAGCCAGATCATCCTCATACAATATGTATATTATATCGTGAGGATACATGAGATTTAAGATATGAAAAATACTTGCATGGAATTTTAAAAAAAAAAAAAAAATCGAAGGAATTTTCTATACAGATGTACCTATTCTTCTAAGTATAATAATAAGCATACAGATGTACATATATATAAATATATATATATATATATATTTATCTATAGAGGTTGAGTACCTTATTGCAAAAATTAATGTTCCAGAAACTAAAAAAGTCACTGTTTATTATTACACTACTTAAAAACATCAAATCAGTGTGAATATATATGTTGGAGAGAAGGTGAAGAGGGAGAGTTTCAAGATTAGTTTTTCTGAAGTTTCAAGATGAACACATCCAATATACATACATATATACATATATATATATATATAGATATAGAGAGAGAGAGAGAGAGAGAGAGAGAATTTCCACCAAGATATCAAGTCTTCCGAACTGTGTATTGATGAAATCTGCTAGAGAAGCAATACTAGCAGGGTTACCCACATCAAGTTGATGAAAAATGACAAAGTCAGAGAGACCAGAATCTTTTAGTTTTTGAACTGCTTCAAGACCCTTCTTCTCATCTCTTGCTGTTAGCACCACCTTAACCCCTTTCGAAGCTAACTGCCTAACTGTTTCCAATCCAATCCCCTTATTGGACCCTGTAACAACGGCATACCTGACAAAATGAATAATCGTCAAAAAAAAAAAAAAAAAAACCAAAGAGAGACGGATGTACGGGCATGTCATATAAGTGGCTGGAAGATGTGACTGACAATGGTGATATAAAAAGTGAATACACAACAAAAAGACTAGAAATAGCACCTCGGTGCTGCTTCTGCCATTGATGATGAGAAGTAAGAAAAGTAGCACCTCAATTCGTTGGGCTCTGAATTTTCCTACTATTAGTATTGCAAGGTTTTGATTTTTGAGTTCGGGTTTTATTCTGTTTTAGTATGATTCTTAAGCGATTATAAAATTAAATAAATAAAAAGAATGATTCATAGGCGTGAAATAATGGTAGTGACTACTGTGTGGGTGGGGTCAGGGCAATTGGTCAAGCATGCTTATATAGAAAAAAAAATAGCAAAAGGCTATACAATTTTTCATTTTTTTTTTTTAATCATGGTTGAAATGGTATAGATGATTGGTATTAATAAAAATAGAGTCATAACGAATTTATTTCAAATAATGTTACTTCAATCATAACAGAAGTATGAAGAAATTAAATCTGGAGTTTCTTACCATAAATCAGTTAATTTGACATGGTAATCTAATTTTGACAAAAAAGTGTCTATCTTGTTCGCAATTACTTTTTTTTTTAATCAAAAAAATATATATGGGTTAGGTTTAAATTACACCACCTAATAAGAATATATCATGAGGCAAGTTGAAATTATTAGATAAATATAAAATATAAGTAAAATGTTCCTATATATATATAAATATATATATATATATATCAGGGACGGACCCAGGTGGAGGCCCAAGGGGGCTGGAGCCCCCCCGGTCCAAATTTTTTTTTTTTTTAATAGTAATTCTCTATTTGATTTTTGTATTTGGGCATTTTCTCCCCAATCAGTCTAACTAGCCTAACCTAAATAGCAACTATCCAACCCAAAAACTTAACAAAAACAATAAAAATATTCACAATGATGATTGTATTTTAGCTAAAAAACTATTTTACCACCAAATAACAAAAAAATCATGTGATATTTGCAACAATAGCAAACTGGTATAAATACCAGTTGACTATAGCAAGTTATTAAAAATAAAATACAATATTTTATTAAGATTATATCTCTTTCTTCAATTAAAAAACTCAAATTCTCCTCTTCCTTATTATTTGAATGAGTTGTTTATATTATTTTAAATGAAATGATAAAAAAATAGAACATTTGATATTGGGTGTATTGTAAAGTGAGGTCTCATCTATGTACCTCTTCTAAAATATGTGACTATAATTCACATCTATGTTTATGTTTTCAAATTTATGCCTGGAATCATATACTTAAATTTTTTCTACAGTTGAGATAAATGCAGGACATGTGATTTTGATTATATGTTGTAGCTTGGAACATCTTCCATTTTCCATGCATCCGCCAAGATAGGTTACCTCTGAATGGTTTTCTATTGAGACACAATTACATTTCCATGTACTGAAAAATATCATAATTCAATTGGAATTGCTTCAACTTCACATGCTATTGATTAATTACTAGCTTTAGCTTCACATTGACCGGAAACCATTATTTGTTTATCCAGCTCTTGTTGTTGCTGCGACAAAGATGAACTTTTTAGTATTGTAATTATTAGGGGCTTGTTAGCCATTGCTTTTGAATGAATGAAACACAAAATTTATTTAGTGAGAGTAGTATCTGATAGGCCAAGAATGTATTGACCCTTTTGGTAACTTAATCAATTAATTTAGCCAAGTGAAATTAATTAGATTCAATTACATGCAATAAGCGTGGTAGCACAAACAAATCACCAAATAACTAAGTGCAGCGGAAATTAATTTGACACGAGTGATTTGTTTATGAATGGGGAAAACCACCAAGGCAAAACCCCACCGAGTGAATTTAAGGTCACCACTCCCGAGAATCCACTATTATCAAAACAAGCGGTTACAAGTAAAAAGAATCCCAGTACCTAATACCAACCTACAGTTGAACCCTTACCCTAATACACAATTGGACTTGTAATGTAGTAACAATCTCTCCTTTCAATGCATGACTCCAAGTACGTGACTAACCAATCAATGCACGGATCCAAGCATGTGACTAACACACCAACTTAAAAAAGATGTTGGCTGCAAAGTTCTTCAATTCATCCAAACGATGAAGATCAAAAGCTCCTTGGTTACAAAACCCTTGGCGCAAAGACGCAGCAGCTTCTACAAGAGAAAGATGAACTAGCGAAAATTGTCTCCAATCACAATTTGAGTGAATAATCACTTTGCATCAAGTTGCATCACCTTTGATGGCCCTTAAAATAATCTCTATATATGTTTAGGGTTGTGAGAAAAGAAACCCTACACAAATAGCTTGGATATAGGTACTGTGTTAATTCCTTATAGATCAAAATAAAATAATAAAATATCATACTAGTACTAACCACAACTAAAAATAAAGGTATTATGAAAAGAGAAGTGCTACATCCACAATATTTTTCACAACACTTTCATAACAAATCATAGGTGGCAAATTGTTATTGGTTCTAATCTAAAGTTACCAATGAAACTACTTTTTTGCCCACCAATAACAACCTGTAATAACTTACTACTTATGATTTGTTATGAAAATGTCATGGACATAGCATTTTTTTTTTTTTTTTTTGTGAAAATGTTAACACATCTTGCTATCGTCACAATATTTTCAAAACTGCTGAGCTGTCAATTCTTTATGAGTCAAAATAAAATATAACAAAATTGTAAAGGTATTACGAAAATGTTGTGCCATTCTGTTGTGTTTTTAGAAATTTTTTGTTGGTGTAGTCAGCTTTTTTGAGCCAAAATTCACTGTTTCACTACAATTTTCTTAGGTTGACTTTTTTTTTTGGCGCACCATTTTAAGTAAAAACACATAGTTTTACACACACACACACACACACAAAAAAACTTAAGATAAAAATACTTTTCATCCTTTATGTTTGGGGTAGTTTACAATTCCTCCTTAAACTTTAAAATCAAGAAATTTTTCGCTTAATATTTTGGAAAAGAGCAAATATGTCATATTATTATTCTCTCAGTTTAACCCTAATGAAAACTTATGATTCTTAAAATATTTTATTGTGTAATGTCTAAAATACTCCCACTAAATTTTAACATCCAAAAATTTTATTCATGTATTTTGAGTTTTAGATGGTAGTAATTATTGGAAAGTTGGAATGATGATATAAGGTGTTTTACTTGTTATCTAAAGAGCATTGATTTTCTAAGTTTAAATTTTTGAAACTTATAATTTATCTAATGGAAAATTTGATGACACGTGCCTTTTGTTATCTTTTTTTTTTTTTTTATCTTTTAATTTTCTTAACAAAACTCAGTTGTTTATTGTTGGAAGATGATGATATTTGTTATCATTGTTAGAAGTTTTTAGTGAGTGGATATATTGCCTTTAGCAAATAGGTACTAAAAAACTATTATAATAAAATAGATATTTATATGTTAAATAGTTACCCTAACTTTGTGGTTGATCAAAATTCTTTTACGAATGAGATTAATTTTTTATGATATAATTATTAAAATTCTTAAAATTAATATTTCTTTTGATTAATGTAAATCTATATGTACTTTAAAAGTCAAATGATTTATTATATCTTTGTTCTGTGATACAAATAAAATCTAGGCCTTAATCACTATTCTTTTTCCACTGGCAAGCACGTGCTTTGCTATAATATACAATATATGTATTGAGATTTGAGAATATCCATTGTGTATAATATCGTATAATTGGGTTCCACACAGTCCCAGCTGCAGCAATGAGCAAAGTGGTCCTTTAATTATCTATAGTTTTGGAATTGGTCCCAAAGAGCAAAGTGGTCCTTCCTTTGATTCTCGGTTATGCCAAAAATCATTTTAGGGACGAGATTTATTGTTGCTGTTGAGACTCTAAGAGTTCGCAATCTATTGGCAAGATTTTGAGATACACGATTTGTACAGCAAGTTGTGCATGTGCTGATATATATGCAGGAATAAACAAAGGACCACCAAATATTATATGAATCAGATGGAAAATTCAATATTTCATGGCATATATAAGGTACTTTTAATTGAAAGTAGTTAAGCAAATGTATATGGATACGGGACATATTCTAGTTTCAGGGCCGGCTGAATGAGTGAGCAAGAGATGCGGTCGCCTAAGGCCCCAAGTAAAAAAAAGGCCCCCAAATTTTAACTAATAGAGTTATTTATAATCAATAAATAAAATAATTTTTTTTATCAGATGAAAAACAAATAAAAAAGAGAGAAAAATGCAACGTCCACAATATTTTTCACAACATTTTTACAACTAATGCTAAGTAGTAGGTTGTTACAACTTGTTGATGGCAAAAGAATAATTATAGTGATATTTTCAAATAGAAAACAAAAAGCAACTTAAAACCTAGGATTTGTTGTAAAAAATATTGTGAATATTGCACTTCTAAAAAAAATAAGAATAATAATAAGAGTTGAGTTAGCAAACTTTTACTAGTTTTCATTTAAGTCTACTACTAACACCACTCTTTTACTTACTACTATCAATCTGCTACGTCAATAAGTATTAAAAATTTTGTCAAATTTTTTTTGTCTATAAAATTTCTAAAAAAAAAGAAATAAAACAAGATAATCAATTTTTGCCTTAGGCCCCCAAATGCATCAAACCACCCCCGTCTAGTTTGAACCGTTATAGCGTTATGGGAGAGTCTTTCTTGTATAATTATGAGAATCACCAATTCACACCTAGTATAACATTAATTTACTCAATCTTGGGTGAGCGAATTTGAGCTCAGTCTCGTTCTACTTGGTGGAATCCACTAACAAATACTTACCCTCAAATCATTGGCTCTGATACCACTTGTAGGTGAGAATACCTTAATAAGAATTCAATTGAGAGGTGAGTTTTTCATATAGGGACATCATTTGACCAAAAAGCTTAGGCCTATGAATATTGTCGGACCGTGAGCTATGTCATTCTACCTCAAAACCAATTGGTGATGAAGAAGACACACTCAAATCTTTTATGGCATTCGACATCATGCCACGTGGTCCTGTTTTTAGAGTGGTTGTAGGGAGTCAAATTGTGGTCCCCCAACAATCCCTCCCTCACAATAACACTCCCGTGACTCGAACCCATGACCTTAGCTCTGATACCATTTGTCGGACCGTGAACTATGTCATTCCACCTCAAAACCAATTAGTGATGAGGAAGACACACTCAAATCTTTTATGACATTCCACATCATGCCACGCGGGCCTATTTTTAGAGTGATTGTAGAAAGTCAAATTGTGGTCTCCCAACAAATATGAACCCAACTATATTATATTATAACCATTCACTATTTTTATTAGTACCCAATGTAGGACTTCACTAGTTAACAACCACGCAATTCAAATGTGACTATTCCAATAAAACTACACCTGCATGTTAATCACACAAGATTGGTATGTATTAGGAAAAGAATTCTTCTTCCTTGATAGAAAATTATGGCACGAATAATGAGCGTACTTAATTAGTTAATCGATGGACCAAACAATTTGTACCAATTGGTTGCTGATTAACTAGTGTATAAGTAACGTGTTCATATATAAAATATAAGTAACATGTTCATATAAAATATTTTATATTATAAAATATAAGTAACGTGTTCATATATATATATGAACACGCGTGTAAGGCGGAGCTACGTTGGTGACTAGGGGGGACATGGCCCCCCCAAAGTTATAAAAAAAAAAAAAAAAATTAGAGCAAGTAAAATTGCATACTTGAACCATTTTTTTAAGAACTGGCCCCCCACATGAAAATTTATTTGCCCCCCCCCCCCCCCTCATTTGTCCACATTTAGTGTTCCTTCCAAACTTGCTTTTCATCTTTTAATATTTTCCCTCATTTATTATTAGTCTTTGCTGTTGAAACTCCTTCACATGTCAGACCATTGACTTGATTAAAAGTTTTACTTTTTCAATTCCCAAGTTTCAATATATTTTTCTTGATCTGGTCTGAACTGATATTGCTCTATGTTGTAAGCTGATATTGTTGTCCACATCTGTTGCTACTTGCTAGTAAATGTTGCTCTTTGTTACTGAATATACCTATTGCTATTTTTCCTGCTCTATTTTGCTGTGGCCATTCTTTTGGCTTTGTATTCTTTCTTTTCTTTGCATAAAATTTATAATTTTGTCTCAAAAAAGAGTGCTGAGCTTATTTGGAACTAGCAAAAATGACTTTAAGATCTTTAGAAGTACTAGAGTATTCTTCTCTTCTTCTTTTTTAATAAACCAATCGATAAGCTTTATTTAAAATTTTTTTTTTGGCTTCCATTCTACTCAAACAGCCAAATGTGAAAGTCATCTTGTATTTTTATATATAATTTCATATTGGCTTATAAGGATTTTGTTATTTTTATTTGCTAAAAATATTATATCTTCTTATAGATGTAGTTGTTATATTTATATTTAATTTCTTGAATGGTTTGAACTTATGGTTTGTTAAAAGAACTAAGAGAAACTTAGAAGGGAAAATGAACAAAAGATACTTAATTGGTCATTTAGTTTTGTTAAGTGCTAATAAGAATTACATTGATTAAACTAATGCACAAAAACATATATGCAGCATTTTGAGTTTTTCTTGAATTGTGACTCACTACGAGATAGTTTAACCTCGGCCCCCCAAATTGAAATTCCTAGTTCCGCCCCTGCGCATGTTCATATATATATATATATATATGAACATGTAATAGCTTACCAGTCTTCGCACTTATATATATATATATATATATATATATATATATATAAAAGTAACATATATATGAACATGTTACTTATATTTTATATTTATAAAACAATTTCACCTTGCCTCATGTTATATTCTTATATATGAGTAAAGTCAACTACAAGGAATAAGAACAAAAGATATGATCCTATGATATATATATATATATATATATGCCAACTAATGTGTGTGTATATGATATGTCAATTAATGTGTAATTGTGTGTATATATATATATATATGAACACATTACTTGTATTTTATATTTATCTAATAATTTCAACTTGCCTCGTGATATATTCTTATAATCTTATCAATCAGGAACCATATACTCCTTTCCACAGAGTGTTCATCTTTTTGACTTCCAAGAGTCATAGTTGTTAGGACATATGTGAAACTTGTTAGAACATATGTCATGTAGAATTGGTTAATCATTTGACAAAACGCACTTTACTTGTAATTTAGTAGATCTAGAATGTGTTTAATTCTTTAAGGAACAAGAGTTCAAGTTTAGTATTGAAGTCATGCAAGTCTGTCAAAGAAACAAGTGAAGAAGTGTTGTTCATTAAATCTAAACAGATATCTCGACAGATGTATCTATCGAGATTTAATGTTTAATTCTCGATAGCTTTCGACAGAAGCTATATCTATCGAGAATTACGAAATTCAGATTTTCAGATCTGTTTTTCACGCATATCCAAGCTATTTGTGTAGGGTTTCTTTTTTCACAACCCTAAACATATATAAGGATTATTTTAAGGACCGTCTAAGGTGATGCAAAGTGATTATTCACTCAAATTGTGACCATAGACAATTTGCCCTAGTTCATCTTCTTTGTAGAAGCTACTGCGTCTTTACGCCGAGGGTTTTGTAACCAAGGAGCTTCTTGATTTTCATCGTTTGGATGAACTGAATAACTTTGCAGCCAACATCTTTCTCAAGTTGGTGTGTTAGTCACGTATTGGGATCTGTGCATCAATTGGTTAGTCACGTACTTGGAGTCGTGCATTGAAAGGAGAGATTGTAACTATATTACAAGTCCAATTGGGTATTGGGGTAAGGGTTCAACTGTAGGCTGGTATTAGGTATTGGGATTCCTTTTACTTGTAACCGCTTGTTTTAATAATAATGGATTATCGGGAGTGGTGACCTTAAATTCACCCGGTGGGGTTTTGCCTCAGTGATTTTCCCTATTCGTAAACAAATCACCCATGTCAAATTTATTTTCCGCTGCATTTAGTTATTTGGTGATTTGTTTGTGCTACCACGCTTATTGCATGTAATTGAATCTAATTAATTCACTTGGCTAATTAATTGGTTAATTTACCAAATGGGTCAATACATTTATTGGCCTATCAAGTGGTATCAGAGCGGGCACACTCTGATTAGGATTAATATTTGCTGTGTGATCCATTGACCCCTGTTGTCATGGCTGCAACCGGCATGAAAAGATCTTTTGTTTCAAATACTTCTTGTTTTTCTAATCTCTATTTGATTAAGTGTTTCAGAAAATGCAAGTCTAAAAGTTATTTGAAATCTATCATGATGATTATTGGAAAAGATCTTAGCATAACAAAGAAGAAACTAGACTATCTCAGAATGAAAATGTGCAGAGGAGTTCGTCTGAGAAGAGTGAAAGTTAAAAGCTTTGTTCATAAATGGTAGATGAGAGAAAACACCATTCCTACTGATTTGTCATCTAAGCATGAGGTGTGCTTTATGATGAAGTCCGCATTTAAGGTAATGGACACATGTCTGTGGTACCTTGACAGTGGTTGCTCAAGACACATGACTGGAGACCACTCTCTCTTTAAGGTTTTCGAGTCTAAGAAAGGTAGTAATGTCACTTTTGGTGATGGGAGCAAATCACAGATTAAAGGGAAGGGAACCATCTCTCTACCTAGACTGCCAGACATTACAAATGTGTTATATGTAGAAGGTCTGAGAGTGAACTTGTTGAGCATAAGTCAGATATGTGATCAAAACTTTATGGTGCTGTTCTCAAAAGGGAAATGCCTTGTGTTGAATGAGTCTAGGAAGAAACTCATAAGCGGTGTACGCAATCTAGATAACTGCTATGGATTGGTACCTGATGCTGATATTGTGTGCAATAGCATTCGTTTGCCAAATGAAGATCTATGGCACCAAAGGATGGGACATGCTAGCTACAAACATCTTTCAATTTTATCTAAGCATGAGTCAGTTTTGGGGATCCCAAAGCTCAATAGAGTAAACAATGTTGTGTGTGGACCGTGTCAGCTTGGGAAACAGACAAAAGCTAAACATCCGGCCACTCAGACATCAGCTACATCTAGTCCGTTGGAGCTACTACATCTGGATCTCATGGGTCCAACTAGAACCGAGTCTCTTAGAGGAAAGAGATACATCATGGTTGTGGTTAGGTCATTCTTCTAAGATCCAAATCAGATGCTCCTGAGCACATTGAAGCCTTATGTACAAGATTGCAAAATGAGAAGAGCTTTAAGATTAATCGAATTCGAAGTGATCATAGTAAAGAATTCGAGATCTCATACATGGAATCCTTTTGCACTAGATCAGGTATATCTCAAGAATTTTTTGCTCCTATTACTCCTCAGCAAAATGGTGTAGTAGAAAGAAAGAACAGAGTCATTCAGGAGATGGCAAGAGCCATGTTGCACAACAAGGATGTGGCTAGAAATTTGTGGGGAGAAGCCGTCAACACTGCATGTCATACAGTTAACAGGGTGTATTTCAGACCCGGTACCAAGAAGACTCCCTATGAGTTATGGAAGGGAAGAAAGCCAAATGTGAAGTATTTCAGAATCTTTGGAAGTACTTGTTTCATCCTTAAGGATAAAAAGAATGTGGGAAAATTTGATTCCCGAAGCGATGAAGGAATATTTTTGGGATACTCCTCTACTAGCAAGGCTTATCGGGTATACAACAAGAGAACCAAGAAAGTGATGGAAACAGTCAATATTGTTATTAATGAAGCTTCAGAGTCTGGTTCTAAGAAAATTAGTGAGGAGATCCCTAAGGAAATTCTTCCTCCTGTGCCTAAGGGTGTTCGAGAAATAGTTGATCAAGAGCCCGCATCTCCAAGTACTCCAAGTGTTATAGAAGTTTCAGCAGACATTCCTACCTCACCTGATTCTGAATCTCATGAAGAGAAATGACCTTCCTCAAGAATCAAGTTGAATCATCCTCCCAAAGTTATTGTGGGAAATATGAATGAACTTACACTAAGAAAGCGGGCAGTTGATAAATGTGTTGCTAACTTTGTATCTTATTCTTGCTATTTGTCGCATGTTGAACCCACCAAGGTTGAGGAAGCTCTCCAGGATGAAAGCTGGGTTGAGGCTATGTATGATGAACTGCTTCAGTTTCAAAGGAATGATGTCTGGACCCTAGTACCTAGACTAGAAGGAGAGCACATCATTGGCACAAAGTGGATATTCCACAATAAGACTGATGATGAGGGAAATGTGATCCGCAACAAGGCTTGTCTTATGGCTCAAGGATACTCTCAAATGGAAGGAGTAGACTATGATGAGACATTCACTCCTGTAGCTCACATGGAATCCATTAGGATTCTCCTAGCCCTAGCGTGTCACTTGAAGTTCAAATTTTACCAAATGGATGTAAAGACTGCTTTCTTGAACAGATTTCTTAAAGAAGATGTCTATGTGGCTCAGCCTAAAGGATTCATTGATCCACACTTTCCGGATCATGTGCTATACCTCAAGAAGGCACTCCATGGATTAAAGCAAGCACCCAGAGCTTGGTATGACCGGCTTACACAATACTTGGTCTCACATAGTTTCACAAGAGGAAAAGCTGATCAAACACTCTTTATCAAGAGAGAAGATGGCGAGTTAATAGTTGCTCAAGTCTATGTTGATGATATCATCTTTGGGTCTACAAAGGATGAACTTACTCATAATTTTTCCCAACTCATGCAAGCCGAGTTCGAGATGAGCATGATTGGAGAGTTGAATCACTTCCTTAGGTTGCAGATTAGTCAGCAAGAATCAAGTATATTCATATCTCAATCTAAATATGCTAAAAATCTTGTGAAAAAGATTGGTTTGGAATCTGCTAATTCTATTAGAACCCCCATAAGC
Source organism: Notholithocarpus densiflorus (assembly GCA_030021035.2). Taxonomy (NCBI): domain Eukaryota; kingdom Viridiplantae; phylum Streptophyta; class Magnoliopsida; order Fagales; family Fagaceae; genus Notholithocarpus; species Notholithocarpus densiflorus. Next base: position 29,832 of record JARYZH020000021.1, read on the forward strand.
CCAAATGTTAAACTCATTGTTGATCTGTTAGGAAAAAGTGTTGATTCTTCTCTATATAAAAGCATGATAGGTAGTCTTATTTACCTTACTGCTAGTAGACCTGACATTAGCTACAGTGTAGGAGTGTGTGCTAGATATCAGGCTAATCCCAAAGAGTCTCATATGATTGCTTTGAAAAGAATCATAAAGTATGTCAAAACCACTGCCGATTTCGATGTGTGGTATAGCAAGGACACCAATGATGTCTTAGCTGGGTATTCTGATGCAGATTGGGCTGGGAATTCTGATGATAGAATAAGTACTTTGGGGGGTTGGTTTTATATGGGTAATAATCTTATCTCCTAGATGAGCAAAAAGCAGAATTCCATCTCTTTATCTACTATTGAGGCTAAATACATCGCTGCCGGTAGCTACTACACCCAACTTCTGTGGATGCAAAAACTCCTTCTTGATTATGGTATTCGTTAAGAACATCTTACCATCTATTGTGACAATACCAGTGCCATTAACATCTCTAAGAATCCTGTTCAACATTCTCGAACAAAACATATAGAGATTCGACACCACTTCATTCGGGAGCTTGTCGAAGATAGTACTCTCACTCTTGAGTTCATTCACACTGATGATCAGAAAGCTAACTTGTTCACCAAACCTCTTGATAGCAAACGATTTGAATTCCTACGCCAAAACATTGGTGTAATCTCCATGGAGTGATCTCTCCTCTTTCTCCTCCTTTCTCATGCATTTGCATCTAGTTTTATGTTATGTTTTGTTTAACATGTTTTTGTTATGTTTTGTTTAACATGTTTTTGTTTGTTTGTTTTCCGTTTTTGCTTTATTTTGGTTTTCATAAAAATAAAAAAATAAAAAATAAAAATTGAAAAATCAGAAAAATACAAAAACAGTGTGTAATTTGTGTACATTGGTACTTGTGTACCTTGGATGGCCATTGAAGCAAAGTTTTCTAAACTTTGTATCTTTTATAGCTTAGATGAGTATCTCAACGTACAACTAAGCAAGTGAACTTTGTGGCTCGTGTTTATAATGAGTACGATTAAGTAATCTCTTATACTTAACATTCATATCACTTTTTTTTACGGGAATGACTAAAAAATCCTAAGAGAAATGCATAAATAACCATCTCACTACTAAAGCCCGCCAATCATGTATAACATCTGTGTGCATCGGCATAGCAAAATTATGATATTTAAGCTTAACATAATTGGGTATTTCTTCTCTCTCTCTCATATGCCCATGCATGATATGCTCAAAAAGGAAAAAATATGCAAAGAATAACAAAGCAAAAAGAATCAAAATGCTTTTAAATATGGTTGCAATCGTGTTTCTAGGAGATGTGAGAGTTATAGAATGTACTTCAAAGGTGATAGTCCCCATCAAGCAGTTATGATTGTGTGTGAGTTAAATTGATTTTCTCATATCTCAAATCGTCATAACATGAGACACTTATGCACTTTTGTGATGTTTTCACATATAACACGCAAAATTCTTTGCTACTTTTTATACATGTGCAGGTACAATGTAATTTGGCCATCACAAGGGATACATGTGTTACTGTATGCTCACTAAACTGTCTTGACTTGTTTTTGAAATATAAAATTGGTTAGACTTGTTTAGTGTGTGTGTGTGTGTGTGTGTGTGTGTGTGTGTGTGTGTGTGTTTTGGATCTATGAAGGCTTTGCATTTTCTTGTTAAGAGATGTTTTTGAGAGCTTAATATGTTGATTGGATCTTTGGTTTAGTAGCTTGCTTGATTGCATTCATTTCTGTGTTTTTTCCTCTCTTTGAAAAACCTGTTTTTATCAAGCTCAACAGCTTCTCGACAGATCTCGACAACTAGCTATCTATCGAGACCCTTAGACTTCTTTTCTTGACAGATCTTATCTCATCTTCGATCCATCGAAACTTTCTGGAATTAGTCTCGATAGCTTCTTGACAAATTCTCGATCCATCGAGAAAGGTTCTACCTGGCCAATAGTTTTTCGATAGTTGTTCGATCTATAGAGGTACTTTTGCTGTCGACAGATTCTCGATAGCACCTCGACAAATTTATCTGTCGAGAATTAGTACTCGACAGAATCTCGATAGATCCTCGATCCATCGAGACGCGTTTTCTTTAAATAGATCCAGCGCAAAATCTGATCTCATTTTCTTCGATTTCTCTAGATAGAAACACTTCTTTTTCTCTCCCAAACACTTTTCCCTCAACCCATTCATCTTCCCCACTTGGATTTCGGTTTAATCCTTTCTTTTTCCCCCTAGTATGCTTCTCTAATCTCTCATTCTTCATGCATTTCATGCATTTAGACCTAGGTTTTGGGTTTTTGTGAAATTTTTGGAGTTTTTGAAAATTGATGAGTATTTTGTGAAATTTTTGGGTTGGGTTTTGCTTATTTGATGATATATGCTCATACATTGCATTACATTTACATTTTCATAATGTTTCATGCATTATAGATGTGTGTTTCTATGTTGGAACCTTGTGTGCTGTTAGGATTGGATTGGATTGGGTAAAACCCATGATGCAATTTTCTTTGCACGTCACATGTTCATGTATACGGACCTTTTCATTCCTTTTTTTTTTTTGGTACTCTATGTTGATGGTGCTTTTCTGATTGTCTCCCTCTCTTTCTCTCTCTCTCTCTCTCTCTCTCTCTCTATCTCTCTCTCTCTCTCTCTCTCTCTCGGATAGTCTGCGCATAGCACCCAAGCACAAACCTACTCCGTCCCGAAACCCTCTTCGTTCCGGGGCATCATCTTCTGATCCTACTCCTCTTCATGTCAAGTTCTGTGATGAGAAGGCCCGTCAGGACTTCTCGGAGAACTTCTCTAAATGTGGCATTCATTTGGAACGCGTGATTCTATAGGATTTTTTCGATACTACTCTACCCACTGTCATTCACAGTCGGGGTTGGGAATCTCTATGTGAGATACCCGTGAGTTGTCCCTCCATGATCATACATGAGTTTTACTCCAATATGCACTGTTTTTATTCTTCTGTGCCTCGGTTTATTACTCATGTTCGAGGTACACGTATAGTAGTCACTCCGGAGCTTATCTCCAATGTGCTACATGTTCCGAGGGTATTGCATCCTGATTACCCCGAATGTCCACGTCTAAGGACTGCATCCAAAGAGGAACTTCTGTCTCTCTTTTATGAGACACCTTCTTCATGGGGTGATCGCCAAAACACCTCATGCTTGAGCTTTGCAAAAGGTCCAAGGTTCCTTAATATGGTGATAACATTTGTTCTCCATCCCTTGTCTCACTATAACTCCATTACCAAGCCTCGTGCTCGCTTTTTGCTTTCCCTCATTGAGGACCTTACTATAGACTTTCCCTCTCATTTCATTCTCTCCCTTATAGATGTCTATAAGGATACGGCAACCCGTGATAAGCTTATCTTTCCTTCTGCTATGAGGATCATTAGCCATGCCTCTCTCCTATCCTGAGTCTGCTCATTTCACCGTCATGGGTGCCATCAGCGTGGTGTCTGTTCGACGAAATGAGGCCCAGCTTCGACCGAAGCGGCCACAAACCAAGACAACGACTCCTGCAGCCCATTCCGCTCCATCCACCTCCGCTCCTTCTTCTTCTTCTGCGGGTGGTGTGACGCTTAAGGCCGTCATGGCGCAACTTGAGCGCATGGATGCTCGCCTTAATACACTCTCTACTAAGTTGTATCAGGTGAACACCCGTGTTAGTCGTATCGCACAATGACAGGCTCGTATGGATGGCTTCACCGCGTCTCCATCTCCCTCTCCATCTCCACAGGCTTCAAAGGACGAGGACGATGATGATGGCTCCGATGATGATGATGATGATGAGGATAAGGATGCTAGCTCTTCCAATGATGAGGAGATGACCACTTCTCAGTGACTTGCCCTTTGTCATTCGTGACAAAAAGGGGAAGTAGTTTTGGGTATGAGAGTAGTCATGTACTTAGGAGGAGAGTTAGTATAGGACTTTTTGTTAGGGGGAGTGTTTTATTTTTATAAGGGATGTAGTGAGGATTTATGAATCTTTTTCTTTTCTTTCTTTTTAGATACATTATCTTTTTATATAACGGTCTTATGGCCATTTAGTGATAGCAAATATTGTACTTATATCTCTTTTATATATATGATGATGTTGTTATCATTTCACCTATATCTCCATGTGTTGTTTCTTTTCTCTCTTTATACACATGTTTCTTATTATGTAAGCAATCTTATAATTCTGTTTCACACTAAGATGCCTTGATGAGTTTTGTTTAAAGTGTTTCAGAAAGACAGGTTGTCAAAATCTATCATGCCATGAACTCTCTTCTTGGAAAGTTTTTCAAGAGTTTGTGTTAGGATTAGATTTTATTGTATTCAATAAGTGATTATGAGTTGAGTGATTTATGACTTCTCTCATACTTTATTTGTTTGTTGTGGTTTTGTCACGGATTGCCAAAGGGGGAGATTGTTAGGACATATGTGGAACTTGTTAGAACATATGTCATGTAGAATTGTCTAATCCTTTGACAAAACGCAATTTACTTGTAATTGGGTAAATCTAGAATGTGTTTAATTCTTCAAGGAACAAGAGTTCAAGTTTAGTATTGAAGACATGCAAGTCTATCTAAGAAACAAGTGAAGAAGTGTTGTTCATTAAAGCTCGACAGATATCTCGACAGATGTATCTATCGAGATTTAATGTTTAATTCTCGACAGCTCTCGACAAAAGCTGTATCTATCGAGAATTACGAAATTCAAATTTCCAGATCTATTTTTCACGCATATCCAAGCTATTTGTGTAGGGTTTCTTTCCTCACAACCCTAAACATATATAAGGATTATTTTAAGGGCCATCTAAGGTGATACAACTTAATGCAAAGTGATTATTCACTCAAATTGTGACTAGAGACAATTTGCCCTAGTTCATCTTCTTTGTAGAAGCTACTGCGTCTTTCTGCCAAGGGTTTTGTAACCAAGGAGCTTCTTGATCTTCATCGTCTGGATGAACTGAAAAACTTTGCAGCCAACATTTTTCTCAAGTTGGTGTGTTAGTCACGTACTGAGATCCGTGCATCAATTAGTTAGTCACATACTTGGAGCCGTGCATTAAAAGGAGAGATTGTCACTACATTACAAGTCCAATTGGGTATTGGGGTAAGGGTTCAACTGTAGGTTGGTATTAGGTACTGGGATTCCTTTTACTTGTAACCGCTTGTTTTGATAATAGTGGATTTTCGGGAGTGATGACCTTAAATTCACCCGGTGGAGTTTTGCCTCGGTGGTTTTCCCCATTCGTAAACAAATCACCCGTGTCAAATTTATTTTTCACTGCATTTAGTTATTTGGTGATTTGCTTGTGTTACCACGCTTATTGCATGTAATTGAATCTAATTAATTGATTAATTTACCAAAGGGGTCAATACATTTCTTGGCCTATCAATAGTGTTGCCTAATCCTCTTTTAGATTTCGGTACCTCGAGCACACTGAGTATTGGCCATTGGTGGAACTTGGCCAAATCAAGTCAAGAGACCCCTCTGGATGCTCTAACTTAATGAAAGTTGCTTGATGATCGCTCCTTTAAATGGGAGGAATAAGTCATGCCAATGTTTATATTCAACGTATACAATTTTTTTTATGAATGTATCCTATTTTATACACTTAATACATTTAATGTACAAAAATTTTCAAAGAATGTACATAATTCTGTACATTTTTCATTATTGTGTACATTAAACGTAGACGTACACAATTTTTCATAGAATATTCCGAATTCTATGCCCACAATGTACACATTTAAAAAAGAATATATAGAACTGTGTACATTGAACATACACAATTTTGTATATTCAATGTGTACACAATTTTTCAAAAAATGTGTTCAGTTCTGTAAGTTAATGTATGCATTTTTCAAAAAAATACACAATTTTATACATTTAAACGTACATAATTTTTTTTTTTTTAAATGTACTCAATATTATACCCTCCACATACACAATTTTTCAAAAAAAGTGCAGCTCTTTATGAAAGGGTACATAGATGAATAAACTTTAGATTGCCAGGCTATTGGGTTCTCATCCCTTACATTTTCTAAAGAAACTCTATGCTTCTACGTATGCTCACAAAATTTCATCTCTCTAACACAGTAACACTAACATTTCTTAGTTTTTCTTCTAAACATAATTGCATGACTAGTAGTGTTACAAAGAAATTAATTCAGCTTTAATTATTATAATACTGTATCAGACAAGTTGATTAATTCAATTACCCAAGTTAAAATAGCTTGACCTCGGTTAATTAATTCAATTACCCAAGTTAAAATAGCTTGACCTCGGTTAATTAATTCAATTACCCAAGTTGATTAATTATGTTAAATTGCATGCAAATCATGAAGGCACCAACAAATCACCAAATAAACTAAATGCAGTGGAAATTAAATTGACACAGTGATTTTTTTGACAAATGGGGAAAACCTCTCGCAAGGCAAAAACCACACTGGATGATTTTAAGGTCACCACTCCCAAAAATCCACTAATCAACAATCAAGCGATTACAAGTATAAGGAATCTTACCACTACCCTGGTCTATCTCAAAATACCAACCTAAAGTTGAACCCTTGCTCCAATACCCAATTGGACTTGATCTTGTAATAGCTTTTTTTCCTTTGATACACAAATCTCCAATCTGTGACTAACCCTTTTGCACGGATCCCAGTACGTGACTAACTCCAATAACTTGAATAAATGTTGATGGCTACAAAGTTCTTCACTTCATTAACAATGAAGATCAGGAAGCATTTTGTTACAAAACCCTATGGCGTACAAATGCAGTAGTTTCTCACAGAGTAAATAAAGCTCTTGGTCTCAATATCCATGTGTGACAGCTCTTAAAATAAGCCTTATATACGTCTAGGGTTGTGAGAAAAGAAACTCTAAACAAATACATAAGCTTGGGCCAAATTTCAAATCTAGAAAAGTGAAAATTGTAATTCTCAATAGATCGAGCTTCTATCGAGCCATTTGTCGAGTTTCTCATTTAGTCTCGATAGCAGTATTTGTCGAGCTATTTGTCGAGATTTAATGAAATAACTTTTCTTCACTTGTTTCTTGGATCTTCACGTCTCTAATACAAACACTTGATATGCTTGAACAACATATTTCTTGATGTATTAAACCCAATTTAAATCTACCCAATTACAAGTAATGTGCATTTTGTCAAAGGATTAGCCAATTACATAAAGTTATGACCTTAACATACACACAGACCAAAAACGATATCATTTACCTTCAATCTTTTGACGACACATACCCAGCTCTAACATTGTTGTTTCATCTAATCCTAACCCATATGAGTTGGCTACAACCAACAAAGGGAGGCTTGCATTTTATATTGAGTGATAACAGCAATTACAATTTTGATGTTAAGGTCGAACGTTGTGAATTTGTGGGTTTTGTAAATGATATGATTGATTATGGATGTTTGGGATATGTATTTTGTTTTAGAATTAAGGAGAAAGAGAAAGACACATTTTATATCAATTTTTATTCTATAATATTCCTCCAAAGTTGTTTTTTTAATTTTATTTCTCATTATTTCAATTGAATAATTATAATGGATATGTGTGTGCAATTTATAATTGTTACTTTTTATGACTAACGCATTACTAATAAAGTTCTTTAACAATTATGCTATAATATAGATACAACATTCTCCAAAACTATTTTACATAAAACATTACAACATTATTCGTGCCTCGCATGGGTAACTTACTAGTTTGTAAAAAATTTTATTGCTCTAACATTTTTCCTCCTTTTAAAGCCCATAAAAAAATCTATAGATCTAAAATCAATATACACACACACACTCAAGCCCAAAAAAAATAGTCCAATAACAAAAATTACCAATAGTTAAGCTAAAAAATTAAGCTCAATCAACTAATTTTACCAAAAACAAACAACCCAACCCTATACAAATTTTAAACGAAACATTTTTGTTCTTATCCAACAGCAAATGCACGCATCAAAAAAAAACTTAGTGGCTAAGCAACAATAGAGCGAAGGCCAGAGCCGCCACTCAAAGCCAGTAGCAGAGCCACTCCCCTTAACTCTTAGTCTTGGCTCCATCCCTACAGTAAAACCACCACCACCACCAAACCCATATCCACCACCCACAGCCACACCCACTACCTATATTAACCACCACCTATAACCCAAATCCACCGCCTACAACCTGTCTTCACCACCATCAACCCCAAATTCACCACCCCTCTTCACCACCATCAACCCCAAATTCACCACCCCTACAGTCATACAAATTCAAACCCACAACCACAACAACACCCATCAACAGCCACCCATATGCAAATGGATTCAAAACCCATACTAACATCCAAATCCACCACCCATAATCACGTCCACAATCAGTTTTTACCACCACCACCAACCCCAAATCCACCACCAAAATCAAGAGAGAGAGAGAGAGAGAGAGAGAGAGAGAGAGAGAGAGAGATTGATCTTACCTAGGAAAAGAGAGAATGTTCTTGCTCAGGAATGAGAGAGAAAAATTAGTACAAAGGAGAAAGTGAGAGAAATCGATGCAGAGGAAAGAGAGAAAGTTTGGCTGAGTATGTGACTTGTGAGGGACAACACTAAGATGAAGACAAAGTGAAAAAGAGATATATGAAGTCTGTGGTCTTTATTAAAAATTTGTTGGTGTAGGGCCCCACCTACTCTGGGTTTTTACAAGAATGTCACTGGATCTATTTTCACTATAAATGAAAACGGTCAAAAGTTGTATTCGTGTACTGAAATCCACTTTTTTAGGAAATTGAAAATGAACATTGAAGACAAATACAAAGTCAAACCAATTTTTTAATGGTGGATCTCACAAAAAAAAAAAAATGAATACAGAATACATCACTTTTTTCATGAAACCGAACAACCTCTAATTTTTCACACCACCGAAAGTTACAAGCTTATTACATCACATATTCTGACATTCCCCCCCCCCCCCCCCCAAAAAAAAAATTCGGTGATTTAAACTTCAACAAGAAATTCGTAATCTTAAATATAAATTACGTGAAAGTGCACTGAAAACCACAGATCACAAGTTGTGTGTTTTCTTATTCATCTATATAAATGGACTATCTAGGATAAGCATGGTGACACTTCTTGCTGAACAAAGAAAAGGCCAGAAGGACCGCCTTTGGGCAGCAGCGCTAACCTCACTGGATGTGTAGCACCTTCCTCAACAGGTACCTTGCCGGTGTTCCAGTTTATGTCAGTTTTAACGAAGCCAGGACAGACACAATTGATGCAGAAACTCGGATACCTCTTGGCTAGAATTTTAGTGTAGGCATTCAGAGCTGCTTTGGAGAGTACATAAGCAGATGAATGACCCCATCCTTTAGTTTCCAAGGAACCCTCTTGGAAGTCTTTTAGAAACTCACTCAACACCTCTTCCACATTCTCTTCTGTAAGGTTCTTTGGATCAGTAAATACTTCTCTCGCCAATTCGTTAGGCATGTCCTGAATTAATAGGACAAACAAAACTAAGATCAACCACTATTCTATTAATATAATTCAAAATTAAATTCTTAAAAATATACTAGGTTTGTGTGAGATTAATGATGAAAATATTGAACAATTCAATCAAATTCATTAATATAGTAAAAATTGATACTAGTGGTTAGCCTTGAAATCTACTATTATCAAACTCAATAAAGTTTCTTGACAAGGTCATGTGTAGTGATCATGTACAATATATTGTATGTCCGCAAATGTAGGAAAAAATTTGTATGTGAGTTATAAAAATTTTGTTCTTCTAAAATCAAATCCTAGATCTACTAATGGGTGCTAACAATTTATTTTTGATGGAGGTTTGTGTTGCTAACAGACCACCACAAATTTCGAGGCGGAGGAAGACACATTAACAATTCTTGGCGAGTCAGATAATTGAAGAAGGGGAATAAGAGCCTCTGTTGTCCTCTTAGCACCATAGTAGTTTGTTTCCACACATTCTTTTACTGACTCATATGTTTGAGTAGATTTTTTAGGCTCTGTTGATGGCCTTTCCTGCACCTGAAAAGAGATATTGTGATTCTAAAAAGATAAGCAGCCAAGGAAAGCTATACTCAACATTTTTACCCCCCTGATTCAACAGTATTTAACATATGATTCGCAATGAGAAATTTCAAAAGTAAAATCAAGGTATAAGATAAACTACAAGAGTACTTCACAGCTTGATTTGATATAATTTGAGGTACACGCTCAACACAATTCAGTGGAACTTTTTCTATATATACAAAAATAAAAATAAAATTAAGTGAAATTTTGTTAATATTTAAATATTAATTAAACAAATTCATTCAACTTGTTATATTATTAATTTTTTTATTTAAATTTTATTTCTTTGCTCCTTTCGAGATACAAAATTACTAATAAAATTTTGATAACATATATTTTTTTTATTTAATGATATCATTAATTCATTTATTGTCATGACATGATTGATTTTATGTAGGATTTTATCAATTTTTAGTTTTAAAATTTTTCATTATATAGAAGTAATTGTAACATGTAGTCTAACATGCATTTGGAATGAATAATATAAATATATATATATATATATATTGCTTTTTTTTTGTATAAAGTATCGTGTCAATTGGACTATTGTCGTTGTATATTTCTTTATAGACGTTCTGACACATTTTTGGTAATATGTTAGTGAATTAATGTACAACCTTTATAATTAAATTGTTTACTTTGATTTGATGAATGGGAATGATATTTTTAAAGGAACTTTATGTAGTTGTCCTGAATGACGTGAGTGAGAAATCTTTTTTTTTTTTTTATGAAAAAAGAGAAATCTTTTTTAAATGAATAATCTCGGGAAAAACAATTATACATGTGCTTTTAATTAACTTGTGATCTTGCACTAACCTTAGAGTAGGTCTGGGGTGTGAGTCGTGTGACACTTGCCACAACTTTTGCGTTGATTGAACGCGAGGAATCATGATAGTCTACTGTGGCTCCAACAATCCCTCCATTGTTCACCTACACCGATTTCCTACAATTTCAGCATTCGTCCTATATTTACATCGACTAAAATTAGAGAGACAACAGGAAAAGAAATCAGATTTTCAAGTTATTTGGAGAATTTCTATCTTTTGATAACTATTCAAGATTCAATACAAATTTTTTTTTTGTTTCTTTTTTAATCAAATGTTAGAAGTGAATGTTACAATTGTCATCTATCAAATTACTTTAGTTCCATCAGTAGTCATAGCAGTGTCCAAGAGATTCTTTGACCCAACCTACTCAAGAGATTTAATTGGACCGGAATAGTATTCAATCATACCCAGTGACTGTGGCAGTTAATGATGGGTCTTCGCTTTCAAAACCGACTTCGGTAGATCAAGTCACGGGTTCTCTCCTCCAAAACTTGAGCAACCCAATCTGATCGACGACCCAAGCAAAATCTAGAGAGATTTTCACCAAATTTGATGAGATCTTAATTACTTGATTTTCGTTGTTTTCGACTATTATCTTACCAAATTTTCACCGTTTTTGGAATCTCCAATTTTGTTTGAATCAAACTTCCACCCAATGATTATTCAATCCATCCAAATCCAATCTCCTTACCAGTTAAGGTCAGGTTTGATTCTTCTCCACCCAATCTAATCAGGTCAAGTGTGGGTTGGGCACAAACCCAACCTAGACTGACCCATGGACACCCATAAGATACCCCTAAGTAGTTATATATGTCAAAAGTTTTGTAACTTAACTGACACCTCATGTTATTTTCAACAATAACGTATAGAATTCAAGTCCCCAATTTTCTTTGTAACTATCAAATTATCACAAATAAAAAATAAAGTTAGTAGACAATCAATTGGTTACTTGTTGAAGTCAGATTATCCGCATATATAATACGTATATCATGTCTTTTGTGAGCATGAGACTCAAGATATGAAAAATATTTTCATGGAATTAAAAACATAATATTTCAAAGGAATTTTTCATACAGATGTACCTATTCTACTTTATCGATCTTGGGTGGCTTTCCAAATTAAAGTATGATAATAAGCATATAGAATTGGTTTTTTTTTAAGAACTTTATTGTAAAAATTAATGTTCCAGCACTACAAAAAAATAGTTCTAAGGCCGCGTTTTATAAACACGGCATACACAATAAGAGAAGTAGAAGTTTGTTTGGCAAAAACATTGCTCTGTTTTGACTTTGGAGTTGTGATTGTTATGAAAAAGGGTAAGAAAGTGATATCTTTTGCTATCTCCAAGAGATCTAGTACCTGATAGCATTTGAATTGTAGGCTGAAGATATTTCGTGGGTGCCTAAAACAATGCCAATAAATAATAAAACATTAACATTTGCACAGTAAAAAACTAAGATATCCAAAATTTAGAACTGAACAAAGAGCAAGAAAAAAATTTTGGAAAAAAAAAAAGAGATAAAGAGAGAAAGAGACTAAATTTCATACCACATAAGAAAAACCCTTCTGTCTTCTTTGTTAACTTCAAAGTTCAACTGAAGCCTCTCATAGCCTGTACCTTCTGTGTCTGCAATTTTTTTTTCTTGCTCTTCTCTCTCTTGCTGCCTTTTAACGTCCCTTGTATAGTGAAAAGGAAATCTAATATAAACTAATCAAATCTAACCCAAAAACATATAGAAAAAATAAATCCTAACCCAAATACCTAAATGAAAACAAAATAAATTCTAACCCAGGTACCTAAAAATCAAACCAATCCAATTAAAAAAAAATTACCAGTGATGGTTCCAATAGAGTGGAAACTATAACTGGTAGTACCGCTTCTAATCAGACTTGGATTGCTTCCAAGGATTTGCCTTTCCACCTACAAACCCAGAAAAAGAAAAGTTAAAGAAAAACCCTTTAATTTTTTATTACATAAATTTGAAATTGAAATCAATCATTTACAAATGAAATCTACAATTGAATCCAAGAGAGAGTAAAATAAATCCAAAGCAACACATATACCCTACCCATAAACCAAATTTAATCCTATAACCTTGAACAAAACCAAATCTAACCCAAATGCCTAAATCGAAACACTCAAATATAAATCATAGTTATCATGTAATTTTAAAAAGAATAAAGAAAACCTTCACTGGTAACGGTTCCAATTGCATGACGGTGGTGGCTGCCCAGACGCTCTGAGCCCAGACGCTGCCGTCGTGGCCGATGATGGCCGTGGCGGTGAGATGCTGACCGTTGATGATGGAACCTAAAGAACTTTGCCCTAATTTCTATTCAAATTAAACACAGAACTTAAAACCCTAAATTCAAAAATTGAAAAAATAAAAATAAAAATATAATTACCTCTCTTAGCTTCCCTCTCTTTCCCTTCGACTCTCTGCGTTTCTCTCTCTCTCTCTCTCTCTCTCTCTCTCTCTCTCTGCGAAACAACCAAAGATTTGAAATGTCAAGAGGTTGGAGACGAAAGGTTTGGAAGTGGAGGGTGAGGGCTAGCTCGAGATTGGAGAGATGGAGGGTGAGGGTTGAGATCGGAGATGGAGGGTGAGGGCTTGAGAGATGGAAGCTTGGAGGGTGAGGGTTGAGATCGGGCTTGAGAGATGAGGCTGATGTGCGATGGGAGAGGTTAGGGCTGAAAATGTTTAAAGTGTAGTATTTATATAAAGCCTAAGGCCGCGTTTTTAACATGAGGCTATAGGCAAAACCTGAAGCCACGTTTAAGAAACGCAGCCCCATCCCAAACTAGAGCCGCGTTTTAAACACGCGGCTTCAGACTAAATTTAAAGCTGCGTTTCTAACATGCGGCTTCAGACCAAATTTAAAGCCGCGTCTATAAAACGCGGCTTTAGGCAGGCTAGAGCCACATTTTTTAAATGCGGCTACAATTAAGGGAAAAATAAAAAAAAAAAGGAAAATTTGATTTGCCAAAAAAAATTAAATAGGGAGGTCCTATAGCCGCGTTTTTTTAAACGCGGCCATAGGTCTACCCCCAAAAATGCGGCTACAGCTCAAAAAAACGTGGCTTCAGAACCCTTCTATGGCCCCGCGTTTAAAACGCGACTCTTGTTTTTTATTTAAGCCGCGTTTTTAAAAAACGCGGCTTTAGTCCGTCTGGGGCCACGTTTTTATAAACGCGGCCCAAAAAAACGTGGCCTAATGCCCCCGCGTTTTGTAGTGCAGCAACTAATTAAAAAATTCAGTGTTTATTATTACACTACTTAATTTTACATATCCAATATTGTAAATCATAAAGTTTTTTGTAAGTAAATGGCATAGACACAAAGGGATGGCTGGATTATTATTTTCCTTAAAAACATCAAATCAGTGTGAATATATATATAGAGAGAGAGAGAGAGAATTCCCACCAAGATATCAAGTCTCCCGAACTGGGTTTTGATGAAATCTGCCAGAGAAGCAATAGATCCAGGGTTAGCCACATCAAGTTGATGAAAAATGACAAGGTCAGAGAGACCAGAATCTTTTAGTTTTTGAACTGCTTCAAGACCCTTCTTCTCATCTCTTGCTGTTAGCACCACCTTAACACCTTTCAAAGCTAATTGCCTAACTGTTTCCAATCCAATTCCCTTATTGGACCCTGTAACAACGGCATACCTGACAAATAAATAATCGTCAAAATAATTCAAAAAAAAAAAAAAAAACTAGAGAGAGATGAATGTACGTGCATATATGTCATATAAGTGGCTGGAGGATGTGACTGAAAAGGGTGATATAAAAAGTGAATACACAACAAAAAGACTAAAAATAGCACCTCGCTGCTACTTCTGCCATTGATGATGAGAAGTAAGAAAAATGGAACCTCAACTCGTTGGGCTCTGAATTTTCCTACAATTAGTGTTGCTAGGTTTTGATTTTTGAGTTCGGGTTTATTCTGTTTTGATGTCAGTCAAATTTAAGATTTTTCAAAACCAACCAATTTTGTCCCTAATCATTGTGAAAAATAGGAGAAAAATAAGTAACAGTTTATGGACTAAGTTTGTTAGTTTTGAAAATTTTTAGACTTGATTATCATTAGCTCAACCTTGGGAGTGTTAACTATATCTAATTTTGCCCAAAAACAACTACCTTGTTCGCAATTTTTTATATATATGTATGTGTGTGTACGTAGACCCTAGCATGGTGGATATATCATAGGAACTTAGTACTTTTAGTTGACCATACTAAGATATATAAGAATATGTCATGAGGCAAGTTGAAATCATTAGCTTTTTTTATTTCTTTTTTTCTTTTTTTTCTTTTTTTCTTTTTTTTTTTTTTTTTGTCTAGTGTATGTGCGATTAGGAATTAAGGAAATTGGATATTAAAAAAAAAAAAGAAAAATTAAATAATAGATACTAGTGAGTCTTGATAAACTAAAAAAAAAAAATACAGGTTGGAATGTGGTCTTGAGAGAAAAATCAAAGTGGATTGAAATTTTTTTTTTTTTAATTCTAATTTTTGGATAAGTTTGTTTTGAATATATATATGAATTAGTCAGAAAGTGTCCTATTTTGTAGGCATTTTACGTGGAATTGGAAATATATTTTTACCTAGTTGTCTTTAAGTTTTGTTCCTATTAAACATAGGGTCTAAGAGTATTTCTGAACCACATAAAAGTTCAGTCTAAAATGGTGAATCTTGTTATAGATAGTATAGATAAATATAAGTAATGTATATAACTGCTTATCAACAACAACAACAAAAAGTAATGTATATAACTAACTAATGTTGTCCAATTTTCAATGCTCTCATAAATAATCATATTGTTGAAAAAGTGTTTAGTTCTTGTGTTCTTGATTGATTTACTCATCTAGAAAGGTGTTTAGTTTTGTATAATTCTTTCATTTAACGTAGACTCTTCACTCTAGGCACATTAAATACTTAGTATTCCCTGCGAACTAATTCACTAGTTTTGTTTTGCTTAAAATCAATCAATTTCATGAAACTACCTTAAACAATTAATTCTTGAGTTCTTATTCTTATATCATCCAATTAAGATCATCCTTCATATGAATTTTAGTTAAGTTATAAAATAAATATTGTTAAGACTACCAATAGATGTGTTGTGCGTGGATCCCTAAACCTTAGTACCTTAATATATTGTTATTTTTTCTCAATCTAAATTACCTTTACCAAACCATCAAAATCTCTTCAATTAAACTTTATTATTTTAGTTTTATTATTTTGTGGTTTGCTAATCAATTCCATTTTCCTGTGGATTTGATCTCACCGAGTTATTACTTCACAAAAATCCTGCAATTGATTATTTAAGTCGTAGTAAGTTTTTGGGCTCCAAAGTGCAGGATTGTCCCAAAGTAATGACTCAATGAGTCCGAGATTGAATCCACAAGGAAAAGTGAATTGATTAACAAACCACAAGAGAATAAAACTCAAACAATAAAGTTTAATTGAAGAGATTTTGATAGTTTGATAAAGGTAATTTAGATTGGGAGCAAACAACAATATATTAAGGCACTAAGGTTTAGGGATCTATGCACAACACATCTATTGGTAGTCTTAACAATTTTTATTGTATAACTCAACTAAAATTCATATGAAGGATATTCTTAGTTGGATGATTTAACAATAAGAACTCAAGAATTAATTGTGTAAGATACGTAGTTTCATGAAATTGATTGATTTTAGGCAAAATAAAACTAATGAATTAGTTCGCAGGGAATACTAAGCATTTAACGTGCTCGGAGTCTACAATAAATCAAAGAATTATACAAAACTAAACACTTTTCTAGATGAGTAAATCAATCGAGAACACAAGAACTAAACACTTTTTCAACAATATGATTATTTATGAGAGCAATGAAAATTGGACAACATTAGTTAGTTATATACATTACTTTTTGTTGATGTTGTTGATAAGCAGTTATATATTAAGCAGTTCAATTGAAAATTTTTTACTCACTTTGATAGACTATTTGGTAATTTATATTGAAAATGAAAATTTTAAGGATTTCGTTAAAGATGATAAAAAATGAAATTAATTTTATGAAATATCGTCATCAAACATAATCTTTATGTGTGTGTGTGTGCGTGCGTGCGTGCATGCGTGCGTGTGTGTGTAAAAATGTATGTGTTTGAGGTGGCTTGTTTTTTTCTCATTGGATCTTCTATTTGACATTCGTATTCCATCTAAATAAAACATGGAGAGAATGAGAGGATATTTAATAGGAGGGAACCCAAACCCGGATATAATTTGAGGTCTAAAACGACAATTTTAAATAAGATATTTTTTAATATTCAAATATGAAAAATAAATAATATTCATTTAAGTTGCCATATTATAAATGTTTTAATTAATATCCTTCTTCAACTAGTAGCTCATGATATTTCTAAGAAAGACATCCAAAATTCAAATATCCACGCTCTCGATGTTATAACTATCAAATTATCAATATAAAATAAAATTTATTGTTCTCATCTTTTGAAATATTATTTATAACATTTCGATAATATCTCATTTTTAGTCAATAATTTCACTAATACATTTAGCGTGACAAATATAATTAATCAATTTCAATTTTCAAAGAGAACTCAAAGTGCTTGAGGGTTCAGGAAAGGGTTTCGTTTCGAACTACGCAAGGTTAGCAGCAAATCAATGTATGTATTTCTAACGATTTTTTTAAAATAAAAATTCAATTTTTAAAAACTTATTTTTTGCATAGCCATTGTAACTTGTATTCTCACATGCAAAAACACAGATGGTATTAAAAAAAATCGGTAAAACTCTTGGTATCAAGAGACTTTTCCTTAATACCTTATTAATAATTAAGGTTTATCTTAAAATTAAAGGAAAAATTAAAAATTAAAAACAATAGGCGCACGTGTATGAGTTGGCATTAATTGGAAAGCATGTGATTGTGAGTTGTGACCAACGAGGTAATAGTACTGACTGATACTGCCCACAACCTGATAAGCCGGCTTTTAGATTCCTCGGACAGTCGTGTCAACGTGTAGAAAGAAAATATCAAATCACAAACACACTGAGAGATTTGAAGCTTTGAACTCTAATTCCCACTACTACTTGTGTTCTTTCCAATTTCCACTACTACTTGTGTTCTTTCTCTCCAAAGATGCCTCAAGGAACGCTTGAAGTTCTTCTCGTCAGCGCCAAAGATCTCGAAAACACCGAGTTTCTCTGTAAACCTCTCTCTGTCTCTCTTTCTCTCTCTTTTTATATATATAATCATTGCTGATTGCTATATCTTTAGTGAGTACATGAGAAATGATATACAGAAATGCTTTCTGGTGTTTCAGAATATATAGCTGTGGATTGATCTGAATGATGCATATATTTTACATTCTTTCTTGTTGTTATCTTTGTTTTCTATCCGATTGTTATCTGATACTGCCTTTGCTTTAAATCAAATTCTAGACAATCATAATATGGCGGCTGATTTGTATATTTTTATCTTTTGGGTTAAGTGGGTTGATCTTAATCTAGATCTTTTGCTCCATTCTTATTTGGAGAAACTTCTACACTGACCGAGGCTTTCTTTTTCTTTTTATGGATAAATCTGATATTTTCGGAGTTGCCTTATTATATTATATTTCTTTATTCCGTCCCTTCAATATTTATGTCCTTAAGGGATTTATTAATTATTTATTTATAGAAAATTAAAAAAATATATATCAAAATATTTATTGATGATGCCGAAAAAATCACCAGTGAGCCACACGGTTCCAACATGCTCGATACCAGACCTACCCAAAGAAGAAGACCTTACAGAGAGTACCGGTGTGGTACCGGCCAAAGACCCTCCGAAGGCTAAGTCAGTAGAGCGCTCCAATAATACTAGAGAGTATGAGCTTTTAGAGGAATTGTGCGTACCTTTTTCTTGAGGGTCTTTGGATTTTTATAGTCGCGTAGAGCCAGACTCCTTTACTTGCAAAACAAGTCTTTTCCTTATGGGGAAGATACTCATTAATGCGTGTATATTCTAGAATTCTACTCATGTTGGGACTCTACAAATCAGGGCAAATCGTATGTCACAAGTTTTTCCATTTAAGGTTCCTTGAAGACCACATAATCTCTGTCATGCATAATTTTTCCTCTTCAGTTGCCCCCTTCACCCTATGGGTTCATGATCTCGGAGTGAAAGGACCCATGGGGTGACGATTCGATTTGGATCCTAAGAGACTCGTCAGTCTTTGACAGGCTGGCCTGAAATTATTTGTGGCGCAGGGGACTTAAATTTTGACCAACGCACTTTTGGGTAACTTGGTTCGTCCATCCTCCCGTAGGTAGGAAGACTTAGAATTTTCACCAAGGCATTCGCAGGTGAATTGGTTTGTCCGTCCTCCCGTAGGTAGGAAGATTTAGAATTTTCACCAAGGCATTCGCGGGTGACTTAGTTCGTCCTTCTACCCATAGGTAGAAGGGCTTAAAATTTGTACCAAGGCACTTGTGAGTGGCTTGGTTCGTCCTTCCACCCGTAGGTAGAAGGACTTGAATTTTGTACCAAGACACTTGAGTGGCTTGGTTCGTCCTTCCACCCGTAGGTAGAAGAACTTAAATTTTGGACCAAGGCACTTGTGAGTGGTTTGGTTCGTCCTTCCACCTGTAGGTAGAAGGACTTGGTTCGTCCTTCCACCCGTAGGTAGAAGGACTTGGTTCGTCCTTCCACCCGTAGGTAGAAGGACTTAAATTTTGGATCAAGGCACTTGTGAGTGGCTTGGTTCATCCTTCCACCCGTAGGTAGAAGGACAAAAATTTTGTACCAAGGCACTTGAATGGCTTGGTTCGTCCTTCTACCCGTAGGTAGAAGGACTTAAATTTTGGACCAAGGCACTTGTGAGTGGCTTGGTTCGTCCTTCCACCCATAGGTAGAAGGACTTGGTTCGTCCTTCCACCCGTAGGTAGAAGGACTTGAATTTTGTACTACGGCACTTGTGAGTGGCTTGATTCGTCCTTCCACCCGTAGGTAAAAGGACTTAAATTTTGTAGGAGAATCAGGTGCCGTTGGCATCCTTGATCGTCGGTATCCTCGGTTGTTGATCCATCCAATTGGGATTGAGGACTAGGTGTCCGTCGACTTCCTTTTGTAGTGTTTAGCCCCGAGGTCTTGCTGAAGCGTTGGCATTTGTTTTATGCTTATACGTAGGATTGGGCGTCCTACGGCCCCCGGGACGCGTGATGTCCGAACTTTCAACCTTCGGGACGCGTTGTAGTCCACTACTAGCGTCCCATTCTAAGGTATTTTATTTGTCTACTTTTGTGTGTGTGTCCATCTTTTTTTTTAGCTATTTTAGTCATTTTCAGAAATTTTGGGGGTATTTTGCTTATTTTTGTGGTTTCAATCGTATTTTGGACATTCTAAAAGTTTTCGGGTGTATTGTGGCCGTTTCGTGCGCGTTTTGGTCATTTTCTTGGGTTTTGGATCCATTTTTGTTCATGGACGGACATCCAACCCTTTTTTTTTTTTTTTGTCCGTCCATTTTTGTTCATGGACGGACATGCAACCCCTTTTTTTTTTTTTTTTCACCCGCTAAAGGGTCCGTCCACTTTGTGGACTGTACAATTTTCCACTCGCTATTGGTCCGTCTACTTTGTGGGTTAGAATTTTCACCCTCTAGGGTGTCCGTCCACTTTGTGGACTTGATAATTTTTTACCCTCTAGGGGATCCGTCCACTTTGTGGACTAGAGTTTTCACCCTCTAGGGTGTCCGTCCACTTTATGGAATTGATAATTTTTGTCTCTAGCTGGTCCATCCACTTTATGGACTATGTAAAATTTTCACCGTCTAGGGTGTCCGTGCACTTTGTAGACTATGTAGAATTTTCACCCTCTAGGGTGTCTGCCCACTTTGTGGACTTGATAATTTTTTACCCTCTAGGGGGTCCGTCCACTTTGTGAACTAGAGTTTTCACCCACTAAGGTGTCCGTCCACTTTGTGGACTAGAGTTTTCACCCTCTAGGGTGTCTGTCCACTTTGTGGAATTGATAATTTTTTCCTTCTAGGGGGTCCGTCCATTTTGTAGACTATGTAGAATTTTCACCCTCTAGGGTGTCCGTCCACTTTGTGGACTATGTAGAATTTTCACCCTCTAAGGTATCCGTCCACTTTGTGAACTATGTAGAATTTTCACCCTCTAAGGTGTCCGCCCTCTTTGTGGACTTGATAATTTTTTTACCCTCTAGGGGGTCCGTCCACTTTGTGGACTAGAGTTTTCACCCTCTAGGAGGTCCGCCCACTTTGTGGACTTGATAATTTTTTACCCTCTAGGGGTTCCGTCCACTTTATGGATTAGAGTTTTCACCCTCTAGGGGGTCCATCCACTTTGTGGACTTGCTAGAATTTTAAGCAGTAAAACATAGTTGAGTCTGAATGTTCTTCCAAAAAATTAAAACATACATTTGTAGAGAAGTACCTGCCCCCTTGGGCTTAAAAAGGCACATAAAAAACATTGTAGCAAAATTTGTCCAAATAAAACTAGTAGTAGTAGTAAACTAAATAAACCGAAAAATTGGAGAGCATCCTTGTTCTTTATATTATCTCTACTAGTAGTATTTCTGTAAGTGCTCCGTGTTCCATGCGGGTTCACATTCAACCTGCGAGGGCTTGACGCATTGGCTGGCTGGCCAACATCCCCATTCTAGTTGTCTGTTTAGGTCTTGATTCATCAAGGGTTACCTCTTCTAGATCTTCAACTGGCTCCGCTATGGTCCGTTGCTCTTCTATGCACATGGTTTGCTGGTGTTCTTCCATCTCCAGCATGGCAATGTAGCATTCGCATGCGGCCACCTGATTCCCTCGTAACTCGCCGACCCCATAATCCGTAGGGAATTTGATCATTAGGTGGTATGTTGATGTTGCAGCCTTCCACGAGTTGAGAGTGGGTCGTCCAAGAATGGCATTGTAGGCGGACGAACAATCGACCACGAGGAATGTCACATCCTTAGTGATCTGCTGAGGATAATCGCCTACCGTTACCGTAAGTGTGACGACGCCCAATGGGAATACCCTTGTACCTCTAAAGCCAACTAGCGGAGCGTTCGTCGATACCAACCGTTCTTGATCAATCCTCATTTGCTGGAACGCTAGGTAATATAAGATGTCTGCCGAGCTCCCGTTGTCGACCAAGACCCGGTGTATGTTGTAGTCCCCTACCTGTAGGCTGACTACAAGTGCGTCGTCATGCGGGTGGTGAAGTCTACGAGCATCCTCTTCCGAAAACCCGATGACGGGGTTATCAATCTGCACCATCTTAGGCACGGAGCCTGTAAGTTGGACGTTATGGACCATTCTGAGGTAAGTTTTGCGGGCTTTCTTGGAAGATCCTATAGCAGTCGTGCCCCCTATGATCATTCTTATATCTCCTATGGGTGGTCTAGGGCGCTCATTCTCCCGTTGCAGGGCCTGCTTTTGATCGGTTCTTTCCTTGCTAATGAACCTCTGTAGCTTTCCTTGTCTTATGAGAGCCTCTATCTGCTGTTTCAAATCATAGCAGTCGGCTGTGTCGTGTCCGTGGTCACAGTGGAAGCGGCAGTACTTGTTTCTCGACCTCTTACTGGGATCTCCTTTCAGCTTGTCAGGAAACGTCAGGACTTCTTCGTCTTTGATCTGCATCAAGACCTGGTCTATCGGGGCTGTTAATGGTGTGAAGCTTGTGAACTTCCCAGTAGGGGGTTTGGAGCGCCTATCATCCCATCGTTCCCCGGTTCTTGGCATCTTTCGCTCCTCATCCTGCCGTGTGTCTTCCTGTCTTTCCCTCTTTCTAGGCTTCTCTTCGCGTGCCTGCAACGCATCCTCCGCGTTCATGTATTTGGTGGCCCTGTAAAGCACATCCGACATGTTCTTTGGGTCGTTCTTATATAGTGAAAATAGGAACTTACCCTTCCGTAACCCATTAGTAAATGCTGTTACGAGTATCTTGTCGTCTGCTTCATCAATCGAGAGGGCCTCCTTGTTGAAGCGGGTTATGTAGGACCTTAGAGTCTCGTCTTCGCACTGCTTAATGTTCATCAGGCACGCAGTAGACTTTTTGTACCTATGCCCTCCAATAAAGTGCGAAGTGAACTGGGCACTTAGCTCCTTGAAAGTACTGATGGAGTTAGGCGTCAGCCGGCTGAACCAGATTCTCGCAACGCCCTTCAGCGTTATGGGGAAGGCCCTACACATGATCTCATCCGCTACCCCTTGAAGGTGCATCAAGGTTTTGAAGGTTTCCAGGTGGTCCTGAGGGTCCTTCGCTCCGTCGTAGCTGTCGATCTGTGGCATGCGAAACTTATGTGGTAAAGGGAAGGAGTTGACGGCTGCAGTGAACGGCGAGTCGGTGCGGTTGACCAGATCATTAAGGTCGCTGGACACTCGTCCCTTGAGGGCGTTCATCATAACCTCCATCTGCTCCTTTATTGCCTGCATCTCTGCGGCAATATGTGATGGAGATGCATCCGTGAGGGATGGCATGCTCAAATTTTGTCGCTCTGGTTTGCTTGGAGCATTACTGCCTTCTGGCCCCTCTCCTTCTCTCCTATCGATACTGGTGCCTTCTTGATCTGGCTCTTGAGTGTCGTGACTTGCGTTTTTCTGGCGTAACTACCCCTCCAGATCGTGGTTCTCCTTAGTGAGCCGCTCCACGGCGACGGCTAAGGTCTGAACCTGCCTCTCGAGGGCCACTGCGTGAGTTTCATCTCCCTGAACGTTGTTCGTGGTTGCCATTGAGCGAGTCAGCACCATGCAACTCTTTTGTCCGGGAAGCTTTTGTTACGGCTTACGAAAACGATTTTCAATTTCCCACAGACGGCGCCAACTGATGATGCCGAAAAAATCACCAGTGAGCCACACGGTTCCAACACGCTCGATACCAAACCTGCCCAAAGAAGAAGACCTTACAGAGAGTACCGGTGTGGTACCGGCCAAAGACCCTCCGAAGGCTAAGTCAGTAGAGCGCTCCAACAATACTAGAGAGTATGAGCTTTTAGAGAAATTGTGCATACCTTTTTCTTGAGGGTCTTTGGGTTTTAATAGTCGCGTAGAGCCAGACTCCTTTGCTTGCGAAACAAGTCTTTTCCTTATGGGAAAGATACTCATTAATGTGTGTATATTCTAGAATTCTACTCATGTTGGGACTCTACAAATCAGGGCAAATCGTGTGTCACAAGTTTTTCCATTTAAGGTTCCTTGGAGACCACATAATAATGGGCTGGATGCCACGTGGCCGTTCAATCCGTACATGCCACGTCTGTCCGTGCCACCTCTGTCCAGATAGCTCTGTCATGCATAATTTTTCCTCTTCATTTATCTTTATTCGATCTATTATAATCATTCTATTTCATTCTTTATGAACTTCCAAACGAAACTTTAATGTATGCACTTTTTTATTTTCTATTTTCTTTAAAAAAATTTCTAAAATGGTTTATTAATAGATGGTCTAAAGGCATATAAGAGATGGTTAAAACATTTGAGAAACTAAGTTAGGAATATTACAAAGAGTTGTAAAACAGTTGAAGGTTTCAACAGAGGAAGCAGGCGAGAGATACTCGTATTTTACCAGTTGCCTATTTGGGTTTGGAACATGGGAAGTAAGCTATTTGTCTTTACCTTGCTTTTAGTTGCCATTGTTGTACTGCAGGAATTCACGAGTCAGAAAATCTGAGATAGCATTTTGAGAACTTTTAATATATTCTATATCATTAGTAAAACCCTTCTTTATTATCTTGTAATGTATGTGCATATCACAACTCTAGTTTGAAAACTAATTTTATTTTTTAGTTGTATTTTATTTCTTAAGTTCTCTTTCAAAAACAATAATATGCATTATTTAGGATTATATATTTCATTATAATTCATCTTATGTCATTAATTTGAGGACTCATCAGTTTGAATTATACACTTAAACCACTATTTCAAAAATAATGCTATTTTCACAAGCATATTGTATTTATATACCTCTTACATGCTCCATTTCTATGATGGATTTGAAAGATCAAAGACAAGTTTCAAATAATGTCAGATTGAGGTTTGTTCAAATTTTGTGGATGCAATTAGAAAAGAAATAGCATATAATCCTAATATTCATGCATGCAATTAATAATAACCACAATTAAATATATTTGAAGCATTTTCACCTTAGTTTAATAATACTAATACTAATGTTCGTTTTAATTTTTGTCAACTCTTAAAAAAACTTTGCAAAGACGTTATTTAATAGAGCACGCAAAAGGTTCATTCATTATATTTTAGTAAGAAAGAAAAAATTAAGAAGATTGTTGCTGACCTATTTATATATTTAGTTTTACTTCTGAATGTAATTTTTGCTATTGTGATAAAATGAATTTTGTCAATATTTAATATACTTTTCAAATAACTTAAAATTTTTGTCATTATGAAAGTCTACTGAAAAGCTAACTTGTTTATGAAACATTGTAAGTTTTTCATTGAAATTTATACTTAAGTTAAATCAGTTAATGATAAGTTTTGGTAAAAGAGTGTGGATTAGTTTCAAATGGGTTAAAAGTAATTATATGGTTTGAAATAGGTTTAAATGGGCTAAAAGTAGTTTTAAATAGTACAGATACTTAGCACAAAGTTAGAGTGAATTTGAAATCTAATTCAGAATACTTGATACAAAATTAGAATGAATTAATTCTTTACTGAGTTTGCACTGTGATATTATTATATAGATATATAAGTATATAACTGCAACAACCAAACTTTAGTATCAAAATTTTTGGGTTAGTTATAGATCCTTAACATGCTAATTTAGGTCTATCGCATACGTATTCTTTGTCACCATTCTATATAAAGTGACATTCAATTATCACTTAATGATTATAAAGTTAGGTTAGCTTATGATTTTTCTTACATTATTGCAAGACTAAGTTAAAAGATTAAATTTTAAAATATATATTTAAAAAGAAGAAATATAAAGTATTGAATTAAAAACAAGTCAAAATTAGAAGGTGTACTTTGTAATTTAGCCAAAAACTTTCCTTACTTCACTACTGACTTATAAAGTATTGAATTAAAAACAAGTCAAAATTAGAAGGTGTACTTTGTAATTTAGCCAAAAATTTTCCTTACTTCACTACTGACATAGCTCATGATTCAAGAGAAGATGAAGCAATCAAACACAGATTGAAGCCATGCAATTGTTAAGAATATAGATTGACCACAATTAACAAAGTATCGGATTTATTAATTAACAACTTAACAATTGACACAACCATAGTATACTTACCTCAATCCAAAGAAATAAAAAATTAAGATATATATATAGAACACGGATTTTGATAACAAAATGGAAAACTTTTGAAGAACTCTTCAAAAGAAAAACCACTTTGTGGCTAACGAATCCCACATGAGATTTCTACTAGAGGAGAAACCGTTGATAGAATCAACCTATATTTGAAAACCTTTGTAAATTAGACTTGACTTATAACCCAACAATGACATGCTTGCCTCCCACTATAGTGGCTCCAGAACTCCAGCATTCTTCTATAGAATTTCCTCTACAAACAAACTCATCTTCATGAATCTAGAACTCTGGTACACCAATGAACTCATCGGTAGAAATTTAAGAAATTTGTGGTTTGAATGAAACTCATAAAGAGGAGGTCAAGGGAGAGGTTTCCAAACAGTTTAGGCTCATAGCAATTAAGGCTCTCTCAATGGTTTTAGAACAACTGCCTCTCATAAAAATTGTGCATGGAAGAGTATCTATAGGTAGACAATGTTTGAAATGTCGGAATCTAAATTCTGTAAACTAGCTTGCTTGAGCAAGGGACAAGAGAGGGTCGAACAAAGTTTTTGCCTAACTTAAATGATCGCTCAAGCGAGTCCCTGCAGTTGCTAAAGTGGATCTTCAAGAACTCGCAGTCTTTAAGAAACTGTCAATTCATTACATACTTCAACCAATTTACTATGCATACAACCCTCATTAATGCACATTTTGACATATGAATTTGCCAATTAAAACCTAGATCCTAATATATTGCAATTGTGCTGTTTTGAAAAATAAGCTATTTTAAATGTCAATGTTTTGATCAATTAATACTATTTTAGTGAAGTCGAGCCTTGATGTGATGACAAGTAGTATTTTGTGATATAAACATGATTTTTTCCCTTGTAAATCTGTATGGATCAAACAATTGATCTCAGTCACTATTATTATGTGATGGATTGTGTTTGTTTGTTTAGACCCCTTAAAAACAGATTAGTTTAACCTAATAAATTAGCCAAGTATTTACTTAGGTTAATTATGAGGTCTAAGTTAAACACATGCAAACATATTGCTTAATGCAGAAAAGTAAAAAAGACAGTAATATGATAACTCAGGAAAACCAATGAAACCAACCGTTTTAAGGTAAAAACTTGAGGAGGATTTAACCTAGCTATCTTCAAGATAAACAAATCCACTATGATAAAATGGAAGATTACAATAGATTTAAACTCTAAATCTAAAGCTACCTCATGTAGAATTTACTAACACGACCACGTGCAGCTCTGACTCCACGAACTCTTCTATCTTGGATTTGCTGACAACCTAGTGGTTCCTAATGTGGATGGATAGGAATCATAAGGGAATTGATGAAAATTGTAGGAAAATTGACTTAATTCGAGGTAGTCACCCCCCATAGAGAAAGAAATAGATTAAGAGAGAGAGATGCACTAATGCACTTAAGCAATGAGTTGGTTTATTTTTCAATTGATATCTAATGTTGAATCATGTATTTATAGGAGACTAACTCTAATGTTATAGGCCCACATGGCTCAAAATAATTAGCTAGTTAATTCAACATGTGCTTTATGAATTAAGCCATGTGTTAAATAAGCTACATGTGCTCAAATCTTAACTAACTCATCATAATCTCAACCAACTAGCTAACTACCTAACTAAAGGGATTACAACAATTATTTCATATTCCTAACATTTCCCTCCCCTTGAAAACACCTTGCCCACAAGGTGTTGTTGTGAAATGACACCTTCTTGAGGGGAAACCGGCCACTAACCCAATACTCCAAAGCATCTTGAAGATTGAACACACCAACCACTTCCAAGCACTTTGCCACAACCCAGAATTTGAGAAAGCGGGTCAAATCTCTAACTGGATCAGCAAACTTACTTCTAGCTACTACAGTAATAGCAATACGCTCCACAAAGTTTTCTTTCTGGAATACCTTCTGGCAATACCTACAATACCAAGTATCATGAGGAATTTTTGGCAGAGGGCCGCACTCTATATGCAAGGCACGCAAGCATCCATCACAGCACAAAAGATCACTTCCATCAATTGCTACATGATTACATACATTGGTTGGATCATGTATTGGAGCAATCTTGAAAGATGGACTAAAGAACTCATCAATATGGAAAGTTGAATTAACATTCATTCCACATATAATCACTAACTCATGCATTGGACCAATCATGATGTTGAAAAGTGATACGTTACCATCAAAATGCGAAGTTGTAGCTGACCCATATTCATTCAATGAAAGTCTAATGCCACTCTTGGAAAGAATATCAAGAGACATTTGATCACACTTGATACAACAAATATGATCCATATTTATTGTGCCTCCATAAGCAATGAATTCAAAGGGCTCAGAGTTGTATCATGCCAATGGATGCACTACACCGAAACCATGCACGGCTAAGCTTTCCATGGCTGTGTCAGATTAATTGTCATGTACACAAAGGGACTGCAAAAGAACAATGTGTTCTTCATCCACACCAACAACAACGGGTTCTTGCATTGTAGATTCTTGAATCATCATCACCTTTTTCGTTGGTTCTTTGGACTAAACTTCAAGAGTAGCGTGTACATGGATATTATCATCCACTTTGACACAAAAATCAACGTCCTGACTTGCAACAACAGTAGTAGATTCTTGGAACTTAATTTGTTCTTCGAGTTCCATTGAATCAAGAAATTGTAACTCCTATTCCGTCATATTCTCAAGATTCTCTTGCAATCCTGAGAGCTCTTCATTCATGGTCTTTTTAGATTCAGCCAAGGCCTTGACCTTCTCTGAAACATCCTTGACATCCTCTAAAACTTTGTTCACCATTTGTCGTATTTCTTTCCAAAGTTCTCTTCAGTCACATTCACTCGTCTCAAGATCGACGGCTCTGATACCACTTATTAGGAACCTGGTGGTTCCTAATGTAGATGGATAGGAATTATAGGGGAATTGATGGAAATTTTAGGAAAATTGACTTAATTCAAGGTAGTCACCCTCCATAGAAAAAGAAAAAGATTAAGAGAGAGAGATACACTAATGCACTTAAGCAATGAGTTGGTTTATTCTTCAATTGATATCTAATGTTGAATTATAATCATGTATTTATAGGAGACTAGCTCTAATGTCATTGGCCCACATGGCTCAAGATAATTGGCTAGTTAATTCAATATGTGCTCTATGAATTAAGTCGTGTGTTAAATGAGCTACATGTGCTCAAATCCTAACTAACTCATCATAATCTCAAACAACTATCTAACTACCTAACTAAAGGAATTACAACAATTATTTCATATTCCTAACAAACACAAACTCCCCGTTTGTGACTTTGAGATCTCACTCAAAGGTTTCAGATCACCATCAGTAATAGATCTTTATGCAACAACTTGTTTCCACCAGTTCTTGATTGTGGATCTTGTTCCGATAGAAGCTTATAGAGTTAGAAGGTTACAAAAACCTCACAGATCTCACAGGAGTAACTCACAAGACTTTCAAGAGCTTCTAAAACGTAATTAGGGTTTTCCTTTTATACCTTGTAGTGTTGGACTAAAACCCTAAACGTTTTCGCGGGCCTGGGCCTGATTTAAAATCCCCATAACACGATTTTCAATCGGTCGAACCTATCTTTCGATCGGTCGAGCTTCACAGAAACTGAACTCCTCTTTTTGCAACTTATATGTTCTTAAATCTTAACTTGAACCAACATGAGCAATGTCTAACACCTAATCTAGACATGCTTTGATCTCGGTTTACCAGCATACATAAAATTAGAAATCTAAACATTTAATCTTAAATATTTAGAACCTAACAGATTGAGTGTTAATGAGCAGCCAAGATGGATCCCTATGTCATTCTCACTTGCCGGACACAGGAACAGAGAAGTAGCGTAGCATCAGGTACATTTCTGGCCATCTTTTATGCTGCATTATTAGATTACATTTTTGGGCTTGAACAGTACTGGCGTTTATAATATATGACATATTGTAAACCCTGTAATTCTGTCCAAAGTAAAGCAATTATCTGTAACTTCATTGGTGCACTTTCAATGTGCATTATGTTCGAGTAGGTTATTTTCCATTTTTTCTTCAAGCAAATCTTATGTATCTTGTATCTTTTGCAACTAATAAATGGTACATGCATGCAGGTCAAGGATCTGAACCACAATGGAATGAGAGCTTCGTTTTCACAGTCAGTGATGGTGCTTCAGAACTCAATCTGAAGATAATGGACAAAGATACTTTCACTAAGGATGATTTTGTTGGAGAAGCAACGTGAGTTATCATTCTTTCAACGTGTACACATATAAGTATATAAAACATTGAACACATGTTAACTTGTACTACTCTTGGTGACTCGTTAACAAAATCCAAGAAATTAGTCTTCCCCTACAACCATTTTAAGACTGATGGAATTACAAACGCCTTAGACTCAATAATCTTTTCCACTCAACTTCTAAACTGAATTAATTTGCAAATATGCTTGACCTCATAGACTTATGTCAAACATTCAGAGTTACTTAATTTTATAGCTTTATTACCCTGCAGCGTGCCTTTAGAACCACTGTTCACTGAAGGAAGTCTCCCACCAACTGCATACAGTGTTGTTAAGGATGGGGAATATTGTGGAGAAATTAGAGTTGGCTTGACTTTCACTCCAGAGGTATCTCTTATTGTATCTTTATGATTTTGTTATCAGTTATTTGTTTAATTTTAGCTCTTGCTTTCTTGAAGCAATAGGAGCAATATTACCTAAACTTGATGTATTGAAAAATAATAATAATTATAAATAAAAAAAAATAGACGTGAGAGAGAGAGAGAGAAAGAAACATATTTAGTCTAGATTAATTCATTCTTGTCACTTTGGATCACTGCAATCTCACACTTACATTGTTAGTGCCCAAGACTCATACCTCCATTCCTTGTTGCAGAGAGGTAGTAGTCGGGAGTGCTGTGAAGAGGAGCAGAACTATGGTGGATGGAAAGAATCCTCCGAGGAGGAAAGGTTTGGTGGACGGGAACAATCATCTTACCAGGATTGAGCTTCAGCTTTACTGGTTCATACTACCTTATTTTACAGTGTGAGATTTGTTTATCAGTCACAGATGTTGGAAAAATCTTCAGAAATTCCTTTGCGTTGCGTCATTGTGCCATACCTCGTTATGCTTCGAGTTGTTAGTTGAACCATTGGTTTGTATGGAAAAAAATCATCTCATGAGGATTGACCTTGCACTTTGCTGGTCCACAATTACTTTCTGTTTTAAATTAGTTGTTCACCAATTACCTAATGTTTGAATGACCAAGAATAGAGAATTTTTAAGTCCTTGAAATTGGATTCTAAAAAATAAAAATAAAAAATAAAAAAGGTCCTTGGAAATTATGTTTCATTGTCTCGTGCTATATCATACTTCAAATTTTTTAAATGATTAGTTTGAATAGAGACACTTAACAATAGAAGTATTTGATTCTCAAAAAAAAACAACAGAAGTATTTAGATTTTAATT
This sequence comes from Notholithocarpus densiflorus, assembly GCA_030021035.2. Lineage (NCBI taxonomy): Eukaryota > Viridiplantae > Streptophyta > Magnoliopsida > Fagales > Fagaceae > Notholithocarpus > Notholithocarpus densiflorus. Next base: position 61,540 of record JARYZH020000021.1, read on the forward strand.
TTTAGTTTCAATAACTTGAATAGAATATTGTTAGATTTTATGAGTGTGGAGAAAGAGAGAATAGAGAGAGTTGGGGTTCTTTTTACGTTTCTTTTTCTAAGAAAGAAGTCGAGCCTGGCGCTCTGTAGAATGGGCTCCAAAGTACCATTTTGCCGCTGCCAGTTTGTGCGCAAACATTGAGTCCAAGTCCAAGGGAAGACGCTGCAAAGTGGGCTTATCCTCTGTTTCTGCCGCAGAAGGAACTTTTCTCCAGTTTCTGCCGCAGAAACAACTTTTCTCCAATTTCTGCTGCAGGACTGACTTTTTCATTATGCAGCAAAACTTTCTGCTATGCAATAAAGCTTCCTGCTGTGCAGTAAAGCTTTCTGATATGAATTAAAGTTGTCTACTGTGTATTAAAGCCTTCTGCCGTGCAGTAAAGCCTTCTACTGTGCCGTAAAGCTATCTACTGTGCATTAAAGCTATCTGCTGTGCATTAAAGCCTTCTGCTGTGCAGTAAAGCCTTCTGCTATGCCGTAAAGCTGTCTGCTGTGCATTAATGCTATCTGCTGTGCATTAAAACCTTCTGCCGTGCAGTAAAGCCTAATGCAATGGGAATGACTACTCTTCATTTTTTACTACGGAAATACTTTTCTACTTACTGCACATAAACAAATCTAAAACCCAAAGAAAAATACCAATCAAGCAAATGTTAGCTTAAAAGGGTTAGCATATTCTCAAATATATACATACACATATTCGTAAATATACTTATACGTATTCACATATATATCTATAAAATATATTTTGCAGAACATGAGAGACAAGATATATATATAAATATACTTATGGCAGGATAATGATTAGTTTGTGTCAAAAGTAAAACACGTAATAACAAAGAAATAGGAAATCTTCGGTAGAAAAGGTTTAGCTAGTATAATAGCTAACACGGTAAATATAATGAAAATGTGCTACAGCAGAATAACTAGTACAACAAGTAAAGATACCATAGCAGGAAAACATGATAAAAACGTGCTACAGCAGAATGACTAAATGCAGCAGATATAATTTATAATGAGGGAAATCAAATATATTTGCAATCGAAATCAAGTATTAAATCTTCCCATAGGATAAGTAAACCAAGAAAGAACCCAAACCCCAACTTGAACAACCTTGTCATAGGCTTCTACCATCAAAGTTATGCATTTTGGAGAATAGGCCTAAATGGCTACTAGCTATTACTTTTGGAGACTTCAAAGAGTAGGTTTGCTAAGAGAGAGGAAAAAGATGGTCTATTGATGCATGCCCCTATTCCTGCCGTATTTTCTCTCTTCTTTTTACCACTTTCTTTCTTTCTTTCTTTCTCTCCGTTCTTTTACTCTTAGTTTCTTACTACTCTCTTGCCGTGGGTTGTTCCCCATTTGGTCTTTTTTTTTCTTGGGTCCCTCTCTCTAGGTGACTCTCTCTTTCTAAGTGCCTCCCTTAGATGCTTCCCTCCATTGGGTCTCCCTCCTTCGGTGTTTTTCTATCTTCCGTGTTTTCCTCCTTCGGTGTTTTTCTCTCTTCCATGTTTTTCCTCCTCCGTGTTTTTCCTCTTCCCCCCACTTTCTACCATGGTTACCTTCCTTTTATAGCGAACTGATTCAATGGAATTTCTCCCTTTTACTCCTAGGGCTTCACCAATTGTTTTTGGTTTGTTGTGGTCATCCCTTTAGGACTACCCACCAACCCATTGGTTGCCCCAACCACTACCATTGCTCAGAATACATCAGCTGCACCATTACTCATTTCATGACAAAATTCTCTTTTGTTTGTTCTTACTGTATACCTCTACCTCTAGGTTCAAATTGATAAGGATTGGGCTACCTTACTACCTAGTTCTATGGCATGCATCAGATGGTCCCAACCATCCATTACTTCTTTTGGGTAAGATACCATCCCAGCAAGGTATATTCCCAAAAGAAGTCATGGCAGGAGACCAAATATAGACCCATTTTCCCCCCACCACCAAACCACACCCTCTGAATCCCCTTGACCGTGGGCCCACCTCCCTTGTATTGGCTGGGTACAGGTTGGTGATGCTCCAGCCCTTCTGTGCTTGCTCCACTATCTTCTGTGTTTTTCTCCCACGCCGTTTCTGCCGTAGCAGATTAGTTCTGTTTCGTTCTACTGCGTGTCTCTGTCTTATTTCTTCATGCGTTTCCTGCTGTGTTTTTCATTTCCTTTAGTTTGGCTTTTCTTTCCTTCACGCATTTCCTGCTGCTAACACTTCCTGTTGTTCCTTGTTTCTTTTCATCATGCTTTTTCATTTTAATTTTCACACCTATCTTTTATATAAAAGGATTTGGGCCTTTATGGGCCAAATAATGTTGATTGGATCAAAAGGGTCTTGGGCCCAATTTGTCTTTATCTGCCGAAGCCATTCTGCTGAAGTACTGTATTCTACGGCAAATCTGTATTCTACTGCAGATTTGCGTTTTGCTGTAGATTGCTTTCCCTTGCACTTCTTTCTTTGGACCTTTCTTGCTCTTTTGTCTTCTTAGTGGGTTTTTGGGCCTTGCTTTTCATTGGGCTTTTTTTCTCATGGTACGGATTCAAAAAATGGGCATCAACAGAAAGAACACAGGATTTTCGTAATTTGGCCTACAGGTTAGGTCTACAAAGAGAAAACCATAATGACTACATCTTCACTATAATCTCAATTCACTCATTTACAATGAACCCTTAGTAGGGTTTATATAGGGAGAGAGAGTTAGGGTTAGACATACATGGGCTTACAATAGAATTGGGCCTCTTGGGCCTATACACTCCCCTCAAACTCAAGGTGGAGGCTCGGAATCTTAAGGTTGGAATGTAACTTATGAAGATGAAGAAGCCTTGAAGACACTTGAAGATGACCATAAAGATGACTATAATAATAGACCGTGCAAATTGCTGATGATGACAACGAACAATGACAATAAAAGACTGCTAGAAGAAGGCCTAAAGAATGCTACATTAATGAACCAAGGAGGGGTTGCTAGCCTGAGGATGGTTACACTAAAGGCTTGAGGACCTTAGGCAAACAAGCTGTGACGAAGCATGTGAATGAGTTGACGATGTCATAGATGTTAAACCCAAAGAGAGAAGGGTCAATGATTTGGGTGCCTCAATTGGGTAACCCCAAACTTAGAATCTATATGAAAGACGAAGTGTCAACTTTGGTCTAACAGTCAAAAAAAAACTGGTCAAGGGCTGAATAGGGCAATGGTTGGCGATGCTTAAAGGCCAAATGTGCTTGAATAAGCCTAAAGGGCCAATGATTTCAATAAAGAGCACAATGGGCCAATACGTTAGAGGTTACTGGCAAGATACGTGAAGATAATTGAGACTCATGACTGAAAAAGAAAACCAATAAAATCAGGTACAGAAGAAAGATGCATGTGCGCATTGAATAGCCAAATTCACCAAAATTGTCATGGTTGTCCATATGTTGCCCACGACAAGATGATCCTGTATAGTGGCAAGAAGCGATGGCAAGAGAAATTCTTGACTACAATCCATGAGCCCATATTGCTGTAAAATTCATAAAATCACTTGGAAAGTCACTCGGCCAATGTCCACAACAAGATTACCTTCACCAAAAGTTGAAGACCAAATTTCACTAGCCACTTACATATCCAAAAATGCCACATGGAGCAATCTACAAGATTGATTCTTGTAGTAAATCATGTGTGGCAGCAAGTTGTATAAACACCATCACTTTATCACTTACTGTCAAAGTAAAAAAGACTTCCGAGAAGTTCATGAAGAATAAGGCTTTTAACTTTAAGAAATACCATTAATCTACCCAACGTTGTAGGAGAGGAGGATGCTTCAAAAGGACTATTCAACGCAAGTAGCATGAGAGACTATGATTGCGTTGTTCGACAACAACTTATCCGGACCAAGAGCTTCAAGCTTGAGTGCGTGACCTATCAATGTCATTGCTATCATTAATAAGCCTGACTTGGCACCAACTTTAGGAGTGGCATCCAATTCGCTTATTATCTCATCCTCTTCTCACTTTCTCACAATTACTTGGCACCAAAAACAAAAGGCCTGACTTAGCATCTTTTACGTGTTATAGTTCAAATGAACATCACTTCCTTTTGGCATCTTTGTTTTATAATTTGTTCAAATTGCCGAACATGACTGGTTCCTAATTGGTGTGGCATATCAGACAGGTCTGAATTCCTTTCATTGTAGGAGAAAAGAGCAGTGTATTATGGTCAGTGAACCAGAGCAATTTAGCAGCCAGGAGGTTCTATCAGACCACTGAAAGACAGTGCCCAACATTAGTTTTGATTGGCAAAGCTGAAGGCTTTCAAATCCTTACACCAACCCAAATCCACCCGACTAGGCCTTGTACTGGCTTGCGATATTTGTACTAGCAGAAATTAGGCTGGTATATTTCAAACTCATTCTCCTAAAAAGGTATTAACTTTTAAACTTAAGCGTGCCCAAACCACGTAGTGTTGTTAGGAGCATATAGCATCATTTCATAAATTCACCCGCCAAGCCATAAAACAAATGATGTTTTGTAACAGTATCTCCTAAGTAGAACAAAGAAGTTATACACATTTAAGCTATGTTACTGCATACAAAAATCAAGCTAATGGGGTTCTCAGTATTGTGAGGGGTTTCATTCCTGTTTCCATCTTTTTCCCTACTAGTTCTCTAAGCTTGTAAATATGATTTCAGGATAAGAAACCCAGATACAATGTTTGGCTGCAGACTTTGAGATGTAAGACGCAGGAACGCCCTCTAACAGTCACATAAGGAGAGGACCCTTATTTCTCATGAACAAGAGGACTGTAAACAGGGAACCACATATTGCTTCGGACATATTCCACTGTCATCTCCTGTACAAAAAATAATAATAAACCAAAATAAATCTACAGATTCAAGAAAAGCTAATAATGACAGCATTACCCTTGGTGTCTCCATAAAAAAAAATACCCTCAACATTTTTATCAATTTCAGAGCTGAAATTTTTATGCAGACAAGAGATTAATATATAGAGACTTTTCTTTATATTTTAATTATGTTTGCACCCTTAATATTACTTCAAAGATTATTGTGACAATGTTATATTGATTATCTTCTTAAAAAGTTGAACATGTATATATCATTCAATTGCTGCTTTAACAAAATGTGCAGTTTCCAGTAGGACAGTAAGTTGAAAATGCACTTACTTTGGACATGTTCTTGAGCTCTTTAGGCCCCACATCACAGTGTCCTTCTGCCAGCTCTTCTGCAACGGCTGCACGCAGAACAGCAGCTCCAACCTCTGCCGTGATATGTCGAATGCTGCATAATGAAAAATAGCAGTGGTTAAAGGTCATTCCATCACTGCATACATATGCTGTACACTATTATTCCCATTAATTTGGATTTTTTATGGATATTTTCCTAGTGATATTGAGTGCTCAGATCCTGGCTTTTATATATATACATAGTTAAATACACCAAAAATTAGCTATATGCAGTTAGAAATAATAAAATACTACCTTAACACATCTATGAAAAATTGAACATTAACATTAACTCTCTCCTTTAGGGTTTTTTTTTTCCCTGATAGGTAATCCTTTTGGTTGTTAAAAGAATATCGGGAGGAAAAAAACAAGAAAAGATGGCAAATGAAACAAGTTTAATACCAGAAAGAGACTAGGATAATACCTATTGATAGATGGATACAAGATTCCATTTTGAATGTCTTCATCGGTCATATAAGAAGCGAGGCTGTACATTTATCATCACGTTAGCAAAATTTATGGCAAACAAACAGAACTTCACACCACATTTTATCATAAGAAGAGGAAAACAAATTTTAAATTATTAAAATAAAAAAAAAAAGGTGCAAAATTTCAATTTAATTTATGAAGAATGATGAATGTGATGTATTGAAATGCAAATTTTCAACCTAATACATGGAGCTAGTCAATTAATGAATGTGATATATTGTGTTATTTTTTGATAGGTAGATAGTGGGGGAGGGGGGAGGTGGGGTTCAAACGACATACATGGAACCCCACAAAGGATGTCATTATCTCTAGGCTATCACTTGAACCCCATGATGTATCGTGTTACTTTACTAACATGTGATATAGAAAATGCAACTGTACATTGCATTTCTGTTTGTATCATAAGAAGAAGCACGAGAACTTTTTCTCCTAGGAATATAAAACATTACAAACCACCCTAGACTGGCACAAATTCTTACCATATGCCACGCCAAAACTAAGAAGTGGAAAGTATAACAAGGATGGAACAAGAAAAAAAAAGCCAAATGTGGCAAGAATGTACAATATATATCTCGTACATTGAATTCCATGCTTGATAAGAGTTATATTGATATAGTCAATTCATCATATTCATACAACTAACAAAACTATTAATACAGCTGAACTGGCCTTGACTACAAGAAACTTTCTTGAAACTCTGAAAATAGGTGAAGAGAATTTGTCAAGATATTTTCAACAATCTCTACCACAATTTTGGAACATGCAATCTCATTGTGAACAACCATGAGGCAAACATAACATGTAATATAATTAAAAGATGACAATACACAATAATTGCCAAGGAATGCAGAACTAACGCCTTAAAGATTTGCTAATAAAATTACAAATGAAACATAGATCTCTTGACTAAAAGCACAGGCCCAACCAAATATTTAAATTCAAAAATGTACACAAATTCCAAGCAATATAGTTCTCTGCAATAAGATCAGAACTGCAAACTAAGATCAATAATAAGCACTTAGAGGCTATAGAAATTGAATAATTAAGGCCTTCTTAAATGTAAATTCTGGTTCTCCAGTGTAAAAAGTTAGAAATTTTAGGTTTGAGCAACGAAGATATTTCATACCATTCAGCAGCTGCTTGCAACATTCCATCTGTTATAAACCGGGCACCTGAGAGAAGAGTTCCCAAACCAATCCTGAATTACAGGAAACAAAACCTTTAGATCAATTGGATATATAAGCATGGTTATTAAGAAAAAATTCGCCAAGGAAAGAAACTAACCCAGGAAACAGGTACATGTTATTCGCTTGATTTACATGGCCTACTTTTCCATTCCCTGTGAACAAGTTTGTGATTTTTGAAGGTCATAATATTCAAACAAATCACAGAGAGAGAGAGAGAGAGAGAGAGAGAGAGAGAGAGAGCAGAATTATATACCATACTTTAGTTTGCAATGACTCTAATATAAATAGTTGGAACACATTGCCTCAACTGTATGGTGTGAAAAACCTTGCAAACAAGATAAACATCAAGAAGAAGGGGAGATACCTATATCAACATTTTCAAAAGGGCTGCCACTTGCAAAGACTATATTTTCTCCAGCATGCCTAAAAGCATCAGCAGCAGTGCATTCGGCTGTCAAGGAATATGCAAAGAGAACATATAAGTGAAACTCAGTTGCCATAAGGAAAATGTAAATGCATGATGAAAGTCATAGAAGCAAACCATTCATGGTGGGATTTGACATAGCAAAAATGGCAGGTTTACTTGAATCAGATTCTCGCATTGCCTTAAGCACCTAGTTGAGTTGTAAAAAAATGAAAGATTAGGGTTAGGAGAGTAGAAGGGAGAAGATAAGAATGGAGAGAGAAAGAGGGAGAAAGAGAGAAGAGTTTTAGGGCTCAATCATACAGTCCACTGGCAGAGCCAGAATTTTTTTAGGGGGGAGGGGGGGGGTTAGTTAAATTTTATATATTTTTATAAAAATTATAAAGAGGAAAAATTTTAAAAGCAACGCCCCCCTCCCTCCACCAGTGAATCAGTCCCTCCTTACCTTAGCACATATTTACAAGTAAGACACTGAATTACAGTTTTAAATATTAAAAATTTATATAAATAAAAAAAAAGGCAATAACCTAGATACGAAATGAAAATGCCATTCTCTAAACAACAACTAAAAGAAGGCGATGAATTTCACAAATGTTAATTTCATCAAACAAAACCAACCAATCGTTGGCTAATTAACAAGTAGTTTGAATTATCAAAGCACAACGCCTTAGAAACTTAAAACAACTTCAAAACTTTTTTTTGGGGGGTGGGGGGAGGTGTGAAGACCACTAGTGTAGAAAATTTAATAGAATATATTTCTGTGGTAGACAAATGAATAAATCTGATACTTATTTCCTCAAAATGCATAGTTAAAGCACCAAGAATGAATGATATGAGGTACTCCATACACCATCCTGTATTGTTTGCTAATACTATACAGTACAGAACACAGGCTGTAAGAACAACAAACAATTTGAACTCAACTTAGTCACCTTCATTAGTTCAATTTGGTCCTCTACTTGACCGGAAATGATTAAATGAAATAAAGGTTTTTACCTCCTCATTGAAGACACCACCAACTCCAGACAAACCAAGAAGCACATGGGGCTTGACCTTTTTAACCTGAAAAGCATAAACCTCTCAGCATTTACAGTTATAGTTTGAAAGAGTATGTACGACTTTAGAAGAAAATATAATTATGCTAAAGCAAAGTGTGGTTCAACTCTCTTGTATCATGATCCTTCAACTAATAGCATACATAATCAACACTTTTACACAGAGAAACCTAAGCAGTTCTGTAAGATTTACCACTTCAACTAGGCCAGCTCCCTCCCTAAGTCCCTCAATCTCTCTAGGGTCTTTAGCAAATGGTGCTGCTGAAGGATCAAGTTCCTTCCTCTCTTTTGTGACGAGGCCCTGCATACAAACATTTTTTTTTCAAACATAAAAGAAAAATTCCAATAGATGACCTCATGACACATCTAGGTCAAGCAGTATATGGCCATCATTCATAGCCATGACTTTCTTTCTACTTCTCTTTATTTTGAGGGAACAATTAGGGAAAAAATTATATATGATTCAGAATTAATTCAGGAAGAAATACTGTAATATCATTATTAGTTTTTACATGAATTTTTAGGTAATATAATTGACCGTGTGCCCCCAATAGTATATTTTAAACAGTGAAGTCATGGCTATGAAATATTACAAGCAAGATGCATAGATTGTAGTAAAAAGTGTAGAACTATACATCTTTATCAAGTAGGAAAAACTGTTTTTTTACTGCTGCTTCGCTGTTTCCTGACATTCTTGAAACAGCTTGTGCAGCCATGTTAAGAACGCCAAGCCCTGCACTGAAAGCCAGAAGAAAAAAGGGAAAAAATATATATAGAATTATGAGGCAGGATGAAGTGAGAACAAGCACATGTATATGATACAACGATAATTTTAAGCCAAATATAGAGCTCATTATAAATAATTATGCAAAGTACCTCCCAGCTCCAACCACAACTATCTTTTGGTGCACAAAATCAGACAATGGTCGACCTTGGGCTCTCACAGTTCCTAAAAGTCCTGCAAGTGCAACACCAGCAGTCCCCTATAGAACATCAAGTCAGCACAAATATTGTAATAGATGAGGTACCCTTAATATTCCCAGAGTACCCTAAATTACATTACATGCTCCTTTAAATCCATGTAAATAACAGGACACCACCAACTACTCACCTGTATGTCATCATTAAACATGCAAAACCTTTTACGATACCGTTGCAGAGTTTCAAAAGCCCACTTCATTTGAAAGTCCTCAAACTGATAAATTAGAACAACCATCAAGTCAAAACTGGTAGAAACTAAACATTTATTGAAATTTATAATTCTAAAAGATACAAAACCTGTACAATAGCCTTGGGCCAACGTGTGAAAACAGCTTCCATGAATTCATCAACAATTGAAAGATACTCTTCTCCTTCCAACCTAGGTTGTCTAAGTCCTAAATCTGTCAAACTAAAATCATGTGAAATGATGTCCACATGATATTTACTAGAACGAATTCGTTCACAAGCATTTTACATATTGCGAAGATGAGAAGATGATCGATGGCATAGCAAGGCAGGAACTAACTAATCAACATACAACTGGTTCTGATGACTCAATTCTAAGTAGTCAAGTCATGAATTTTAGTAAGGCAAGGAAAAAAGTTAATGTATATATTGTTACTCACAAAGAGGATCTTCAAGTAGCTTTTGATTATTAGTACCAACGTCGAGCATAACCGGGAGTATCTGTCAGAGATGAACATAGATTGAATAAACAAGTAATAGCACACTTACCAATTTTACAAAAAGGTGTAAAGGGCATCCACATGCCTAGCTTGCATATGTATACACACACACACACACACACACTCAGAGAGAGATAGTAGAGCATACTCTCTGTGGGTTGATACCAGCAGCAGCAACATACATATCAAGTTTTCCAATAGGAATTCCAATTCCCTGAACTCCAAGGTCACCTAAGCCAAGGATACGACTGCCATCTGTCAGGACTATCATGTCTACCTGCAACACAAAAGGGAATATGAACACTCACAATATCACGGGCACATTTGTAAATCTAATCATAAGCTGAAACCAAAAAGGGCTATTGCATGCCTGTAACTAATTTTGTTCTAACTCGTCCTTTTGGATATCCAGGTTCATTTTTAGAATTTGTTGATGCTCTGAATTCCAGAATCACATTTAAAGTTTATTTTATCCTGTATTTTCTTTTTGGTGGGGTGGGGTGGGGGTTTCTTGTGGTGCCATTTGCATACTCCTATGTACTTGGGTTGCACCCCCTTTGGTCCTTCTAGATATAAATAAAAAATAAAATAAAATAACCTAAACCACAAGCTGCAAAGTGCGAAGTGTAAGATGTAATCATTTTCTAAACTTATGCTCCTCTTGTTTGGCTGTAAAATGTTTTCAAATGTAAAACATTTTACATTTGAAAACATTTTCAGTCAATATTTTCAGGTGTTTAGTGTGAGATAAAATTTTTCAAGCACAAACCACCATAACCAATGCCTCCCAACCACCAGATGGGTGGAAGAGCCAGTGTGTTTTTGTAAAATGTTTTACCGAGTTTTTTTGTTAAAACATTTTACAAAATCTTACAAAGGATTTTACGGTCAACTAAAAATGTTTTCAATTTGACCAACATTTTACAACAAAACAAACACTGTAAAATGCTGCAAATATTTTCTATAAAACATTTTATCGCAAAACAAACGTAGTATAATAAATAAATAAAAATTTTAAAAAAAACCTCCAATTCATGACCAAAAAACTACAACACTTTGTTTAAAGCTTATATTTTAGATTCTAGTTAAAATTACACTAGTGAAAATCTTTGTAGCAAAAGATACCACAACATTTTATCCAGCCATAAATCTACCACTGGAAAAGTTTTTAGCGAGAGATGAAACAAGAAATTTACATACCATAAATTTTGAAAAGTAATGCCAAAGGCATGGAAGCTTTTATGAAAATAGAAAGGTACAGATTTATAGAAAGATATACAGTCTAGCAGCTCTATATTTATAAATAAAATTCCACAGCCAACAAATAAAAACCAAATCTGACCACTCAGACACCCAAATTTTGCAATATATATAACATTAAAAGAAAATGAAGTGTCAAATCTATATGTTATCTGAGGAAAATCAGGTTGCAAAGCATTATAATGATGTAGCATTAAAGTTGATAACAACCAGCTCCAAAAATTGGCATCGTATCATATGATTCTTATGCTAAAGTTATTTATTATAGCTTGCAGTGAACGGGATCTAAAATAAACAATGAGAATATTTCAAAATTTTCTTTCAAGAACTAAATCAAATTGCAAGCCTTAGCATCAAGCAGAAAAGAAAATTTTCTTTGAACAATTTAAGTTAGATCTACCTAAGCATAATTGAGACAACTAGATTATGATTCCTTTTCTCTTCAAATTTAAAAAAAAAAAAAAAAAAAAAACTATTACTAGGGAATCCTGATCTGTTACAAATCCCAGATTCAGATTCTTCTTCTTCTTTTTTTTCTATGGAATTCATCTGTAGTGAGGTATCTAGATACAAATTTAGCATCCTAACCCAATATTTGAAACTTAAATATCAATGTACATTAGGTTATTAGTTTATACAGTTTTGACAAATTGCAGCCTAAGAATTTAGGTCAAAAAAAGATGATTTAACTTTCAATACCCGCAAGAGGGGGGGGGGGGGGGTATACCTGATGAGCTGGCCAATTATATATCATGGACATCATCTCCCCCTTATCTTTCGCACTGAAATACATTCCACGCGGGCGTCTAAATAACCCTGAGTAATTCTGACATACTAATCCTACTGTCGGAGTATATATTATTGGAGCGAAATTTTTGATGTTATCAATAAGGACCTGAAGATAAAAGCAATATAAGCATGTTAAATTCCAGTAGGATCAATAAATGTTTTAAGTTCTATTAGCTGGAAACCTGTAATCATACTTACTCGGTAATATAAAGTCTCATTCCTGTCATGAAGTCTATTCAAGATCCTCCATTTTGCCAAGGAAACAATGCCATCTGATTGGCCCCGAGTATTTTTCACTAAAGACCGATATGACTCCACTAACAGTTCAAAAATCAGAAAGGTCAGAAAGGTCCATAAAACAAGTCCTTATAGATTTATTTTAGTTACAGTTGAGTGAGGAGGTAGAACTCAAACTTACTGAAACGAGCATATTGCTGCTCAAATGATATCACGCGAGGTGGGAGGAGGCCACGAAGCCCTAGACGATCCCTTTCAGTCAAAGGGAATCCAGTATCCTGCTCTTGGAAACCACAAATAGAGATTGAGTCCACATTCCACCAATACTTACTCATCATTGACAAAAGATTCAAAAACATTTCTTTAACATAGAGCAGTTGTAAACTTTATTGTTTAATTTCAAAATGCATGAAAAATAACAGTACTGCTAGCAATACTTCAAAATAATTTGCATATTTTACTCCATTTGCACAACCTAACGAAATATATATAACAAATTTATTCTGAGCACATGGCAAACACAAAGCAAACAAACCATGTAAATTCCCACAGCATATTTACCTCTTTCATAAACATTTATCACTCAAGCAGCTCTCATGCATTCTTCCAAAAGAATCCAAATGCTGACTCTAGAAGCATTAAATTTATCATAAGCCCATCTCAATTATCAAGCCAAACTCTCAAAGTTATAAAAAGCTTACTCTAGGAAGCCTTTTAATATCTTGTCCTGTCAGAGTAACCCCTAGCGTGGGTGAAAGACGTTAATTTTTTTTTTTAATAAATAAATTTAAGTATCCATTCCCTCTATATCAACTAATTCCACTTTAAGCAATTTATGTGCAGATTTGCACATCAACTGCCATTGCCATCTAGTAATTCGATAGTTACAACAATGTGGGAGGCGGAATTTGATCCCTAAACGTCTCCATTGGAAACACCAAGAGATGACAGGCTCTTAGCATCTAACACTTCTCTAGTGCATCAAGAAATTTCAACTACAATTTCTGCATCTTCTCAATTTGTGCAAAATCTTTAATACCCACAAACAAACAAAAAAAAAATCTACTCCAGGCACTCATCTACAATCTACAATCAAATATTGACATTTCAGCAATTAACCATACAATCAAAATAAAATACAAAAACCTAATGACATTCAACCTTCAACATGAGTACCACCCACTTCGCAAGTTGCTAAAAACACACACCCCAAAAATAGAAAACCCACATAAGTCCAAGTAAAAATCAACTCTCTTTTTTTTTTTTTCAAAAGCCAGGCTTAAAATAGCACTTTTTTAAAGTACTTCTCTTGCTTTGCTAAAAAAAAAAAAATTCCAACTTTCACGTTCAATAAGCAATATACAAGCTCATTTTATAAAAATTTAAATAAATAAATAAATCACCACAATCTCACAATAATTCATCCAAAGAAAAAACAGCGAAGCTTAAAAATAGTAACATTTAAGCAAAAAAAAATCAAAAAATGACCTTGTTAAACCAGGGATCGTGGAGAATATCGGCACCACGCTTGTGAACGATACAAGGACCAGGAATCGCCGTCGAGAAGCGCCTCGATCGGCTCAGATTCGACGCGGCGAATCGCGCAATATTCCACATTCTATGCCCTAAAAACCAAAATCAAAAAGAAACTGATAGGAGAAAAAAAAAACCAGGAGCACAGTGTCTACTCTAGTATAGTCCACCTATGCTCCTTTGTTTTTTCTCAGTGTTTCTCGGCGATATTTTACCGAGAAAATTTTACGCTGTCTGCTAGGTCACAAAAAAAGAAGTTGGTATTGACTAACTGAGTCTGAGATCATGCTCTATTTAAAGGAATACGAATACGTTTTTTTTTTTTTTTTTTTTTAATAAAAAAAAATTTACGAGTTTTCGCCTATCGTGCTCGTGTCTGAGAAGAGAGAGGCAGTAGAAGTTGAGAAGTTGAAGTTGAAGGAGATGTTGAATTTTATATCTGCCCGTGAATTTCGGGCAAGCTAAGAATGTGCGAAAGTAAGAGGCTGAATGGTTGAAATGAGATGGACTGTGGCTGCCCGAAGAAGGGACGGGTAGGTAGGGGTATATATGCGAATATAAAGTGTTTTTTTTTTTCTTTTTTTTTTTAATAGAATATAAAGTGTTTTTATAGAGGCTAATAATGCAAACAAAAAAATATAAAAAAGGGTTAATAAATATGGACCGACGAAAAGAGGGGGCAGTATTTTGATTGGAGGCTTTTTTGGAATTAAAAAATATATATGAGTCAGTGAGTTAGCACGTGGACAGTGGACTGGTTCGTATGATCTGCTATTTTTGGACCGGTGGAACGTGTGTTTTTTTTTTTTTTACTATTAGATTTTGCCACGTGATTTTTTTTTTTTTTTTGGGGGGACTACGAGGTACACGTGTGGTGTGGTTTGTCAATGCTGCATGAGGTAAGATAAAGAGGGTCATGTAGCATACACCTCCAAGCAATGTTGAATGTGAAAGGCCCAAGTCACTCACTCTTTATTACTAGTTTTAATAATAATAATAAAATCAAATCAAAGGTAGATCAGTAGATGTCACGTTATATATATATATATATATATATACTATATAAATTAAAGTAGTTGTGTTTAATGAATTTATGTAAGAGTGACTCTCTTTTTTTATACTATACTCTAAAAATAGAGAGAGACTATTTCAAGATTGTGTGTACAAACGTCTGTGCTGCCTCCTTAGCCAAATCAAGGGATTAATGTAGGATTTGGACTTTGAAGCTACTCTGAAATACAGAGTATAGAACATGTTCTTCTGAGTTCGAATATCCTTCAATAAAACCTCTACATCCTTGTGGTTTACATCACTTTTGCTAATTTTTCTAAACTAATGAGTATGGCTTGTCTATAGCCCTCCTTCCATGCTGCGTACAGTTCTTCTGATATGGTTAATAGAGTGCTTTATCTCCTTGTTCCCCACATGGCAAGAGAAGCTACCCTTTATGATGGGCTGTCCTATGTGATTTTTTATCATGGTTTTAAATACTAGATTGCACCGAGCGGTTGAATCGGGAACTAAACACAAATCGATCTGGTAAAAATCGAGAAAACTGGCAGTTCAACCGTGAAAATTGCCGATTCAACCAATAAAAAGGAAATCAAACCCATTTTCAATTCTTTGATCATTCTGATTTTAAAAACCATGTATATTATCGCAAAGGATCCTCCATCCCAATTTGTATTGCCACACCAATTTTTGTTACCAATTAATATCAAATTCTTCCCTTCCATTTTGTGTCTAACTTCTCGTAGGTATAAAAGTGATATCACACCTATCAGGCTATCACAACTTGCCGCCTTAATTAATAGTGATTTTATTTTTTTGGCATTGTTGTATTAGTTTTGATGGATTCCACAAGTTAAAGAAAAAAATTATTATGCCATATGAATATAGTATGATTTTAAATTTATGGTGATCATTTTGTTCTTTATGTTGGATATATTTAATAATTTACTTTTGTAATAATACAAACAATAACAAAATACATATTTAATTATAAACAAGAACACAAATGGAAGAAATTTGCAGTATAATAATTAAATAACTCACAGATCAGATGCGTGAAAAATGAATTATGCAAAATTAATCAAGTCTTGTATTTGGCGCAATCTTCTTAAAGCAAATTTCACCCCTCATACACAATTTGTGATGCTTAAAGATTCATGGATATCTACCTCACAAGATAAAATGATCAACAATACGGAGAAAATGCACTGCAAGGTCCGTGCTCAGCGAACTAAACTATATCTCTTTCTCTCTCTTTAACTTTATGTATATGCACAAAATATGTTATTTGGGAAAGTTTTTCTTAGTCAAAAGTAGTTTCATGAATGAGGAACAATGAATGCATACGTTGGTGAACAGACACCATATTCATTATAAAGTATAAAATGTTATAGACTTACTGACTCAATATATATATATATATATATATATATATATATGAACAAGAGGTCCAGTCCACATACACCTAAAGCCCAACCCAATGTCCAATTCATGAGCATATAAACTCATATTCTTTGTCCTTTCCTATGTGAGACTCAAGGATTCTCATCACTTTAATATCATGTTCAAATGGACATATTAGAAGTCAATTTTTTATTCACTCCACAATATTTTTCTAACACTTCTATAAATATTAATAGGTAAAGCTTAGAGAAAGTTCAATTAAAATTTGCGTCATGTGTCTAAATTTATGTGGGACCACACCATAATATCCAATTAAGTTTATGCCATGTGTCCACTTAAGTTTTTTTATCTTTGTGCCAAGTGACTTAATGAGTATAAAATACTAAGAATCTTTTTTTTTTTTTTTAGAGAGAATTTCAACCTATGGTGTCCGCTCCTGATGATAGCTCTCTATCATCAGACCAAAGCACTAATCAGTTTTTGGTATAGGCGAGGATTGAACCCCAGATCTCTTATTCAACCATCAGAAACTCTACCCGTTGAATGAACTAAGAATCTAATATTAATGAACTATAAAAATTAAAAAAAAAAAAATCACATATACTCAAAAATCACCACACAACAAATCCACCACACGTTCTATCTTATAAAATATTAGAAGAAAAAAATGATCATAAGTAGTATTAAATTTAGGTAAGAATTTTAATATGTGACTAATTACGTTTACTTTAAAAAAAATTAACTAATTATTTATATTTTTATGATAAAAATTGTGTTTAATTTTAAATGTATCTATACGTATGCATTAATGCACGTGTTACATGCTATTTTTTTGTAATAATTTGACTTATATATATATATATATTAATAGGTAAAGCTTAGAGAAAGTTCAATTAGAATTTGAAATTATAATCCAATTTTGCACCATGTGTCTAAATTTATGTGCGGACCACACCATAATTATCCATTTAAGTTTGTGCAATGTATCCACTTAAGTTTTTTAATCTTTGTGCCAAGTGACTTAATGAGTGCAAAATACTAAGAATCTAATATTAATGAACTATAAAAAAAAAAAAATCGCATTATACTCAATAAAAATCACCACACAAAAAATATCACTACACGTTCTATCTTATTAAATATTAGAAGAAGAAAAATATGATCATAAATAATATTAAATTTAAGTAAGAATTTTAATATGTGACTAATTATGTTTACTTTTAAAAAAAAATTGACTAATTATTTATATTTTTATGACAAAAATTTTGTTTAATTTTAAATGTATCTATACCTATGCATTAATGCATGTGTTACATGCTATTTTTTTTGTAATAATTTGACTAATTATTTATATTTTTATAATAAAAATTATGTTCAATTTTAAATGTATCCATGCGTTTGCACGAGTTACATGTTAGTTACTAATGTCAAAGTTATTAGTGTGCATATTATTTAATTTAATATTTAATTACTCTAAAAATGGCAAGAGAAACAAAATAGATTAGAGAAATCAAGATCCAAGCTCATTGTATTATCATTGTTAATTTTATACGTTTTCAAGAATATTTGCCATGATTTGTACAATGGTACCTAACTTTCACTATCATCACTTCCTAAAACTAGGAGTAGAACCCAATGCAACAACTACCCAAAAAAATAACTAAGAATCAAAATATAGACTCAACAAATTATTACAGTCTTATCAAAAAAAAAAAAAAAAAAAAAACAAATTATTACAGAGTTCGAAATTTTCCCAAGTACTTAAACCAATTACTAAAGTTTGGCATTTACTTGACATGCTATTGTTAATCAACAAATAGCATTTGACAGATTAAAAACAAAATTAACACGTAATATTCATCCCTTCAAATAGGTTTTTGTCCTAACTCCTAAGGCGAAATTGGGAAATTGCTATTGCATGTGCATCTAATATTTCCAAGTTCTTTTTTTTAAATGAGATTTTTCCAAGCTGTTTATCACACATTGGACCACTAACTGGAAGTTGAGAGAAACTCAAATTAGAATTCCAAATTAGAATTCCAATTTTGTGCCATGTGTCCTAAATTATTTATTCTTCAAGAATTTTATTTCTTAATTTTAGAATCAAATGTGGGACCACATCATAAATACTCATTCAAATGAGTTATTAAGTACAAAAGCCAAAGAGTTTAGAATAAATGAATCATAAAAAATAAATAAATAAAGTGTTTCACAATAATTAAAAAAAAATGGACAATTTACATTTTATACCTAATAATATCCTTACAATTTTTTTTAAAAAGTTAACAAAATATAAAAATGACTATCAATAGTATTTAAATTATATATATATAAATTATATTATGCATTTTATTGTATATCTTTAAGTGTATCCATGAAAGTGGTGGTGAGCCTTTAGGCTCTAAAAAAGATGTATTCAATTCAATTTAATGCCTATATTAAAAAAAAAAAAATCAATTTAATGCCATGTTTGGTTGGGGTGAACAAAAAGATGATGGAAGGAAGGAAAAGGGGGAGAATTATGATTTTTCATTGTTTGAATAGGGTGAAAAGTGGCAGGAAAGAAAATTGTGTGAGTAATTAGAAAGAAAATATGAGAGAAAATAATCATGAACAATGAAATTACAAAATTACTCTTATTATTTCAAATTATAATCACGACACAATACTTCCAAACTATAATCATGACACAATACTAAATTTCTTTTTATTTTTCCATTTTTTCATTATTCTCACTAAACACACGAGGGAAAATTAAAATATTTTCTTTTTATATCCCTATAATAATAGTTGTGAGAGTAAAACGATTTGATGTGGTGGAGTTCATATGGCCCAAAAAATTGTAGTTGAAGTAGTGACACGCCAATTTTTTTTTTAGTGTCGTCCCAAATATTATAATTCTCTACTAGTTCTATCTTCAAGCTTGCATCCCTCATCATCATAACAATTGTTATTCTATGCTTATATTTGATGCGTATAACTTTGATATGCCAAGTTTGATAATGATTTTGATGTGTTTTGGATTAATTCGAGGAAATTTAGCCTTATTATAATCAAGATTATCCTAATACAATTTGGGGCTTAAGACAAGTACTCTTAATATATCTGAGCATTAGTTAATTCCACATACTGAACATTAATAGATAGCATAAGCCAAAGTAAGAGTTTGGTAAAAGCAACTGTAATGGTTTTGTGTTGTTAACTCATTCTTTGACCAAAACTTGCAGAAAATAGTTTGCCAAAATCTATTCTATGATTTTCTTGTTCTAGATATTAGTGGCGGTAAATGCCCTTTATATGATTTTATGTAAACGAAATTCATAAAACACTAATTTTACAAAACCATCCTCATCGCCCATGACCGCTCTCTTGCAAAGGTCTTAAACCTACCAGTAGCCAAGAAACCATGAAAACAACCCACAATCAAAATACAATCAGAAACATAAAATCCAATTAATTCCTTTCAAATCACCAAAACTTTCCCACTCATATCAAAACCCGAAGGAATCATCCCAAAATCCAACTCTAATTCTTTATCATCATAACTTCTTTATCATCATAACTTCTCATTCTTTTATAGTCAATGTTTTTTATTTAATATGAAGAATTATTAGTTTCTTCCAAAATCCCAATGGTGGTTCTCATTGAACACTTCTTTGTAAAATCATCAATTTGGTATTTGTGCGTTTTTAACAACATTAGCCTTAATTGAATTGATTTATTTATACTAATATCATGATGATCATGCCAAAATCATGAAATATTAATCATGTTATTGGCATGTTAAATGTCTTTTATGCAAAATATGGCCACTGTGATGATTTTTCATATGGGTATTTTAAATATAAATTAATTTTTAAAAAAATTATAAATTATGAAATGTGTCATTTCTGTCAAATATCTTAATTCAACTTGAAATATATTCATTTCAAATCTCACTTAAATTCGCAGTATGCAATAATAAGGCCCAATCTAAGACTAGTGCAACACATTTTAGAGTATAAGGCGATAGTTTTCAATGGGAATTCTTTTATTTTAAATATTAATTAAATAATATTTATGTTTTGATTTTTTTCAATGGTTCCTCGGACCACAGAATTAGTGAAAATTAATACCCTTTGACATCTATTGAAGTATTAAACAGAAACTAAGTCATGTCAGGTTTCTCGAACCACAGACTTAGTGGAAATTAATACCCTTAGACATCTATTGACGTATTAAACAGAAATTAAGTCATGTCAGGTTCCTCGGACCACAGACTTAGTGGAAATTAATACCCTTTGACATCTATTGAAGTATTAAACAGAAACTAAGTCATGTCAGGTCCTCGGACCACAGACTTAGTAGAAATTAATACCCTTAGACATCTATTGAAATATTAAACAGAAACTAAGTCATGTCAGGTTCCTTGGACCACAGACTTAGTGAAAATTAATACCCTTTGACATCTATTAAAGTATTGAACAGAAACTAAGTCATGTCAGGTTCCACGGACCACAAACTTAATGGAAATCAATGCACTAAGTCTCTCTTGGATCACAAGGTTTGTTATCACCCAATGAAGATGTAAATCGAAATAAGCCCATGAGCATCACTTAAAGCATCTCAGGGTGCCATGGATTTGGTTGTTGATTGGTCAAATGTTTGAATATTTTCTCAAATATGTATAACCCTTGTTTTCCCTTGTGTAAACAATTTTGCACTTTTATGGTATATGTTTATTTTTAAGCAAAGAATAGTTAAAATTACATAAAGTAAAGACAGTAACTCGTACAAAATTAAGAAAGAAACATACGTATTTCATTAAAGCATGTCTTAGAAAGAAGAACTTCCATTATAAAAATTGGTATTACATCACAAAAATAAAGATTCACTGTTTCAATTTTATCTGAATCTTGTCCTTGGAAGTCTTGTCAGCTGGTTTATCTGCTTTGGTAGGAATTATTTCTTCTTTCATTTTAGGGGCTTCCTCGGCAAGCGAGGTAACTAAAGCTAAGGCCTGCTCAAAATCTTGTGAAGCTACCCCATCTCCTGGAACCTCTGCGGCCTTGTCTAAGGATATGTCCTTGGGATCTTCAGGTTCTTTTGTTTGCTCCTGCTAGTTGGGAGGAAGAGGATCCTTAGGCTGCGTCTCTTGAATCGGCTCAGCAACTGTAGAGGCTACTTCACCTTGAGTGGAGGGAAGGTCCGAGGCTCGAATGGCTGATGGGTAGTGGATGCTTTCTGGTTTCCTCAGCTCAGAAGAAGCCTCAACCCCAGCTCTATTTAGGGCTTCGTCCCAAGTCTGAGCACAATAGATATGACACACAGCTGAGACCTCTACCTTAAGGGTTTCCTCGGTCTCAGCTACCCCGAGGTTGTAACCTCGTTGCTCAGCCTCATCCCTAGCCTTCTCGGCCTCCATCTTGGCCTTCTCAGCCTCATTTTTCAGCCTCTCGGTTTGCTTTTGGAACTTCTAGGTTTCTTCTAATTTTTTCCGGAGGGCGGCTATTTGGTCTTTGGACGAAGCCAACTGCTCCTTGGAAATGAGACTTTACTTTATTATTATTATTATAGCTAACCTATTTCCATTTGGGGCTTAACCATTACCCAAATGGCTTAATAGTTGAGCCACCCTAGCTTATAATAACACTTCAATTTGGAGTAAAACTTTAATGTGTTTATTCAAAGTGTATTTGCCATGGATTATACAATAAAAATATTATGTTCACAACATTTTCACAACACTTTTACAACAAATTATAAGTGGCAGATTGTTACAAATTATTATTAGTAAGTAAAAAAGTAATTTCAGTAATAAATTTAAATTAAAATCAATAACAATTTATCAACTATGATTTGTTGTAAAAATATTGTATGCGTATCACTCGTCATTGTACAATGATACCTAATATTTATGTGCTTTATGAGCTGAAAAATAGCACTCACTATCCTCACTTCCTAACCACCGAACCCGCCTTCAAAAAAAAAAAAAACCACTGGAACCCAATACAAAACGACCAAAAAAGTAGGAAACAATAGGGAATTAAACCTGTTGCAAACTCGTCTTGACACTTTAACTAGACATATCACATGTTAACGCTTGACAGTTGACACTTGACACTACATATTTTGCTAATAAAATGCATGGCAGATGGTACGAAGGGAGAGGCCACCTACTAGTGATGTTTATACTTTCAGGGATTTTTTTTCCTCTCTCTTTTTCAGGAATATGTTTCCAATAGAACGTCCTAGTGTGATAAGCTGGATTGAGATCTGAGACTATTGTACTATGCAATCACATTTTTCATGGTTGAAATGGAAAGTTGAAAATTTTACTTTTAATTTCAATTTTTAGATCAAAATTTTTAACTTTTTACAATTTTACCTTCTCAACTTTGTCTTTCTCAACCAAATCTGCTTTAACTAATGTCACAATTCACAAATCTCGCTTTTATTTCAATGTACACTTTCTATCATTTGATAGAGGATTTTTCTAGTGTTCCATACACACATATACACAAAAAGCTCCTTCATCAAACATCAATAAGATCAAAGTTAGAAGATCTCTCTCTTAAAACAGAATAAAATTTCCTTTGAAGATTAAAATGTGCATTACATTAAAGACACATCACAGCGAACAAATGCTCCCTTAATGTGAATGGCTCATTGTGTATTTCTTTTCTAGAAGTTTTACCAACTTTGCATGACACTAACGCGTGAAAAGCACAAAAGTTTTGAAAATGGGAGGACCAAGACAATCTAAGAAAAGAGTCATCTCATCTGGCCATTTAGCTTTACACGGTAAACACACATGCACTTTGGAAAAAAACGAATGAATGTGAAGTGAACCCCGCTGAAAAAAGGTTTACCGTGTGCACTTAATTTGTTCCTTGATGCTTTCTAATCTATGATTACACAGCACGGTTTAATTTGACAAGAGGGAACTTTTATGTGGAGGATGTCTTTGCTTTTCTGGTTTCATTAGTGGTCAGCATATGCTCCTTTTTTTTTTTATAATCAATTTTTTGGTGAATTATTTGATTTAATATTCCAAATAAGTTCAGAATATGCTTCTTCCATTTAAGATTTTGTGGCTAAAATTGATTAGCCACACACTCACACCTACTACGAATATAGGATTTGGTAGTCACTTACTCTGGTAGCCACTGGCCACAACATTAATTCACTATATATGTATTCTTTACATGAATCAATTTAAGAAGGAAATTAGAATTATAGAACATTAGGATGAAAAAGGAAAGGAATAGTTTGTCAAAGGAAAAATTCGAGAAAGCTTTTGAGCGAGGCCCAGGTCAAAATTGGCCTGCGGAAATCCATTTTTAAAAGAGTATAAATAAATGATATAATGTTGACTGATGCTAACTCAATCAAGTGGAATCACTTAACTCAATTGATCATAAACAGAAATAATAAAAGGTGGAATATGATTCCATTCCATTCGAGTGAAATGGAGGGAGTCTAAGCCCCGCTCTGTCAGGAACAAAATCCTTGAGCCCAATTTCCTGCCGCAGTTTTACCTTCCCCTAGTTTTGTGTTGTGCGCGTGTTGAATGAGATATTTTAGTGATGCAAAAGAGGATTAGGGCCCGGGGCCATCTACCATCTCAACTGAAAAAACATGTGCAGGAAGATTGGAGATGAGAAGGGGCCAATATTACAACAAAAATGAACCCATGCAGCAATTAGCATGCTTGATAACAACAGAAAAGTTACCAGTAAAAGAACAAGAAACACCTCTTTCACGTAAGATTGAGTTTTATCATTTTATGTGCAAGACCTATAGATGAAACCTAACTTTAAGCGAGAATTAGGTATGATACGTTGGGTGTATTAAACAATGGGTTATGTTAACACATGCCCTTAAGACAATTGTTAATAAATTATTTTAAGAAAGTTTTTAGGGAAATGTTAACTGGCATCTTAAAGATGATTTATTATGAGGTGCACCTAATAAAAGACTGGTATAAATTGATGAAGAGATTGAAAATATTACTGAAGTGACAAGTGAAACTCAAAAAGTTAGCTTCATTCTATAACCTATAAAACTGGTTAAAAATCTGATATAAAACAAAATGATTTAACATAAAGTCATTTCTTAACGGATTCAAGTTTTTATACCACTTTTATGGGAAATTGAAAAAGTTGAAAATATTAATTACTTTTTTTTTCTTTATTCCATAAAAACTTTCTTAAAATGGTTCACTAACAAATACTCTTAGGGCATTCGTTAACATTTCCCTTTAAACAATTTCACATTCAGTCTTTTACAGTTTTACCCCATGCTATATTGTTGGTTCTCTATTACATTTATGTGTAAATGGATACTTAAAATTTTTCTTTGTTTAGACAAACTTAAAATCTAGCTTAATAATTTGACTTTTCTTACTTTTTAAATTCTCACTTTTTCTACATATAATAGTATTTCTATTTGTCTTATTTTTTTTAAGCAAAATAAACCAATAAAATTAAGTTATCCCAAGATTCCCAACCATATGGTATGGGAGAAGAGCGAGTGACTAGGAGTAGTACAAAAATTAAGGTGGTTGAAAAATAAATTAGGTCAATTACTATTGTTTTTCAACTGTTGCTATCCTCATCATTTCAAATATCAAAATTTTAAAGCCATAACATATACAATATTGAAACAAAGAATAAATACAATATCAATACCACAACTTGCAAGACTAACTCAAATGTTTTCAAGGAAAGCAAGTAAGATTGTCAATATCTTATTTTCGTTGTCGATAAAATACAATATGATAGGGGTGAGCAAGTAACTAGGAGTATTACTAAGGGTGCGTTTGAATACCACTTATTTTGCTGAAAACTGAAAATAATAAAAAAATATTTTTCAGTTACTGTTCATTAATGAAAATACTGTGCATTTACCTATTTACACTGTTCATATCCCATGAACAGTGCAATAGGCGCTAGTTAAAAAAAAAAAAAAACGGCTGAAACGCGTTTGCATTTTCACACCGACGCAATCCAAAAAGAGGGTTGTACATCAGCCAGTGCAGCCGGTGACGGGAGGAGTTTTTGGGCCAAAGCAGTGTTGTTGGATTTCCTAAAAAGATAACCTTTGCCGCATCATTAGCTCAGTCTTCCAACTAGATCGATGGCAATTTCAGTCGATAGGTTGTCAAGGTTGTCATTAGCTTAGTCTTCCAACTAGATCGATGGCGATTTCAATCGGTAGGTTGTCGAAGCTCCAATTGGTTTTCAAAAAGAAGGAAAAAACACAACTAGAGAAAAAGAAAGAGTAGACCTGGAAGTCTAAAACCAAATATTATATTCAAAAACCCATCAGATTTGAGATCTCAATGAAAGAGAAACCAAATCTTGATCTCAAAAACCCAAACCATTATATTAATGACACACCTTGACACATTCAAGATGGCGGCAACCAGAGTTTATGGAGGCTAGAGACTAGAGCTTGAGGAATGAAACCAAATCTATGGTATGGGCTAAGAGATTTGTTGGGAACGATGGACCAGACAAGGAAAAATCTAAAACTATAGAGGTGGTGCTAGCTCAAATGGTGGTGCGGTGTGGTTGTCAAAACTCTGAAATGGTTATTGGTTATTGGCCAACGATCGAAATGACATGACAATGTTGATCGCTGGACCATGTGTCGTCAGCAGGTTTCAGGTTTCATCGGAGCAGATTGGTTGATGAACAACTCTAGTACAAAGACTCACGTCGTTGAAATAATTAATTAGGTCAATTATTATTATTTTCCAACTAATGCTATACTCATCATTTCACCAATCAAAATTTTAAGCCATTACATGTTTTTGAATGTCATTAACAACATTAAAGTAAGAATAGATACAATACTAATTCCACAACTTGCAAGACCATCTGAAATGTTTTCTTTAAGGAAAGCAAGCAAAACAGTCAACATCTTATTTTCATTATGGATAAAATTGTATGATGGTAACCCACACTGAGTTCTAAATCCAAATCTTATAAACATTACAAAAAGCAAGTCTTAAAAGACCGCCATATTGTCTGGCAATCAACAGATATAAGGAGTGCTATGCCAACCAGCAAGAATTAGATACCCAACCTCCACTACACTTCACTTGATTCCAGGACAGCTTTAGTAGTCTTTATTGCCAAAGTTCTTGCACCAGATCTGTGAAGGAATTGGACGAACAGGATGATGTGGCCGTTGCTGCAAGAAAATAAAGTCCTCTTAGCTATATTCATCAGTCATCACAAGCACGATGAAAAAACACATGAAATGGGGGAAAAGAGGTTTCAAATAGTTGAACTAGTCCTCTCCATCAGTTTATACAAAGTGGTTATCATATAGTATAGGGTTGCTTTCAATCAATTCCAAGAAAAAGACATCCTACTCCTATTAGAAAGAATCCTTAGAACAAATATTCATCAATACTACAGAGAGAGGTCACCAGAAATTAAATATCAACACTGTCTTTCTTTTATTTAAATGCAAATATGGACACTTTCTAGACTAGAAATGCAAAACAACACATAAGCTTTAGTCCCAAAAATTTTGTGGTTGGCTATGGATTCTCAACGTATTAGTCAAGGTTTTATTTCCACCATTCTATCCAATCCAAAGTCATACTCTCTGATACTTTCTTAATTGACATGCCATTGTTTACTACTTCTACTAACGTTATTTTGGTCTTGCTCTAACCTTTTTTCATTCCCTCAACTTGAATCAATTCACTCATTCCCACAACCGCATTAATTGTTCTCCTTTGAACACGATTAAACTTTCTTAAACGACTCTCCCTCATCTTTTGATCAACAGGGGCTGCCCCTACCTTTTGAGCAAAATTCCTCATTTCGAATCCTATCTTTCTGTATATTTCCATGTATCCATTTTAACATTCTCATTTCAGCTACACTCATTTTATGAATATGTTACTTCTTAACATCCCAACATTCAATACTACAGAAATAAGTGAGTGTTTGAAGATTCAGAATGACATTTGATGGATCTGAAGCTGATCCTTTTACACAGCTTGTTTGATTGGATGGCGGTGTTTCTAGGCCACGGTTCTTCTTCTTCTTCTTCTTCTTCTTTTTTTTTTTTTTTTTTTTTTTTTAATTTATAGATGGTTGAACTTTGCTTGAGTTTGACCTTCTTAGTGTGAGTTTGGATAGCATTTTTCCCCTGACTTTGCACGTTTGCGTTTCATTTCTGTGGGTCCTGTGCACTGTTCATGGGACCCACAAGTACGGAATTCAGCAAATATAACTTTAAAATTAGGTCCCACGGCACTATTCACACATTTAAAAATTATTTTGCTACAGTGTTTTCAGCAATAAGCAGTATCCAAACAGACCCTTGGTATGCTACTTATATACTGGGAGGTTTTAGAATATTTTAATAAAACTTTTATTACTTATCAAAGAAATGTATTCTACGATCACACAATTCTTTTGATCCACTTCTCCACTCAGCTATCCTATGATTCACATCATGCTCAATCTTTGCATCTTTATGAATTATTGATCCAAGTATAATAAAATAAAATAAATGAAATAAATGTTAGTGACAAATAAAAACAAAAGATCTAAAACCCAATTACTTTAAAAACAATTTATGTGCCACAGAAAGGAGGGGGTTGTTGGCTAATTTGGGCACTCACTAAGAGATCCAACCTCAATTTTTTTTTCTTCACCCTCAGCCCCTGACTATCTCTATATTAAAGAACTTTTCTTCTTTTTTTTTTTTTTTTTTGTTGCTGAATCTATATTAAAGCACTTGAAACTAGGGAATAAGGCTTAGTTATGCTGTGTTCTTATATATGTATCTAAGTAGAACAGAGTAGACCTTATCAAGGCCATTGAAGCCCTATAATAACGTGAACATAAAAGAAATTCTTTAGTCGTTCATTGCAAATGAAATGGCACATCTAACGCAGTAACATCTGCACTCCCAAGATGTTGCGAACTCAAAACAAACCTAACTGAGATCAAGTAAACACCACCGACCAACATTAATGTTTTCTTGATTTCAATCCAAGTGACACAACTTAAATCAGAGAAGACATTTGGGACTATACTATAGCATTTTTGCGGACAATACTCTTGTTTTCTGTGATGCTGACAGCAATCATATAACAGCTCTACGTGGGATTCTCTCTAGATTTGAGGAGGTGTCAGGGCTAAAAATTAATCTAGGAAAGTCTGTATTGGTTCCAGTTGGGGATGTGCCTAATCTGCATGAGCTAGTGGAGATTTTGGGTTGTAGTGAGTCTGCTCTTCCGCTGAAATATTTAGGACTTCCGTTGGGTGCTTCCTTTAAAGATAAGACAGTTTGGAATCCTATTTTGGAGAAAATGGAGCGAAGGCTACTTATTTCCTTTAAGAGTACTCTCTCTAGCCTGCCTACTTATTTCCTTTCTCTTTTCCCTATTCCAGTTAAGGTGGCCAAGCGGATGGAGGAATTACAAAGAGACTTTCTTTGGAATGGTATCGGTGATGAACGTAAAACTTCATTTAGTTAATTGGTCGAAGGTATGTAGGCCAGTGAAGAATGGAGGGCTAGGCATTCAGTGCTTGAGAAGATTTAATTCTGCCTTATTAGCCAAATGGTTGTGGCGTTATGGTGTGGAGAATGATGCCCTTTGGAGAAGGGTCATTGGGGCAAAGTATGGGAATGAGTGGGGTGGTTGGTGTACAAAATCTGTGTCTGGGGCATAAGGTGTTTGTATGTGGAAGTCCATTAGAAGAGGCTGGCTGAATTTTTCTAAGTTCCTTCGGTATGATGTGGGTGATGGTACTCATGTGAAGTTTTGGGTTGATGTGTGGTGTAGGGATCGTCCTCTTAAGGAGGCATTTTCAGATTTATATAATATTAGTAGGACAAGGGATGCTTCGGTCTCTGAGGTTATGTGCTATGCAAATGGGAGAATTTTTTGGGACTTACAATTTCGCTGCTTAGTGAATGATCAAGAGTCACAATCTTTGGATTCGTGTATGGTTTTGATCTATTCCACTAAGGTGCGAGGTGTTGGTTCTGACAAACTTTGTTGGAAGCCAGCCAACAGTCAGGGTTTCGTGGTGAGTGGGTATTATCACTCCCTATCCCCCTCTACCGCCACTTCTTTCCCATGGAAAATGATGTGGCAATCGAAGGTTCCCCCCGGGTAGCTTTTTTCTCTTGGACTGCTGCTTTAGGCAAGATTCTAACTATTGATAACCTTCGGAAGAGGCATTTTGTTGTTCTTGAGTGGTGTTTTATGTGCAAAAGGTGTGAGGAATCTGTTGATCATCTCCTCCTTCACTGTCCTTTAGCTTTTGAGATGTGGAGTATGGTCTTTTGCTTGTTTGGTATTTGTTGGGTGATGCCGCAAAGGGTAGTGGATTTGTTGGAATGTTGGTCATGCAGCTTCAGGCGTCATCATAATATAGTTATATGGAGGATGGTACCGCACTGTTTGATGTGGTGTATCTGGCAGGAACGAAATGCTAGAAGCTTTGAGGGTCGCGAACGGTCCATTCTTGAGTTTAAGTCTTTTTTCTTTTTTACTCTTCTCGAATGGTGTTTAGTTTTACCTTCTTTTTCTTGTTTTTCTCTTCCTGTTTTGTTTGATCATTGTAATTTGGTTTCTTGATGTTTTGCCTGTCTAGTACATTTCCTATGTACGGGGCTGTGTTCTTCTTTAATATATATTTTCCGTTACTTATCAAAAAAAAAAACATTTAAACCCAAACGCAACTATGCTATTTTAAAAAATCCATGTCACTATCTACCATGACCACAACCCAACGATATAAAGAAAATCCAATCCATTAAAGATGGCACCACATCCTTTCCCAAGATTTGAAATTTCCAAGTGGCACATGTCAATTAACATGACTATCAAGGGATAACTTATAAACACAGATAAAAAACTATCTTGCCTGGAGTTTGAAACTGCAACACTGCAATATGAATAAAGTTCAACCAATTCCAAATGGCAAACAAAAGCAAATGTGGATTCAAAATGCCCAACTTTTTGGAGATGTATTCAACTAACCATAGTACATAATAGGACATACAAAAAGTTAAAGGTATGTGTGCACACATACACACACTCACAAACATTATTAGAATGAGGAATGTCTACAGTATGGTAATAAGAGAGAGGATCTCTATGCATCCATATCCTCATAGCCTTTGCTAAAAGGTACATTTCATATTAAGTGTTTGTTAAACTTAGAAATAAGAATAAATGGCATCCATTGCCAGGAGTAAGTCAACAATTTACTTGAGTGCATGAAATTGCCTAGTTAAGAGTAACAAGTTCCCGTGTTTCAAGCGTATATAATACAAACAACAGACAGAATGAAGGTAAAGCTTGATTACAAACATCTAGCTAAAAGTATTCAACATACCAAATTCAAGTGACACTTGCTTCTCCCATATGAATTGCGTGAAGGGTGAGATTGGGCTCATGTCACACTAAGTAAATGTGTAACCCAGATTTTTATTTTGTAATTATTTAAAATAACAAAAACTCGAATGAAATTTATGTACTAAAAGTACAATGTTATGACATCTATTTAGAGTCCAATCGAAAAACATAAGGGAAGTTCCAAAGCAGATCTATAAGCTCATATGCTAAATGAAAATTCCAATCACTTCTTCGCTGGGGAAATTTGCGGTCTCAATGTCACCTAGTGAAGAATTGTTTACCACAGCCTCAAGAAGCCTAAATGCCTAATCTCAAACCTTCACAAGTTCCACTCTCATAGAAACATACTACTTTTGAAATGATCGAAACCACAACAAAACACTTATTACCTAGATCCATAAATAGCCGTTTGCCCATTGTTTCAACCAAATATTGCAGGCCTAAATTGTAAATAATCTAACATCCAAAATTCCAAAATTTTCTAAATTTCTTATTTTTCTCAGCAACCAAAAGGAAAATAAAACATTGACCAGAAAAACATAGCTCAAGAATTCTAAAAAACTCATAAAGTCCACTTTGATTCACATTTCCCCCACATTTTCTCAGCAACCAAACAGAAATTTAACATCGAGAGAGAGAGAGAGAGAAGACCTCGAGCTCGGCAGACTTCATGGCGATGGGGATGCAGATGAGGAAGACGCCGGCCATGGCGATAGCGGTGTTGCGGCGCCAGTGCTTGGGCCTGCAGTATGGGCCGCCGGACATGCTCCAGACCTTGGTACGAAAGTCTCCATGGGCCTCCCCATGTCCATGTCCGTGTCCGTGATCTGCTCCACCTCCCATTGGATTACTCTCTTTCTTTAGCTGCAGCAAAATTCAGATGTGGATTAGACGGAAAATGTATCACAATCATAAGCACAACCCTAATTTAGTTCATTATTTATATATAAATAGTTAAATACTAATACAAAGTGCACGGTGAGTCAGTGATGAGTGAAGTGATGGTTTTGGCAAAGTGAAGTGGTGTTGTGTTGAGTTTACCTGAGAAATAGTAGGATCAGGAAGATTGAGAGCTTTGGATTCTCAACAGTGTTTTTGAGAGTTGGCGTGGTATTTGTTGCTGAATGGGTGTGCAACTTGCTGTGTAACTGGAGGACTCTTATGTCTTTTACTACTACTTCCGCACGTGGATATCTCTAGCTTTTCTATTTTTGTTTTGGTCGTGCACTCGTGTGAGACTACGCATTTCATGAACCAGAGCTTCTATACGAGTTAAATGGGCCAGTTGGATCGGTCCAGTTTCATATCTCTCTCTCTCTCTCTCTCTATATATATATATTATATGTGAGGATGGCAACGAGCATGACAGGTCAAATCAAAATCAGGGATGTCTCATCCCCTTTTTGAGATGAGCAAAATCTACATTAAGCAAAAGTAAGGTAGGTCAAAAGCGAGGTAAATTGAAAGTATTTTGTCATTTCTAATGAGATAGTTTTAATATTAATGAGATTACAATGAAAGTAAACAAGGAGGAGTAGTTATGAGAGTGTTAAAAGAAATAGAGAAAGTAAGTATGGTTGTCCATGAGTCGATTAGAGTAAGTTGGAAAGTAAACCTACCGCTTGATCTGACAATTTCAAGTAAGGGTAGGGTGGGGCAAGCAAAACTTATCGTTGTCCCATTACTTTTTCAAGGTAGAAAAAAGTTAAGTAGGACAAAGCAAGATAGGGAAGAAAGTTTTTACCATCCTTAAACCCACATAATCCGTACAACACTTCTTTTTATTTATTTTTAATCACTAAGACTATGAAAGACTTATTAGGGTCTAAAGATTATAGAATGTGAACTAGGGAAGTGGCTACCACAAGGAGGACAAATTGTAATTTCCCAAATAATAATAATAAAGAACATTGTATATGTACAAATTAGTAGGTAAGTATAACTTGTTTATACATCCAAACACTTCTACTAAGTTAGAAGAATGTATCTCATGAGATCACCCTCTTACAGCATGTAAAAATCATGCAAAGAGACCACCCTCTCACAAAACCATTTCATAATATACTTTTTTAGCGTGTGAAATGGTTAGCTTGTGCAGCTAGGACAAATTAACTCAAGTAGTTCATTTCTTGTATTGGGCCTAAAGTTTAAAGAAGTGGCGTCTCAAAAGGGAATTAGTCCATAGTCTTTGGTGGGCCTGACCTAATCGTTCACTACTTACTGCCCTTTATTCCCTGCCCCTTTTTATTTACACCCCCCTAATGATGGCTAATGCATAGTCTGCATTAGTATTTATATTTAGTACTGGCCTTATCTCCCAAGCGATTCAAGAAAGATTATAATAGTTATAATTACTAACCCCATCACACATGCTCCACGCGTACATGAGACTTTTTTTTCTTTTCTTTTTTGGTTTAGTGTCATAATTTTCTATTCATCTCAATTTGAGGTTTGAAGGTATGTTTGACCATATTATGCATCTGAGAAATATTGATATAGTTAAGAGTGTCAGTCAACTAGCTCCAAAAAATGAACACATTAACACACGAACATATGATTTCAATGTTGGAAAAAATAAAAACTATAATATTAGAGAGGTTTAAAAATGAAATCAATTTCAGGCAGTTTCAACAAAGTTCAAGGAAGCAGAAAATAAACTAATTTCTCACAACCAGCTTCAGTATGTGAAAATAATTTTTTCAAGCAATTCAAAAGTTATTTTTTAAGGTTTCAACTTGTTCATACAACCTATTTGCAAAATGCTGAAAAAGAAACCATACCAAATAGACACATATCTATAACACTCATACATTTTTTCCCCTTAAAGGAAAACAAAATTATGGGAAGGATGATAAAAGAAAAACACTTTTATTCTCTCCTTGTTTTAAGACATGAGAAGCATCTATGAACTCCACAAAGAGCAGTGGACTTGGAAAGACACTTGGGGTCTCAACTGGGGCCTAGTATTGAGAATCATCGTTCATACTATACCCCTGGCAATAGCACTTGTACAAACTAGAAACTACAGAAATTACAACATCTTCACGTCCTCAAGATTTAGCGCCAGTAGTGAGTGTCAATTTGACACCATCTGTGAATGAAGTGGGAGAAAAATTTAGAGTCTGAACTAGTTTGGATAAATTCATGGATATGTCAGCTGGGGACTTGACACCTCGATCAACCTGAAGAATTATTTATAGAACAAAAATCACCACAAAAAGTATACATAATAATCAATATGATTGCATGATCCAATAAGTGAATTATCATAAGCTAGTAAATATAATAAGAAATGTGCATCCAACAAGTGAGCTGATAGATGGTTAGGGGATGAAATGAAAGAGATGGTGCACAAAGATGAAAGATCAAGACAGCAAATGAAGAAAAGGCAGGTCAAAAATTTGGTTCTCAGGCATTTAAAAAATTAAGGATTAAATCTTTTTTTTTTTACTGAATTAAGGATTAAATCTTAAATGCTATACATACTGAAGATGCAGACACTGATTTGATTAACGACGTGTTGTATCCTCTGAAATCCGCCACAGCCTCAGCCATTTGTACCCTAGATACCCTGTCTGGTCCACCAACATTTAGTAGCAATTGCATTTGCTTACCCTCTGGTTCAACAATTTTGATTGTCAAAATCATTAATATAGACATTCAGCATATATATATATATATAGAGAGAGAGAGAGAGAGAGATGTCAAGGCATATAGAAAAAGCAGAAGGTTGGCAACATCCATAAAATATAACCACAAATAAAACATAAAGGCTCTAGATTCCTTTCATAGGGATACTCTTCCACAAACAAAGCATTCAAAAGTGTCATTAGCATGGTGTTAAAGAATAGAAGGCAATTTTGATATTGCCACACGGCCCACACCTTAATCAAGACAGTCCTTTACCAGAAGATGGATATCCTGAATGTAAGAACCAAATGAATGATGAGGTGAAAAAAATAACATGTTGCAGTTTATCATCTATGTTACCAGTATTTAAACTTCAACACTGTAAAATTATACCTGATATCCATCTGCTTGTCAAAGCTAGTATGATAGCTACAACATCCTTGACATACACTGGGCAGCGAAACTCATCATGGAAGAAGTCCATCTTTTCTCCTTTAGAGAGGACACCATCAATCCACTGCATCAATTAAGAGCCACTCCTTTGGTCATGTACAAAGTAATCATAATATCCCATTTATCAACTGCTTTCTTAAGCTGGAAAAATATAATCATCCCAATAAAACTTTCTATATCTGTAATGTACCCATCCTATAAAAAGGTACCCCCCCCCCCCTCCCCCATCTCTCTCTCCAAGCCAGACCTGTCTCATGGCCACACATTTAAACCAGTCACTTGAAAAGTCAATAACAACAATATATGACTTTGAAAAATTATTTTGACTCGTTGCACACAATACGTAAACTGAAAATTATAGTTTCAATTTCCTTAGACCACTTAAATTCATTTTGGTAAAAAAGAAAACATTTTCCGAGTACTTGCTGTTGATGTTTCCACTGGATGGTAATTGAGAATTACATGAAAAATTGCTAGTGCTTATATTATTATTAGTCCTATCTCCAACAAATCAATTCCACTATCTGTACCTCCAACCTTTTGTTACTTTTTAGTTGAACGTTTGAAAAAATGTCAAAGAAATAATCTTGCACTTTGTTATGTTGTCATGTTGGCTACAAAAATGTTAGCCAAGAATAGTGAACAGTATAATTTAGTTTTGGTGTGCAACACATCAATAGAGTAAACTCTGCAAGTCTGTGCAATTCAGTTCAAAACAGGAAGGATTCCCCAAAAATCGTTTATAAATCAGTCAAAAGCCAATAAACACAACTTGTTCTAGCATCCATAAGATCAAGGTAACTCAATTGGATTACCTACGATTGTAATTTTATTTTATTTTTGGTTTTTCTCTATTTTAAGACAGTGAACCGGCAAACAAGATCAGTTTCAAATCATTCTATTAATGGTATGTCCAATTTTATAAACCATAAAGAGGTGAAATTTCAACACAGAAGAGTTTAAACTATAAACCTGGGAAATGATGACTATAAGGAATGGATGACACTTTCATAAAGAAAGGGATCATTATCATAGCAAGGATTTGGCAGGTTGCAGAACAATATAGGCAAACTATATACTGAAAGCAACAATAAGAGAACTTTAAAACGAATGCACTTGCTAAGAACATAGCCATCAATAACAAGCACTCAGACCTGGTGCGAGAAAGACAATTTATTCTTCCCATCACTTATAAAGCCGACACATTTAGCAGTCTCTAATCAGATGCAGCTAAGATAATAGCCAATAAACTTGTGAATGTACAACATAAGGTCTACATTCTACGTACACACCTGAATTGGAAGTGATTTTGGAACAGGTGAGATAGTCTGTGGCCCAAAAATGATACTGCTTCTCAAAATTGCAAAGTTCAAGCATTTTTCGGAAACAAACTGCTCTGCTGCCACTTTTGATTTTCCATAAACGTTCACAGGAACAGTTTCATCTTCTTCCTTGTAGAAGGACTTCACCCCTTCATAAACTGTTTGGGAACTTACATCATAGACAATCTAGCCACAAATATTTAAAGGCCAAATAGAAAGATAAATGGATGAGATAGGGAATAGCTGTATCTGAGATTTGTTTTGTCCAGCTAAATGAAAAATAGAAAAGGCCAATGACTTAGAGCTCAAATAGCACTTTCTCTTGCCATAAGAACAAGGTAGAAGGTGAGGACAAGGATTCAAGATCCACTACGTGCATGTATAATTTCACAATCCAGCTAGTCACAGTACTAACAATTTTTCAGGTGTAAGAAATTAAGCTTAGATGACTAATAATAATAGAAAGAAAATGCCTGGAACAGAACACAAGAAAGGTTATTTACTGTATTTACTTGCACTGGTATGTTATAACTTATATGCATGCTGTCATTGACATGGAAAAAAAATCATAATGTGTAACTGCCCCAATATCTAATAGTGGTATTTCAAAAGGTAGGGCCAAATAAATCAAATGAGTACAAGATGAGACTTGAGAAAAGAGGAATTAAGCCAAAAAGTGTTGTGGTCAATTCACTCAATTGCAATAAAGGCCTATGAATGTACTTTAATCTTACCACGTTTGGCGTTTAGGCTTTTGAGTTGACTAAAGAATTGCGGCCACCTCTAAAATGAAATTTAAAGTATCCCTTAAGCTATTTTTTTATTTACAAAAAAAAAAAATCCACTAGTGACAGTTTTGTGTTGCAGCATTGCTTAATAAGGCTGAAACCAACTAGCCAGGTCAAGCTTCAGATATTAATTCTTATAAGACATAGGTCTGCACTCTTTTTATGTTAAGACTTCTGGACCATATATACAAACAATAAGAATACATAACAATTCATAGTAATTACATTTTCTACTTTTATTTCCTCCAGTAATTTCAGCAGTACTTACCTTGATCAGTTGACAAGTGAATTAAAAGGGTACTACCCTCTTTAAAGTTTGATAACCAATCAACAAGAGAAGATGGCACATTAACAGAGAGTGCAGCAGCAGGATCCATTTCACAGACACGAGGTACCGAGAGTGCCGCACAATTCACCACCACATCAGGCTGACATTTCAAGTATGACATACTTGTCAGCACTTGAAACACAGATAGAAGTTCATCTGTATTTAAAATTTAAAAATCTTTCTTCTTTTTTTTTTTTTTATAATAAAAAAGAATCAGAAACAGAAAATTAGATTCATATCACATTTATGGAAAGTTTCAGTAGACAAAGCATTTTAGCATTTCAGATTTTATGAATTCTGCCTAGACAACTAATGGCTAAGACATATGGACCTCCATAAATGATAACTAAAAGTTGGATTATTCTCAATTCAGAACTTGACAATGAAAAAGGAAGATAGCAATTCAGTTATACTACTTTCCTAATTTCCAAGAAATTTCTTGGGGCCAAAAAAAAAGTATGAATCAATAGAATCCATAAAAACGACTAATGATTCCCAGGTACAGGCACTTTGAGTTGTTTGTTTCACGTGCACTTTTAAACACATAATGCAGAATGCAGAAAATAAAAACACCCATAAACCAAATTCATAAATTTCTCTAGTTTGCAATCCAGCAATCAAAAGTAAATTAACAATAGCGAACATAGTTGCTGTTTTGGGGTGAAAACAGAACAGACCTGGCCAAATGAGTGTGAAATGCCATCAAATCCTTGTCCAGTTTTCAAATCAACATGGAAAGGAAGCAAATGAGGAAGGGCATCAAGCAGAGGTTGAGGAAGGTTAGAGTGGTAGGTGAATGCAAGATCATATCCAAATGGGGTGCCTTGGATCTCTGAAAAGCCTTGCAATAGGTGTTGTCCCAAATAGCCAGTGCCTCCCACTACCAAAACTCTCTTCCTACTACTCATATCTCTATTCTCTCTCTCTCTCTGTAGAATTGTTGGGGTTGTTGTTTTTGAAGCTTTTTTATGGAATTGGAAGATTATGATTGGTGCTTTGATAATTGGAATGAGATGGGCTTCTTTCTTTTGGCAAATTTGTGTAGTTTGGTTTGGGAAACTTCTGTTGTCAGTGTCAG
The DNA here is from genome assembly GCA_030021035.2 of Notholithocarpus densiflorus. NCBI lineage: Eukaryota > Viridiplantae > Streptophyta > Magnoliopsida > Fagales > Fagaceae > Notholithocarpus > Notholithocarpus densiflorus. The sequence goes on from JARYZH020000021.1 coordinate 99,839, forward strand.
TCAGAGGCCTGTCCTTGCCAGTGTTTCTCACATTGCCTGAAAGTGAAGCAAGGAAAATGGTACAGTGGGTTTAGGAAATGGGGAATAGATTTATGGGTGGCAATTGGCAAAGGAGAAGAGGTTGGGTACTCTAAGAAGAAAAATAAATGGAAAAAATTATTTAAATCCCAAATTTTTTTTTTTATAAAAGGAATTGTTTTTGGAAAAGTTTAGTGGCACTAACTAACTATTACTTAGCAAAGTGAGATTGGTAAATAAAAAATTGTTACTCACTGTCTACCACACTAAAGTTGTAGCAAAAAAAAAAAATTGTATTTGTTGTTCTATAACTACTCAATTTTTATTGCAGCAACAAAACACTACAAAAACAAAATAGCCTCGCCCCTGATAACAGCTTCAAAACAGGGGGGGACAGCAACCTAACTTAAAAGAGCCAAACACATTACAATGAAGAGACCACTTAGTTAAGGAGTGGGCAGCTTCATTAGTAGCTCTAGGAATCCAACTAACAGACAAATTGGCATAGTTAGACAAGATATTAAGCATGTCTATGGAAATAGATTTAATCCTCCAAGGACATGAATCTGGAACAGCTAGAGCATCATGCCAAATTTTAGAATCTGTCTCAATGAATATGGCCTCAAATGCCATATTAGAGGCCAATGACAAGGCCCATCTGAAAGCTTCGGTTTCAACTTGAAGAGGGAATGTGGTGTTCACTATTTAAAGCCCATTTAAAGTTTGGATTTGGGTTGTTCTTAATTTCGTTATAGAAAAAACAACAACATAGGCAGAAGCAGAACTTGGTTTGCTTTTGCCTATTTTGTTATTTAAAGCCCATTTTAAGCCCATATATTTTTTAAATGTGTGAGTTTAGTTCTTAACATTTTTTTTATTAGAAGTTCCTAACATTTTGATATTGTATAAAAAATAGTCTCTACCGTTAAATAGTGAATGAAAAATACTAACGTGCTTAATGGTGATATTTAAATATTAATATTAATGTCATGTGGATTGCCACATGGCCTTTGTTTTTTTTTTTTTTTAATTTAAATTTAAGTCTTTTGTTATCATATATAAGAGATTTGAAGTTTAATCTTCATTTACATATAATAAAAAAAAAAAAAAAAAAAAAAAAAAAAAACTAATAGGTATCTATTGATATAATAATAAATAGCAATTATTATAAAATTGATGCTAAAAATTTGAAATACTATCGTACTCATAAGAGTGAGAAGATGTTTAATCTTCTCGTAAATTATATATGCAACAAAAATTAACAAAACCATGTGTTTCACATGTGATCAAGTGGTGAGTAATGAAAACTTATAAATATTATAGTTATGGGTAGTGAAATTCAACCAAAATCAGCATTGGAAGAAAATTTTGATTATGGGCAGTGGCAAGAATATGTTCAATGTTGACACTTGTTTATCGTTCTTTTTTAGTACTTCCATCAGTGCCATGTGTTTGTGGTTTGCTCAAACTTCTATAGTCAGTGTCAGACAGAGGGTTGTCATTGTCAGTGTTTCTCACATTACCTGAAAGTGAAGAAAGGAAAGAATAATGCTTGTGCCGGCACAACTTGTGCCACATAAAGTGTCACAACTTGTATCACAATTCGTCCACGTGACGAGCTGTGAGTAGTAGAGAGGTGATGGTGGCACTTTATGTGGCACTAGCACACCTCGAGAGGAAATAGTACAGTTGGTTTGGGAAATGGGGAATAGAAGTCAAGGTGGCAATTGGCAAAGGAGAAACTGAGAGGTTGGGTCCCAAAGCCAAAAAGTGGTAATTACTAATTACGATTTCGGATTTGGGTTTTTCTTAATTTTGTGGATAAAAAAAAAAAATTGAAGAAGAAAAGAAGATACATATATTTATTAATTTATTAGAGCCTATTTAAAGTTTGGATTTGGGTTGTTCTTAATTTTGTTGTAGAAAAAACAACATATTTATTCGGTATTTTTTTAAGCCCATATATATAAATATATATAAAAAGATGGATTCAAGTTACCACCTGCAACTCTTACAAAATTACACATTTTTTACACTTTAGTTATCTAGAAGATTCAAGGTTAAAAATACTTCGTTAATTATGGAAAATGCTAGAGATACAAATTTTTTTAAAAAAAACTTTACAAACTGCTGATGTGGTAAGTGATTATTGGTAAATAAAAAAAATGATATTATTAGTGGGCCCAAATGAGAACCAGTAAGAAGTTGACCATAACAATAATTTGTAAAAATGTTGTTGTAGGGACTGGGTTTGAGAACTATTCCTAAGGGCTAAGTGAATTCAAACCTAGCAAACCCAATCCAATAAATTTGTAGAGAGTGGGTAAAAGAACTGGGCTTTAATGAGTATAACAACAGTTGAAGATGATTTAAAGAATGAATAAGTAAAACAAATATGGACTTGAGCAAGCAATTCAATCCTCGGCACTAGTCCGAGGAGCTTCAACTTATTATTTCTTGAGTGACGGTGACAATGGTTACAAAGTTAGTTCAGATTTCTACAATGTTTTCTTTGGTAAAATCTCTGATCCCTTTTCTCAGAGCTCCTTCTTCCTTATATACTACTTTCCTTCTTCATCTCCGCCATACACGTGCAGGTCAGATCTGCTGTTGTTGGTCTTTGTCACATTAACCTCCTCCCAAAGCTCTTAGGTAGTAGCTGTGAGTCTGAAAAGCCATTACTCAGGTATCATTTCCATATTAATGTGGCCAGAGTGTTAGTTGTGGAGCATTTAATGTGGAGGCAGCAGCTTTTCCTGGAATTGCTCTATCGCCATGCTCCAGTGTGCTTACTTGCTGTACTTATCTTTTTCTTTGGAGTGCTTTGAAAGATTGTCTTTGCCGGTAAATCACTTTTCTTCTACCTCGGCCTTGGCTAGCCGAGGACAGAGTTGTCCTCGGCACGATTTCCTGGGTTGTCATGATCTCCACTGTCTTCTTCATATGCGATTATAGGCCTCGGCATGGGCCTCAGGCCCAGTACAAAAGATGGATATATATCACTGGGCTCTATGACCCCACAGTTGTAAAATAGTTTATGCCTATAATATTACTCAATAAAAATTGAGTAGTTATAGAACCACGAATTATTCCACAACTTTTTTTTGCTACAACTTTGACGTGGTAGACGGTGAGTACCATTTTTTATTTACTAATCTCACTTTGCTACGTAACAGTTAGTTAGTGCCACAAGACTTTTCCAAAATAATTCTTTTTACAAAAAAAATTTTGGGATTTAAATAATTTTTTCCATTTATTTTTCTTCTTTAGTACTCTATGTGTATTAGCAATATCTCTACGTGCGATTCGTTGAAAGATAAATTTTTCCCTATTTGTTTCTTTCTAATCTTTATAGAAAAAGGGTTAGAACGAATTGAATAGATATCCTCATCTTTTTATTCATTATTCGGATTAATGAATTAAATTAGAACTGGTATCTAATAAGTTTTTCTACTCATCTTCTTTTATTGATTTTGTATCATTTCCATCCTACTTTATTTCTCTATTTTTTTTTTATTGAAATTGGTTTGTTGTTGCGTTAGAATTCAATTACTCTTGATTGCATTTGATTCTATCCAATAGGCATAATCACCAAAACAAACTAGTTACGAAATCATATTAAGAGCCTCCACTTGTGTCCTAGCTCGTCTGAGAGCTAGATTTGCCTCAATTGTTTGTCTCTTGCCTTCAACTTTACTCAAGTTAGTTTCCGCTACTTCAAGAGTTTGCTGAGCTTCTTGTGGATCAATGTCACTATCCTTTTACACATCATTTACTAAATCAGTGATCTCATTATTACCTATTCGAGCGAAACTGCCCATCAGAGCCATCATTAGCCATTGGTCAGTAAGGCGTATTCTCAAAATAACTATATCTATAGTCGTGGCAATAGGTGTAAACTTTCTTGGATCTTCAAAAACAAAAGATTTTGAAATAGAACCATTACCAAATCAAAAACAATATAAATATGATCTTTTATCGTATAAATCTATTAATTATGAAAACAAGAAAGATTCGTATATTTATGGATTGCCATTACAAGTAAATAATAACCAAGAGATTTCTTATAATTACAATATGCCTAAATGTTGACACCCCATTTTGCAACCTACATTTAACCTCACACGGAGGGTAAAAGGGTAATTTTGCCTTGGAAATATGCATCTTGATTCTAGCCATTAGATCCTTAATCTCATTTCATCAAAATGATCTTGATGTCGTAACGATCAAATCGACTGGTCATAAGCCCTAATCGAACCACCAGATTGAAAGTTATCATCAAATCAAGTTTTAATGGCTAAGATGCACTATCACAAATTGAGTCCGACTATATGTGATTATGATTAATTGATTTCAATTGGTTATAAGTGTAATCAATTTGAGATCAATGATGTGTCATAATTTGATTGGTTAGGACTACATTTTATGGTGAGGTTGCATACACTTAATTAATTAGATAGTAATATATTAATTATTCAATGAGTAATTTGTGCAATTATCTTTTAATTAGAGTAAATTTGTAACCATTTAAGTCTGAAATGAGAGTGATTGGAGCTATTTAATGTTAATTGGGAGCTAATTTGGGACCTATTAATGTTAATTGTGTTGAAACCATTTTCTAACAAATGACCTCTGCTCACTATTCCATCAATATCTTTCAGAATATTTTGAATCTGTAAATGAGGTTAATTTTCCCAGAAACTAGACATCTGGGGCTTCAATTTGAGCACAAGAATGAGATAATTCTGATCAGAATTGAGTCAGATATGATTTTTCGAAATTGGCTCTACAAGCTGTTATAGCAGCTACGGGAAAACCGAACTTTGCTTGCTCCTCACTCTCATCAATCTCCACATTTAATGCACCAAATTTTCCCAAAGGTTAAAATGAGGTCTAGGTTCATGATTCTTTGTCAACCCTCATTAAATGGCCTTCCATTCATATTTCCTCCACCACTACTATATAAACCCCTCCTCTCCATTTCAAAGCACAAAAAAAAACTCATCTCTTCTCCCCTCTTGAGTTCTAGTGAAGTTGAGTAGTCTTGTCATATCTTGGTCTTCCTGAGACTCAAGGTATTGAGTGAGACTGACTCTTCCTCTCCTAACTCTTCTTTTCCTCCACCCTTAGGACCTCCATCAATAGTCCCCTTCTCCACCATATGGATTTTGCATGAAGGTATAATCCTCTTCCCTAACTGTTTGTTTATGTTACCATGATGAGAATCTAAGATTAAAGCATGATAATTTCATTGAATATGTTTGAATGTTTTTAATTGTTCTTATGTGTTCTTCACATGTTCTTGGTTGTTCATCACATGTTCATGCATATCACTAGATTTAATCTTAAATCCACATCAAAAATATGAAAAACATGTTTATTTAATAATTCTTTTCAAATCCTTGAATCTAGGTTATCACCATCTACACACATTCACTAGAATTTATTTTTCAATTCAAATGCAATGCTTAATAAATTGAATTAGGGTTTATCACATGCACACATATTAAATTTAACATGTAAATTGATTGACATATTGGATGATATGATATGAATGTTGGCCACCATAGTCTAGAAGAACGGTTTCACCGGGCAAGGTGGGTGCTTAACACCTTCCCCCATCTTGTAATATAGCCTCCGAACTTAGATCAAGGGTTGATAGACCAATGTTTATCCTTGTAATTTTTAATTTTTAGATTGTAACTAGGAAATAAATCTATATACTTTATCTTAGATTGTATCTAGGACCAAAGCCATGTAATTTTCTTATGATCAATGTAAATTCAATTTCAAATTAATAAAATGAGGAATTTTTTTCAATTATGGTTTTCTTATTTTTCCAATGATTAAATAAGTGGCGACTCCATTGTAAAACCCTTAATCTAAAGGGGAAAATATAATTAGTCGAACCTCCATCTTGAGAGGCAATAACATGACTCCACCCATTCACGTGGGTTTGGCCCAACACACTCTTAAAAAAGGGGGCTGGGGGCGCGGTCTCTCACAGTGGCGACTCCACTGGGGATATTGAGGACTAAGTTTCAATTAGATTATGGTGGCCAACCATGTCATTGTTTGTTTATTTATTTTTGTATATAATATGTCTAATATGTCATTATTTTGCATGTCATGCATCATTTGCTTGAATGAAATTTATTTTATTTGTGTGCTAGCCTGGAAGCCCGGTAGTATTAGCCGTGGATTGTGGTCTTCTTGAGACTCACATACTCAGTGGTGAATCTACCACCCACCGCGACAAGGATCATCATGGTTATGCCATGGTGGTTCATAGGGACAAACTGTACCGTTCGGACTAACACGGCGCTCCTGGCGTCACAAGTTGGGAGGTACAACGTCCTAACTTGTGGGGACCTTTAACCTACCTTCTACCCATGTTGTAATGACCCATAGAACCCACCTTTAAGCCGGTCCATGTAAATTGCATTACATTATGCATGTGTTTGGCCGGTATTTGAACCATGATGAGCCCAAGTCCAACGCTTGAGCCCATCATAATTGTTTAAATCTTGTATGCTGTGAATGAACTCAAGCCCAAAAGCCTATAATTGAACTCTACTTGGTATGGAAACCCAAAATTGTTTCTTGAATCATTCTAAGCCCAACACTTGAGCCCATCAAAGGTGTATACGCATGATCAACATCAAAGGCCAAAAGCTCACAAGATGCATGCCTTCTAAGTGTATGGTCAAGTCATTTCAAGCAAATATCAAAAGATCATAATTAAGGTTTAAGCCTTCCAAGTGCAAGCCCAAGCCATTTCAAGCAAAGACCATTTTATCATAATCAAAGTTCAAGCATACCAAGTCTCAAGCATCCTAAATGGACCAAGAAAAAGCAAGTGGCCCAACTTTGCTTCACTCCACATTTGGTTTGCAACATCATGGTTAGAGCATCAGCATTGAAGAATGCTACTCTATCCTATTTTACCATCCCAAAAAGCTACTTTATCAATTATACCATACCATTTTACAATACACCCTACATCCAAAAACTCTATTATTTTACTTTTTCATTAAAATATTATTTTTTAATCTTTCTTTATTATTTCTTTCCAATCATCACTTTTTTTCATCTAATAATCAGATTCCAACGGTAACATTTTCCTGGGCTTTCCAACTATATATTTTTTTTCCAGACTTAGCATTCTCCAACGGTCACATTTTCCTGGGCTATGCAATACTATTTTTTTTCCAACAGTGATGTTGATTCCAGTGGCCTTTCCTTGGCCTTTATCATTTCTTTCCAACAATCTTTTGTTTTTTCAAATTCAACAACTATTCCAAACCTGCCATTTTTTTTTTTTTTTTGAGAAAGAACCTGCCAATTTTTTTTATAGAAAGAACATGCCAAATATCAATATACTCAAACTTGTAAACTTTAAAAATTCACATACATATATATTCCATCAAACCTACCAAATATCAATGTAAAATCCATATACATATTTATAGATGCATCCTGCCAAATATCAATGTATTCAACCTGCCAACTTTAATGATCCACACACACACACACACACATAGAACCTGCCAATTTTTTTTTTTTTTTGAGAGCGAACCTGCCAAATATCAACATACTCAAACTTTCTAATTTTAAAAATCCATATACATACATATATATATTTATATATATATATATATATGCAACCTGCCAAATATCAATGTACTCAACCTACAAACTTAAAAAATCCACATACATATATACATGCAACCTGCCAATTTTAAAAATCCACATACATATATATAGATGCAATCCACATACATAACTATAAATTTTGTCTTTATAAGACTCGTACATATGTCAAATTACAATAAAACACCACAAGCATAACTCACACTCTTAAAGTTCCTACAACTCCCCTTGTAATTGCCATAAATGCTCAACGAGGTCTGTTTGGAGTTGAGAATGAATTTTATGGTCTCGAATACATTGATGGGTTTCAATGAACTCCGTAAATGTATTTGTGTTCTCCCGTGACAGTTGTATGGTAGGATTGTCATCAATTTGCTCATAATCTAATTCCACCGCTTCATTTACATCTCGCTCATCCTCAACGATCATGTTATGAAGAATTACACAAGCTTTCATGATGTCTTGGAGCGTTTCAGTACGGAAAAATCTTGCAGGTCCACGCACAATTGCGAATCTTGCTTGAAGAACTCCAAATGCACGCTCTACATCCTTTCTATTCGCCTCTTGGGCTTGTGCAAATAATTTTTTTTTTTGTTCTCGTGGAGATGGAATTGTTTTAACAAATGTTGACCACTTCGGATATATGCCATCGGCAAGATAGTATCCCATTTTATATTCATGACCATTGATTGAGTAATTAACTGCAGGAGCACGTCCTTGTTCGAGCTCGGAAAATATAGGAGACCGTTCTAATACATTAATGTCATTATTTGACCCAGGTAACCCAAAAAACGCATGCCATATCCAAAGATCAAATGATGCCACTGCTTCCAAAACAATGGTTGGCTCACGAATGTGACCAGAGTATTGACCTTTCCATGCAACCGGGCAATTTTTCCATTTCCAATGCATGCAGTCAATGCTCCCTAGCATCCTTGGAAATCCACGTCTTTCCCCATTAGCTAAAAGTCTAGCAATATTTTCGTTGTTTGGAGACCTCAAGTATTCCTTGGAGAAAATATCAACCACCGCTTTAACAAAAATTTTCAGACTTTTCATTGCAGTGGATTCTCCAATCCGCACATACTCATCCATAAAATCAGCTGTAACTCCATATGCAAGCATCCTAAGTGCAGCTGTTATCTTTTGAAGAGAAGATAAACCCCATTTTTGGGCACCATCTCTTTTTTGGATAAAGTAAGATTCATAAGTTTCTACCTTAGATTGAATACGGAGAAAAAGGGATCGACTCATCCGAAATCTCCTCCTAAATAAATTAGGAGGATATACTGGTGTGTCGGCAAAGTAGTCGAGATAAAGTCTTTTATGGCCTGCCAAACGATCACGTTCGATATACCGACGACGTTTACGTTGTACTGTTGAACCCTTAAGAACTCGCCTCATTATCTCATCCTCGTCTGAGTCGTCAAAAAGCAGTTGTTTAAAAAGAGAGCGACCCATAGAGACAACCTTGAAGACAACAGTGTTAGAGAACATAAAACTGAATGATATCTACTTTAGTTAGCCAAACAAAAAGAAAAAGAAAAAAAAAAAAAAGATAAAACAGCCACATAAACAGTTGGTGTGTCATGACTCACTGTAAGGAACAAGTATGGGCTCTTGAACTCAAATATACAGTTGGTGTGTCATGACTCATGACATCTTGAACTTTGGTAAAATCCTCTACTTGGGTTTTGATTTGAAAGTCAAATATGAGGACGGTAAATGGGGCCCTTTTCAATCTATAAGATATATTTTGTGTTTATTAGTGTTTAAATCTGTAGAAGAGTTCTATGCATTGTGGGTTTTACGTGTCATACTGTTTATTTCCACATCTACTGTAAGGAATTATGAGTGAGCAAACTTGTATTCTGGTTATGCCACAATGAATTTATATGTGGCATGCCTTCATTGATAATTGATCTATTGCATTTACCATTTACAGCAGTGTTGACATGATTGGGTTGGTTGAGAAGGGGCAGCTATTCCTAGAGCAGTTTATTTACCTCCATATCATGATTAACAATCCTAAACAAACATATATATATATCAAATTAATGCAAAAAAGTTTAGCAAAGCCAAATATACATGTATGCTCAACAATAATCCATGGTCTTAATAAGTTGCCTAGTCATTCACTCAACTCTTGGTACAGTCTAGTTGTTGTCCATCAGTGCTAAATCAAAGCTGCCTATTGTCATGTTCAATGCAAAATTAAGGTCTCACGTTTGGTAATCATAAGCTACATGAATTGTGGCCTATCTAATATCTATGCACAGTCTTACTAAAATACATAACTCAAGGCAAGATAAATTTTTGTCAACTAACTCTAATTGCTACACCAACATAAGGGATACAACGTGCTTGTTACGTTTATGCCAACAAAATGCTATATGATAAACTAAATACTATGCATTAATGCAAATATCCCAAAAAGGAGTGTAGCATGCAGTGACTCGAACTCAATTCAAAGGTTTAGATACATTACTTTTCATATAACGTTAAGCTTAAATTAATGCCTATATGACAGCAAATTGAAGCCTATGGTTTTGGTATACTATCTTTCAAGAATTTAACATAGCGTAACTAAATGCCAAAAATATTTCAGTATTGACAATTCATCAAACTTAGAGGCCGTTTGCTTCAGTTTTTTAATTTTGGGCTTTTTAAAAAAATGACGATTTACAATTCATGCTTAGATGATGCAACACATAAATGCACTTTTTTTTTTTAAATGTTTATAAGACTGAAAAACACAATTTCAAAAGTCAATCAAAGGCCCTACGGTCATATTTTTCAAACTGACAATGTGATTTTGACCCAAAAAGCTCTAACCAAACATGAACTTTAATAGGGAATATTAGACTCCCAGATGCACCCTAAAATAATTTCAATATTATCAAATTTATAATCCCAAAATTCATAACAGATCGATCAATTTAGCTAAAGTATTTCCTCTTTATTGTTAGCAGCCCAACTTATTAAGACCATGGATTAAAAAAGTTTGTCTCGTTTTAAGGTGGGGTACACTTTTAAGTTTTTATTCTTAGCTAGTATTTATCAAAAAATAATCATCCTTATATACCACCATGGAAACATGTCTTTTCCTAATAACCTTTTCCAAAAATAAACAACAATCATACTTATTCTTAAGTAAAAATATAATCCAATGTTTAATTATTGACTACAAAGATGCATTTGTCATCTTTCCCAAACATATACGCAGGAGCCAATACACGTGAAGCTTTTGGTTTTATATTTAACTTCAGTCCCCACTGTCTCACAGCCACACAAACAGAAGTAAACAGCCACATAAATAGCTAGCAAATTTCAGCAGCATATAACTGAAAAACAAACTTTAGGCAGCCAAAGAAACACCCTTAAAACAAAATTAAACAGACTTAAAACAGATACCAGTAGGCAAATAACTATCAGAAAAAATTAAACAGAAGTATAAAACTGATATCAAACATAGAAAATACATAAGTTTTTTATATAAGCAAAAATGATGTGATTACATAAGTGGCACAACCTATTGCCAATTGATCAAGTTGGAACAATACATCATCTACATGTTCCAAATCTACGCTTAAAATAAGCCACTACCAAAATAAGGTCGAAACAAAATGGCATCTACATATGCCAAACCCAACTCTAAAATAATTTACTACCAAAATAAGATTACGACAAGACATCTACATGTTCCTTGGGTCAAACCGAACTTGTCTTGCAAGGATTTGATCCTTGAGATTTTCAAAATAAAGTTTTTCTTTGTCATTCATGCCACTTGTATCACTTGTATCCATGGTCATTATTCTTCCCTCCTCCCTAATAGTTTCAAGACGAAGCCTTTCCGCTTTGATACGAAGAGCCTCTTTGTCTTGTTCATGTGATGCCTGAATATAGTGCAATTTTTTTGCCAAATAATCATCAAAACCCTTATCACCATCTATCCTCTTTCGCTTAGCCTTTTCGGCTTTTCGACCAATTGTTCTCTCTAGCACCACTGTGTCATCATCATTACTATCAATTTGATCAACTGAACTTGGAGTTTGAGGGAGCCTTTTTGATCTTTCCTTAGGCATACTCCACTTTGGTTGGTTCTTCAACACAACCCAACAATGTTCAAAAGCAAAAGCTATTTTTTTGCCGGTTGTTGGATTTGGTGTAGCTTTATATATATCCCTTGCTTCTTTCAACTAATTTTTTTAAAAATAAATAAAATAATTAGTGTCTTGAAACTATAAAGGAAATTAATATCATGACACCATTGCAATATAATTTATACCTTGTCCTCATTAGTCACACCACTTCTATTTCGGGCTTCAGCTTTAGCCATGAACCCAGCAAACCTACTTGTCTCCCTATTAATATTTCCCCATCGACTTGATAGGGAGGTACTAGTACGTGTGGTTCCGTAAGTATTATTCTTGCAAAAAAATTCCCAAATTTTCTCCCAAAATTTGTCACCCTTTTGTTCAGTACCATGCACAGCATCCATGCCAATGTTAAGCCATGCAGAGATGAGGAGGAGGTCCTCATCTACACTGAAGTTGCCACCACGTTTTGTTGGATTAGAGGTGACAATTTCAACTTCCGGTAAAGACTGGATGGGCATTGAAGGATTTTGAGACCCACTTAAAAATGGTTCCACAAAATCAGAATCCCCTTGTAAGTAATTACCATATTGTTCAATGTGTTCTTGTAAAACCATCCCTTTTAAACAGGGAATTTAAAATAGTTAGTATATGAAGTAAATTAGTGTATGAAGTCAATTCTTATTTGTATCTTTACAATCAGTATAAGCTAATATTTAGGTGGTAACTTCTCACATATAGCAACATCCTACAATATATGTTGACAACTCCTAATCAAAACAATATATGTTGACAGCTCCTAATCAACATATTTCAAACTATACTACAGTAATTTTTTGTTACAGAAATACTAGCCCTGTACACAGCCAAATATTAATAGAATACAAGAACACCGATTATCTAATAAAATTGGGATTTTGGTAGAAAAGAGGAGTTGTTGAATGATTTGTGAGGAAAAAAAAAAAAAACTTATCAAAGAACAATTTTACAGAGGGGAACAGAAACAAAGTGAAAAGAGAAAAGCGAGAGAAATAGATAGAGAGAGAAACTTACTGGTATGGAAGATGAACCTAAGCAAACTTTCTGATGATGCTAATCCCGTGCTAGAGAGCGAAAACCCCTTGTGATGAAGCTGAATCTCACCTCTGCAAACATCAACAACAACTCTTTTATCAAAACCCAAACACAAACATACCCTCTTTTTCTTGCAGAGAGAGAAAAGAAACACAAACAAAAAAACTCTAATACATTGATCAAAACCCACCTTACAGTTAGCACTAACACCGACGGAGCTGAATCCCCCAACACCGACGGAGCTTAGTTTTTGCAAAATCTTAACCCAAACCCAAAAACCCTTGAGTGTCGGTTTGAAGAAAGAGTGATAAAGTGAAGAGTTAAATGGGTACTATTTAGAGTGTTGGGTTTATGAGATGAGTTGGTGAGGGTGAATAGGTAGTGGATTCGAGATGGGTCCGATTAACTGCCGAAGTAGGTGAATCTGCAAAGGGATTCGAGACGGGCCCGAGACGATCGCCATGACGCCGGGCTTCGGCAATGGAGATGGGTCTGAAATGAGACGCCGTGTGAAGCTTCTGCAATGGATGGGTGAGGTTGAATCGGTAAACTGATTTGGAGACGGTCCACAAATCGTCTGAAAGTAGGTAGAATCTGCAGTGGATTCGAGATGGTCCGGGTATGAGACGCCGCGCGGCTTGGCAATGGAGATGGGTGAGGGTGAATCGGTTGAGCTTCAGCGATGGAGGATGGTGTGTGATGTTGATGTTGTGAGGAGTACAGTGTTTGGGTCTGAAGAGAGGAGAGAGCAGATGGAGAAACAGAACTGAAGGAAGAGAGAAGAGAACTGAAGTACCAATATAGTGGAGAGAGAAATTTCGGAGGGAAAAAGGGTGGAATATAATATATATATATTTTTTAGAATACTGCTACAGTACAATTCTAACTTTAGAATTGTACTGTAGCACAATGGCAAAAAATTTTGCAATAGTAAGGTTTACAATTTTTTGATGCAAACATTTTTGAGCCATGAAATGCTAAAAAGTCCTTAGATATGGCATTAGCATTCTTCAATGCTAATGCTCTTAAGCTTAAAGTTTGTTTGTTTATTCCATATTTCTATATATTTTTTTTAATTCAAAAATTTCATGTAGCATTTAATGAGCTTTGTTTGTGTATATATATTAAAAAAAACAAAACAAAACAAAAAAATTCAAAAATTTTTTTTTTTAAATTCAAGATTTCTAAATCTTTTCCAAAAAAAGAGAAAAATTTTCAAATGAAAAAAGTCTTTGGACTAGGGGCATTGAGCCCTTAAGTCATTTAAAAAAAAAATTTCTTGAACTATGGGCATTGGACTTCCTAGTGACTTTTTCAAAAAGGCCCATTTTTTTCTTTCAAAGATTTCAAGATTCTTTAAAGTCTTCTTTTCAAAATGGTACATGAGGATCCCTTGGACAAAACTTTTTCTAAATTGTGATGTTTAAAGGCTTGAACAATCAACTTGTACTGAGAAAGGATTAATTTCATTTGATCCATGTAAACACTTTTGCTAAATTACTTTGAATAAAAGAAGAAATGGTCTTACAAGGTAATCAAAGAAAATCTATCCATCAGAAAATTCAAAAAGCTCATGCATTCATTCCAAATTTCTGAAAACTTTTGTATCTCCGATAGAGCATTCATACTTTTTCTTTTAAGAGGAATTCATTAAAAGAGCTCAAGTCATTGTGCCTGTAAGCAAGCATTACTAGGGATAGGAGGCCGTCTTTGGTAAAACAAGATTATACCTTAATACCTAGAATGATCATTATCCATTGCTAGCCCATTTGAACCTTTAAACACTTAGCCTCTTTTTCGCATGAACCCACTAAAATCTAAACCTAGGGTGGGAAAATTTAAAGTATGCATGCTTAAATCTCATGTTGAGGAGGAAGTCAACCTTGTAACTTTGAAACTAATTGATAAAGCTCTCCTAAAACACATGAAAGACAAATAGATAATTCATTAGGCTAAAGATAAGAGATCATCAAAGAAAAATGAGCTTTCACTCAATCAAGGAAAGAGAAATGAGAGAAACAGAAATTAATCATGCCAAGAAGAGTAGAAGGTTCATCCAAAAGAAAGTTCATCAAAAAAAAAAAAAAAAAAAAGTTTCATCAAGCATAGAAAGGTGCAAGTGCATTGAGGCAAGAAAGAAGTTTAGAGAGTGCATCAAAATGACCGAAAATCTTTAAGCTGAGAAATACAAGGAGGGCAAAAGG
This sequence comes from Notholithocarpus densiflorus, assembly GCA_030021035.2. Taxonomy (NCBI): domain Eukaryota; kingdom Viridiplantae; phylum Streptophyta; class Magnoliopsida; order Fagales; family Fagaceae; genus Notholithocarpus; species Notholithocarpus densiflorus. The sequence continues at coordinate 114,885 of JARYZH020000021.1, forward strand.
TCCCTAAAAGTTCATTCAATCAAGAGATTAAAGATCCAAAAAAGAAAAGAAGCCCACTAGGTTGAAAACCCAAAAGGGCGGTCTAGGCAAAAGCTAGGGCCAAAAAAAAAAAAAAAAAAAATCCCGCTATGCTGAAAACCCAAAAGGGCGGTCTAGGCAAAAGTTAGGGCCAAAGAAAAGAAGAAGAAGAAAAGAAAAAAAAAATTGGAAGATCCTACCAAGTTGGAAACTTGAAAATGCAACCTAAAAAGAGAATAATTTTACAAGATGAAAGTCTAGAGGTATGATTCAAGAGGAATGAGCATAAAAACGATTGTTGATACAAGTGACCAATGAAGACTAGTGAGAAGATGACAAAGAAGAAATGGGAAAACTCCTCCAATACTTGATTTTTGAGTAATGCATACTTGGGGGAAACATCATAAGGAATTTTGAGCCTTTTATATCTTTCATTTCATAACCCAAACCCGGCCTACATTACAACCCATGAATAAGACCTCCTTGAAGTCTTGCTAATTGTAGGCGCATTTTAAACTTTAATAATATTTTCTCTTGAATTAAAAAGGAAAAATGCTTAAAATTGTCAAACCCCACAGGATAACATGTCTGAGAAAAAATTTCTCATATTCTCAAATCCCCAAATGGCTCAAAAGAACTTTCAAACTTGGAGCACTCTCCTTATTTGCACCCAATAATGTGATTCCTAAATATTATCACATTTTATTTCTTGATTGCCTTTGAAGACATAATCTGACAATGTTCAAAAGAAAGAAGCAAATTTTGATTACATGAGTTTAATGATCTTGATCCTTCATAATCAAAGAGATTTGTTTGGTTCTTAAACACTATGATTTTCTAAAATGGTTGTTCAAAGGATCACATCTTGTTCCAAAAAAAAAAAAAATAATAGTAAAGCATTGAATGCCCTGTTTAGTGTTGTGACTAATGAGGAGTTTAAGAAGATCTCATCTGTAGACACTGCATTTTATACCCCTTACAACTCGAGCCCCCGTTCCCCAATGATGGTAAAATTATAAAGCCCAATGTTGGTTTAGGGCCCAATCAAATTATAAATTGACTTGAGGAAGGTTTTTATAAAAAATATAACTATTTTATGAATAAAATGAAACTATTTTTGGAAAATAAAGGCTATAGAAACCCTAGGGCTACGTACATATACACGCGTATGTGTACGCAGGCTTGATGTATGCATATGCAGCTAGGGTTCCAGAAGTTATAAAAGGCAAGTTTTTCTACATTAAAGTTAAGGTTTGGAATGAATCCCACATCGTCTGAGAGCCGTTCCAAACCCCCATTTTTTAACTAGAAATAGTGAATCAAAGAGGGAGATTCTCACAAAATATCCTCAAGTAAATATTTTCTGATTGAGCCTTTTCTGACCTATCTTCAAGTTTTAAGATTATTAATTACTTTTGTATTTAATTGTGAATAGATTAACTGAGGGGAACGGTCAAAATCAAGCTTGAAAAGCTTCTTGTTGGAGGTAATGAGTTCGAACCCTTTTCTTTTCATTTCCTTGTTTAATTTTGTTTTCTATTTATTTTCTTGCTTTGTTTATGTTTTAATATGTTTAGGTAGCCTAGGGTTTAGTAGTTTTTTTGTTTTAAAGCATGTTTAGATTGTTGGTTTTTTTGTTTTATTTGTTTTAAAATGACAAAAATATTTTATTTTGTGTCTTGTTTTAGTTTTCTTGGGGTGTATTACATGAATTATAATATCTCTCTCTTGATTTAGAACATGCTTGATATTGTGAAGAAACATAGAAAGTGTGTGTTGCATAACTGAGTACATGAGCTATTTCTGATTTTGTATGAGTATATACTAGTTTGTACATGTACTCATGAGTTAATTAAGAAATTTATATTTCTTGTTTGTGTACCCTCTATAGCTTAATTGAGCATTAAATGTTTTCATGCATTGCATTTGCATTTTATTTATCTAGCATAATGTGTGCTTTTGATTTTTGATCATAACATAAAAACACAAAAAAAAAAAAAAAAAAAAAAATTGTATTGCACAACACTAAATGTGTAATTAAGGTTGGCCAATGAAATTTATATGTGTACCTTGTTTAGCTTTGATGAGTTACTTTTTGCAATTTGCTAGTTTGTGCTATTTAGTGCTTAATTGTGTGAGTTGTTTTCAGTCTTTGAACAAACGATCTTGATTTTGATGTCACATGTTTTGATTGTAAGGACTAGAAAATCCTAGGAGAAATGCATAAATAACCATTTCGCCACTGTTACTCGTCAATTATGAACACATGTGTGCAAATCATAAAAGTTGTGTTTGGTAAGATGTAACACTTGCACAGCAAGATAAAACGAGGTGTTGAAAAAGAATTAAAAAATATATATGTAACAAGGGTATTTTCTTTTCTATCTCCTATATGCCCATGCATGATATCTTTGATTGTGCTCAAAAGGAGAAAAAAAATACTATTACATGATTGCAATCGTATTTTCTAGGAGATGTGAAAGTTATATGTTGTAACTCTTTAGGTGATAGTCACTTTCAAACCAATGTGATTGTTGATGTAGAAAATTTGTTTGATTACTATCTACATATCATATTTTCTGTACTTTGTACACTTACTAGTTGCACATACTACACGCAAATCTATGCTAAACTTAGTACATATGATTGTGTGTTAAGTATTATGGCCATCTGAAATTACTCATTATGTGATGTTTAATACATTTTCTTTGGGTTGGGTAGAATTTAAAGAGAAAATTTCTAAAAACTTGAGTGGAATATGTTTTTAAAAACTCTGGAATCATTTTTATGCATTTCATATCATGAAAATTGGTTTTCAATTGTTTTTTCACAAAAAAAAATTTCTAGTTATTCAAAATTCCAGTTTTTCAAGTTTTCGATCAATTGAACCTGATTCTCGATCGATCAAAAAAGTTGAATTTTTAGGCCAAAACTCACTGCCTCTTTTGACTCTTGTTCGATTCCTGCTCAATCAGATATCTATTTAACTGTCCTTTCGATTGTTGCTCGATTCCTCTCGACCAATCGAAATTTGAATTTTTCTAATTTTTTAAGGGTTTGACAGATCAATTTTGTCCTTTTTCACCTATTCTCTTTGATTGCTCTCGATCCCTTTTATTAGATTTTTTTTTTTTTTTTTGTCTTTTTCCGAGTCAAAGCTTCAAAGGTTTTCTCTCTCATATCAAGTAAGACTCTTTTACCCTTTCTTTTCATTCAAATTACATACATTCATGCATAAATTTGTCATTTTCTTCAAAAATTTTGAACTCAAAGAATTTGGGGTTTTTGATGATTTTTGGTGTTTTTGATTTTGGAATGGTTAATGGGTTTTTGTGTATGCATGTTGTTTACATGATTTCTATGATTTAATTTAAAAAATTTCATGATTTATGAAAATTTTCGAAATTAGGGTTCATGTGTTCTTGAGGAAATTGGAGATTACATTCAATTGGATAAAATTGGCTAAAATTGACCATTGTTGTTGATTGATTGATTGTTTATAACATGTTTTATACCCGTTGTGATGGTCAATTACTCAATTTGTGTGTTTTTGAAAAATTAGGGTTTTAGTTTTTCAAATTGGGGATTTTTCATAAAACTTGAATTTTTGGGTCAGTCTTTTCAAAATTATAAGAAACTTGAACATTTTAATGCATTAGTTCATGCATCACTTATGTCTATGCATCATGTATATTTTGAAGATTGCATATATATTGTGTTTAATCTCTCTCTAATGTAGTCTGCCTTTGGTTTTGTGTTTTGTTTTGTGTTTCCTGTCTCTTTAGATCTTAGTAATGGCTCCTAACAATGCTAGGAAGTTTAAATCCAAAGCCAAAAAAGTCTCTGGGTCCTCTTCTAAACCAGTTAAGGTCTTTAACTAAACTAGGTTTCATGTTTTTCAAAAATTTCAAAAATTTGATTCCTTGGTTAAGTATAGGTCTATTTGGGGTGAGAGACAGGTCAATCTAGATGAGTTAGATTGTTCTGTGTTTCAAAATCTAGAGTTTAAGAATTATACTGATTAAAAGTTTCTAACAAAAATCTTGCACTAGTATAAGTATTTTCAAGTTAATTCAAATAAACTAATGCATGAAGATATGTATTTATATAGTATTTAGTTCTTTTCTTGCATTGCAAATCAATATGATAGTTTAGGGTCACCCAAAAAAAAATTAATAATAATCTTAGTTCCGCCTCTGATCATACACGTGTCTAAGAATATACCACTTAAGTGTAAGGATGAAAATTAGAGTCACTACTTGGTTTGGTTCCAAGAACCACTACTCTTTTGACCTTTATATGAGGCCCTGAGTATGCAAACATTTTCAATAGAAAATCTTATATGCCCAATTAGGGATGTCCACCCAGACCCGAACCTGACCCAACTGATTAAACTCGCTCGGAACCAACCCACCCGCGACCGATCCAAGAGCTCCAACCGACTCCGACAGGTTGGTTGGCGGGTACTCTCCTCTAAAACCCTCCTCAACTGACCCAACCATAAAACTTACCAAAATCGAGCAATTCAAGCCTTTTCCGACTAGTTTTTGGTCAAAATAGTTTAGATCCAGCAGGATATATACCGGATTTGGGGAGATCTCACCGAATCTAATGAGATCTCAGCCAGATTTGGTGGAAATCTCACCGTCGGGAATTCTTTTATTTTTCTTTTCTAGTGATCTAGTCACATATTAAAAAAGTAGAAGAAGAAGAAGAAAGCAGTAGGAGGAGGAGGAGAGATGAGCAAAAAGAATTTGTACTCACCTGATTCAGCTGGGAAATGACCGTTTTGGACTAAAAGATCTACATGTTGGATGGTGGTGAACATGGGCGGCGACATAGGCCAAAACGATGCCACCGAAATATTCCTCTGGTTCCCAACTCCAACTACCTAGAAAAGAAAAGAATCAGCCATGATAACTGTAATCGGAGGCTCAAGCTGATCAAGGAGCCGCACAAATGGAGCTTCCAACTTCGTCATGGTAGCTTCAACGAAGGAATTAACGTCAACGGCGCGGCCTAGCTCTGATGGGATAACGTTAGGTATGGTGCCGAAGCGAATGTTATCGGCCTTAGGATTGGAGCCGATGAAACCGAGCCATTCTTCAGTGACAACGAAGGTGACGAGGATATTGCTGTTTTTCAAAGCAAGTGTTTTGCAGAGGTTCATCATGGGGTTGACGTGGCCGCGACCGGGATAAGGCATGGCCACCATGTGGCACTGCATGGTTGGTTTAGCTTTGACGAAACTCATTCTTCAGAGACGCTAACAGAGGATAGCTAGCAAAATTCACAGGCAACTACCCATCAATGCCGTTGAATCCCAAATCAACGACCATGAGGTTACTGTTGCCACCGGTGGGCCTCCAAACCTCAACACGTGTCAAGCTGTTATTGGCTAAGTCAACTTGTTGAAGTGGCGGCAAGAGAAAAAACCAAGCTTGTAGTGTCCCTGTGAATTAGTGAGTTTTTGCTGAGTTCCACCACTTCCAACTGATAATCAACCTATCAAAAGACGAGTTTGAGAGATACCTAGATAAAGAACTGTGCTTTAGAACGAGTTCAAGCAAGTTTGGTGGGAGTTTAGGAAGTGACCTAGTGAGTTTGTTGTAACTCAGATCAAGTCGTCTCAAATTCGAAAGCGAGTTGATTGAGTTTGGAAGAAACCCAGTAAGAGAATTGTGAGAAAGGTCCAACGAGTCAAGAGATTTAAGGTTGATAATAGATACAGGGACTGAGCCAGAGAACGAGTTGGATCGGAGAGAGAGGGTTTGGAGGTTTGAAAGAGAGGAAATGGAAGAAGGTATAGGGCCAAAGAAAGACTTATCAGAGAGGTCGAGGTAAGTGAGTTAGGAAAGTTGAGAAATAAGGGTTGTTTAGTAGAGGAGTTTGAGTAATGTTGTTTGTCTTTTTTTGATATACGTGTGGGTGAAAAAGTGTGTAGAAATACATATAATGTTGTTTAAAAATTGAAAACATATATTTGAATATGCTTACCAAACAGACCCTAAGTGGGCTGAGTGTACCTCAATAGCCAGCTGGGTCGAGAACAAGGTGGGTGCCTCGGGTCGAGTCAAGGGTGCAAGTGAGGCCGCAACCAAACACTTTTATAATCTACAAAGGAGTGGTTGCTTATGCAATTTCACAACTGCGCTTTGATATGATAACTTTGAAACTTGAAAGTCATGCAGTGTTGCATGCCATGAGCTCAGCCTCTGTTCTAGTCAAAAAGCAAAACCTCGAGTCCTCTACTAGTTTTTTGTTTTTGTGCTTAAAAAGACTAGAAACTAGAAAGGTTTTTTTTTTTTTTTTTTTTTGGTAAATAAGAGAAATAATATTAAGCACTACCCAAGAAAACCAGCTGTTTAAGGACGAATCCTCTCATAGTACATGTCAATTTGGTCATAATACAAAAGCATAGCAATGTCCAGAGGCGGACTATCATAAACAACAAAGTCTTGCTAAATAATTGGGCCTTTCCGAGCTAACGCATCCACACACCTATTTGCTTCATGGAAACAGTGCATTATCCTAACATGAGGCACTTGATTGATGAGAGTCCTGCAATCCATAATAAGGGGAGAGTGATTAAGATTATAGCTATATTCATTCGTCATCCATTCCAAGACAACTTTAGCATCAACTTCTATCTCTAAAGCCATAAGATTGAGAGAAATGCATAAAGAAAGTCCATCCCTTAGAGCCCATAGCTCTGCTTCTACACTGGAAGAGATACCAATGTTGCGGGTAAAACCTTTAATCCATCTTTCCCTCGAGTCACGGATCAGACCACCACCGCTCGCCCTTCTAGGATTCCCCAAAGCTGACCCATCCGAATTCAGTTTGTACCAGCCATCACACGGCCTGGTCCACCTAACCCTAGTCAAAGTTTTAGTGACCCTTCTGTCTGCCTTGCTCACGCAATACATATACTCTTGGGCTGCATGAATCACGCTACTGTACAGCTTTGGGTTGGGCCGTTTCTCTTTAAATGCCAAATCATTCCTATGCAGCCATAATTTCCATACAGCAAAAGGAAATAAAATATGCCAGGGAATAGAAGCAAACTTGAGTGCATTTATACTCATGTTTTTCTCTAACCATTCCCCCAAATTACCGCTGAAAAATCCTTGATCAGAATTAGAAATTCCAAGCTTTTCCCAAGTAAGTTTAGCAAAAGTGCAGTCCCTTAACGCATGAAGGATGGATTCCTTCTCATTCTTACAAACCCGGCACTGGGCATCCTGAATAATGCCCCTTTCCTGAAACACCTCTCCCACGGGTATACTAAGTAAGAAGCACTTCCAAATAAACATTTTGATTTTTGGCATCGAGTCCATTTTCCAAATCCAATTCCCCTTGAAGGCAGTAGAGTGCTCACAGTCACCTCTAGCAATGCCATAAGCATTCTTTTGCTCAAACTCACCTGATGGAGAAGAAGCCCACACCATCCGATCCTCTCCCTGATGGTTTAAAGGAAAGGAGCAGCCTTTACGAGACTAATCAGCTTGTCAGGTAGATCAAAAGAGCATCGAGTAAAATCCCACCTCCCTCCATCTCTCATGTCATTCACTGTTAGCAACTCTTCACTTCTTCTAAGAGGGCCTTCAATCAAACCTCTAATAGTCCCTTCTATCAACCACTTGTCATGCCAAAATTTGAGAGTGCTATTAGCACCCAACTTCCATTTTATACCTTGCCTTAGGATACTATTGCCACGCTTCAACCCAACCCAATCTTTGCCCAATCTTTGCTGTACTTTAAGCGAAGAACTTTTGCCCAATCTTTATCCTTTTCCATATTAAACCTCTAATTCAGTTTAGCCAACAAAGATAAATTTTTTGGCTTGGCAGCTTGTAGTCCAAGCCCTCCCTCTTCCTTAGGCTTGGTTACCTTATTCCAACTAACCATGTGGACTTTCCTTTTGTCTGGAGTGGACCCCCAAATAAAGTTTCTGGTCACTCTATCAAGAGCTTCCAAGGTCCGGTTAGGCAGTAAGGTACTTTGCATCACATATGCCGGAATTGTGGTAAGTACGGAGTGGGCAAGAACAACCTTACCCACAAAGGACAAGAGGTGTCCCTTCCAACCTGCTAGTTTAGATTGCACTCTTTCCACAACAAAATCAAAATCCTTGCTGCTGGATCCGGGCTGTTCTAGCTGAAAACCAAGGTATTTACCCAACTTGGGTGTTGACCGAATACCCAACACCTCACAAAGTTCATCCCTCTTGTTGCCATCCACATTAGGGGAAAAATAAACTCTAGATTTCTCTTTGCTGATCTTTTGTCCTGAGATACCACAGAACCCCTCAAGGGCATCCAACATACTAATGCAATTCTTCATATCGGCTTTTGCAAAGAGAACCAAATCATTCGCAAAGAAGAGATGGGACACCACCAGACCACCTCTTAACGTTTTAACAGGGTCCCAAAGCTTCGCATCACACTTGTCTTTGATGAAAAAGCCCAACACCTCCATACACATGATGAATATGTAAGGCGATAAAGGATCGCCTTGCCTAATTCCTCTTGAAGGCGTAAAAGACTCCAAGGTACCTCCATTAAATAACACCTCCATACTGGACGTTGAAATACAACTCAAGATGACTTTACTTAACAAAGGAGGAATGTTAAACAAGGCAAGAGTATCTCTAACAAAACTCCACTCAAGCCTATCATAGGCTTTCTCAAGATCAATTTTTACTGCCATATACCTAGCTTTACCTTTCTTTAAACTCAGCCTGTGCAGCAATTCTTGAACAATGATGGCATTATTCACCCCCTTTCGGCCCGGAACAAAGGCTGCTTGAAGCAGGGAGATCAAACTATCCAAAAATGGCCTCAGCCTAGCAACAATTATCTTTGAAATGACTTTGTAAATAGTGTTGCAAAGGCTAATGGGCCTAATACTCCCTAAGGAATCAGCTCCAGAATGCTTGGGAATTAAGGTGATGAGTCTTATTTAAATAGGGAGGCACACACCCCCTCTCAAACACCTCCTTAACTACTTCCACAACTGAATTCCCCGTTATCATCCAAAATCTTTGGTAAAACCCTGCATGAAGCCCATCCGGTCCAGGCGCCTTTACAAGTATAAATTTCATATGCATGTGCCATAAAGTGGAGTGTACTAGTGCAGCAATGGATTTTCATTACATTATTGTAGAAAAACGATCTGAATTTTGACCTAAGTGTTCCCCTCTATAGACTTTTCATCTATGTGAGTAGCTGCTTGACCCTGATGACTTTTAGAGCACGGTCTAATGGTAAAAATGGAGTAGAAATCCATCATGTGTAACCTAAATGATTAACAAAAAAAAGGGCAAACTACAGTAAACCCACCTATAGTTTGGCTCATTTGCACTTTGTCTACCCATAGTTTAAAACTTAACACTTTGTCCACATTTACTTCAATCTGTTTACTCCCCATTATCCACCTCACCTTTAGACGTTAGAAATATAATTTATTACATGATAATTTTACATTAGAATTATTATTGTAATGCAACTTATTCATATATAAATTCTTGTAAACAGTAGAGTAAAAGTTGATAACTACCGTCTACCGCTCCTCCGCCATCATAGATTTTTTCTCCTCATCTCGATTCAAGCGATTTTTTAAAACAAAAGATGATGTGGGAAACTTACTGCACCTTTTTTGCTTTAAAAATAAAAAAAGCAAAAACAAAACAAAAACAACAAAAGACTTATCTTTTTTTTTTTCTTTTTTTTTTGGGGATAAACTTACGTGAATAAAGATTTTAATTTTTAATTTTTTTAGATTCCACATGAATGAAGATTAAAAAATCATTTCTCAAAGGGAAAAATATATATATATATATATATCTCAAAATTATACACTCATCAACGAAGAAGTAATAAAGCAATAGTTTATAAAAGCAAATAAGCTGTTTGTTCTTATGTAAAAACTAAAAACTTGCAATTTGGTGCAGCCACCAAAACAGGATATTCAACATTTGATGATATTAAAAAATTTGTTCCCGTACAAGACTGATGAAATAAAAAAATTTATTCATTGCTATATGAGGTGCAAAAATACAATCCATTTATATCCTCTGGTAAGAATAATTTAGAGTGTTTCTCAAGTGAATAGTGGCAGTTTCTGTTCCCCTGATGCATAAGAAATAATACTTCTTTTAAGAGGTGATATGAAGTGCGCCCCATGCAATGCTGCAGCTCGTAGTATATTTAGGGGTCCAAAATCGACAGAGTATGCCTTCTGAAAACCATCCAGGATCCCCATCATCATAATATTTGCTGGTTTTCTCTCGGCTTCATATTTCTTTAACACTGTTACCTGCATAAGTCGAATCAATGCACACATCATGTGGTTATAGAGATAATAATTTATTACAATTACATCATCAGGGCAACCAAATAGCTCTAATCAAGTTTTGAGACACTTCTCAAGCCAAAATTGCCTATATTCCGATGTGGTTAGGACTTGGGACAATTAATTGGTAAACATGTTCCATTGGTAAACATGTTCAGATATATCCATCAGTCCGCCAAGAGCCTTGTAACTCAAGTAGCACCACTTAGTATTTCCAACAAAGATGTCCGGGTTCAAATCTCTCCCCTATTATAACTATGAGAAAATAAAATAATAAATAAATAAACAAATATTTCCATCAGTCCATTTGTCTAGCACTCTAGCTTTATGTCTTCACCTAAAACAAATGAGATACTAGATTAAAGGTCCTTGTATCCTTAAAGAAGGCAAAATACAACAATGAAATTCAAAAGAATTCTTTGCAGAATAAGAATTTTTTTGCAAAAACACATACCTCTCCAATGTCAGAGCCTACAGCTATACCCTCAGCAATGACCCTAGAAAGAGCAAATGCATCTCCAAAACCCATATTAACTCCTTGACCAGCCAGAGGATGAACAGTGTGCAGCATCTCCAATCAGAAAAACATGCTTCGACACATAGTCACTGGCATGCCTTAAAGACAACGGAAACACCATTCTTTCAGATGCCAACTTAACCACTTTTGGTGGAACTTCAAAACAATCATTAGCTGATAATGTCACACCTGCTCTAGGCCAAGAAAACATTTCTCCGCTTCCAAACAAGCTTGACGTAGGATGAGGACCATATCCATAATCCAGAGCATTATTTACATCTTTCACAAATTCATCCTCATTCATTAATTTACGGTTTGTTGACTCTTTTGGGTTCATAGTCCACACAATATTGTCACAGTTCCAATGCCTAACACATCACAATATGTGTTATTGCCCATGAATACACGATGATCACCGGCTTTAACCTCTTTCATGTCAACAAAGAAATCTCTTGTCTTTGCCACATGGGGTGACGATGCAGAGTCTACCCACCATGCTCCGGAGTCAACATCAGTTAACAGAGATTTAGATACCACACAAATTATATCCTTGGAACCTCCATAATTTGGTTTGTTATTATTTTTATTTTCATGACAATTAGCTTGATAATGACCAATTTTTCCACACCTAAAACACTTTCACTTACCCCTTTTATTCTTATCATTGTTCTTGAAATTCTTTCCTTTGCCTTTGAAATTTTTAGAAAAGTTTTTCTTGTCATTTTTAGGAGTTTCATTCTTTAGGGGTTGACTAGTGGAAGCAATTGTTAAGAGAGATTTAGATGTATTCTTTTTATTTCTTCTTTCCACTTCTATCCCCAAAAGAGTTGGTAAGTTTTTCATGTTTACAGGGGTTGCAAAATAATTTAGAGCTACCACTACAGAATCCCATGAATCAGGCAAACTATGCAAAATAGTAGACATTTGCATCTTATCAGGAATTGGATTTCCTAAGACAGCTAACTCTTTTGCAATTACTGACATTTTATTGACATGTTCAATGACATTATCACTTTCATTCATCATGGTTCCATTAAATCTCTTAATTAAGAGTTGAATGCATGTTTCAGAAGATGCACGATATGCTTCAGTAATAGCATCAAACATGGTTTTAGCATGTGTATATTCTTCAAAAAGAATTTCAATGTCAGGTTCCATGAATGTAAGCAAAATATTTCTAGCAGTTTTATCATCTTCTAAATGTTTTTCATACATTCTTTTTGCAGCAGCATTAGAATTTTCAAATGGTGGAGTTGGAATGCCAATATCAATAACATACTCAACCTTGTCTTGAAAGAGTATGTGACGGATACGACGTTTCCAAACAGAATGATTAGCCCCATTTAATTTTTCAGTTTTGCTTAATTCTTGACTTACAGCTTTACTAGTCATGATCAATTAATAAGAATTAAAAGGATCTTAGTTTAGAAAGCTGACCGTGATGGAGAAACCCAAAAAATAAATTTGTGTATACCAAATTTGTATTGATGACTGCTCCAACACTCCCTTTTTTTAGCCCAACCAAGCTTTCACGTTAAATAAAAATATATATAAATAAATAAATAACTGGAGTAATTTCAAAGGCATTCCACCACGTAGCAAGAGTCCCACCCAATCACAAAATCTACTTGTCCACGGCAATGCAACCTTTTCTCTAACAAACTTCTTCTTCACAATAGTAGCAATACTCCAACAAAAATCGTTGATGAGATTTTCTTCCTTCGTAGGCCCGTGGAGTGGAGTGAAGCAAATGTCCAAATGAAAAGAAGTTGGATTTAAAAAATAAAAATACTTGCACGGCTTCACTGGGAAAATGGACTTGCTTCAAAGCTCTGATACCAATGAAGCAAAATTGTAATAGAACTCAAATTGAAATAGAACTCTTATTCAACTAAAACACTAAGAGAGTAAATATCTGAAATTTGTATTTAAACGGAGAGATAAGAGTGAAATAGTGTTTGGGTTGCAGTGGGTTTTTTCACTTTGCAAGATTTTTGTGTGGTTCTCTTATCTAGAGATCTCAAGTGGGATATTTAAAGACCCACAAAAGTTGCCAACGTTCATTTCAGTTCCTACAAATTAGGACATGAACGTTAAAGTCTCTAAAGTTTATTTAAACGTTAAAATCAGATCTCTTATCTACCTCATTGCCCCCATTCACAACTCATTATCCCTGAGAAATCTCAACTGCATATTTGACTATATCAACCCCACACAGCCAATCATAGCCAAAACATGCAATTTCATTATTCAAACAATTTTATTAATAATAATCATCTCATATATAATATTGTGTAAGATAATTTCTTTGGAGAATTACACACATACACATTGTGGGTTATTTAACCACACAGTTCAACATCCATATTGTGGGCTATTTGGCCACACAATCCAACACAATGGACATATATTTTCAATTATAATTAAGAGCTATCCAATTAGAGCATTCAAATCAAAGATGTAAAAATGCTAAAATCTCATTTTTAGCTCTCATCCTATCAAAAAGTCACACACATCAAAGGTGATATACTTAAAAATTTTAACATCTTAGCTACAATAGAATGTCATCTTTGACATTTTACTGTAGCTTAAATCTTAATATATATATGAGATGGGTTCAAGTTACACCTGGTGTAACTCCACAAGAGTTACACATTTTTTAAGCCGTAGATTTATGAGAGATCCAACGAATAAAAAGAAAACACCATTATCAATTACAACATTAAATACTTACCTAATTAATAGTCTCCTTATTATCTCTCTCCTCATTAAATATTTCTTATGTCTCTTTTTCTCTCTCCTTATTAAGTCTTTCTTTCCATTTTTTTGGCAATTTTTCCTACATTTGTACTTTCTTAGTTTTTTTTCTCCCTGAATATCACTTTCCTTATACCTGTTTTACAAAGTAAGGAGATAATCTGTGTTAAGTGAAGATGTTAACATCAAATCCCTAGCTGATAATTCTTCAAACTGAGCGTCATAAAGAAGTTGCATAAAAGCACGCTGGAAACGAGTAGCAACAGCAACTCTGTGAACAAATTTGCACGATAAGTTCAATATACCTGAAGGATGAAGCTGAACAACAACTACAATATCATATATGTTTACCTGAATATAAAAAAACAATACCTCATATAACCATCTAACATCTAGGAAGCCTTCATATATTCTCACAAAAAAGTTTCAACAAAATAAACACACTATGAATAAACAAATATCAAATCAGACTTATTGTAAATATCACTTTCCTCATAGAATTATTGTCGTAATCTCTTTAAAATGATTCATTCACTTTCCTGGAAGGACAAAAACTCTTATACCTAATCCATCTTTTAGGGATGATTTGTTGGAGTGCTTATAATACCATTCTCTCTCCTCATTTAGTTGTCTGATGCCATTTGCAACTCCTGCCATGAATATTTTTGCTTGAACATTTTGTAAAACAGGTACAAGGAAAGTGATATTCAGGGAGAAAAAAACTAAGAAAGTAGAAACATAGGAGAAATTGCAAAGAAAATGGAAAGAAAGACTTAATAAGGAGAGAGAAAAAGAGACATAAGAAATATTTAATGAGGAGACTATTAATTAGGTAAGTATTTAATGTTGTAATGGATAATGGTGTTTTGTTTTTATCCGTTGGATCTCTCATAAATGTACGGCTTAAAAAGTGTGTAACTCTTGTAAAGTTACACCAGGTGTAACTTGAACCCATCTCATATATATATATATGAGTTGAGTTCTAGTTACACCTAGTGTAACTCTAAGTAATGTTACACCACCCAATAATTTGTTATAGAATTCATATTTTGGAAATCCCACCGTTGAATTACATGTTTTATATGTTTTTAATATTCTTGCCAATTTTCATTTCAATTGGATGTTAGTTACTATTCGATCCATAAACTCATATTTTATGCATTATTTTAAACTACAAGAATTTGAATTTAAACAATTGATTGATGATATGACTATTAATCTTTGATCACTATGAAAATTTGCAAGCATGGAGAGAATATACGAAGATAATGTAATCTAACGGTGAATTTGTCAAAATTTGCATCCAATTTAAAAATATTGAGTGGTGAAACATTATTTATAGTTATATCAGGTATAACTTGAACTCAATCCATATATATATATATATATATATATATATATGAACAGTCTCTAAATTAAATCGTATATTTCTCCTCTCTTAAGTAAACTAATTAATAAATATAAGTTTATGAATTCACTGTTACACGGATGATGCATGATTGATATGAGGACTATACTTTTCCTATATTAAAACTAAGTAAAAGCAGTAAGAGGCACTTCGTTGGGTGGGGCTGTGTGGAATGAGGCTGTGTGGAATGAGGAGACAACCTTTGCTTTACTTCTTGTCCTTTTCTAATTACGTGCTCTATTTCTGATAGACATTTTAATAGATATAATAGGATTTCAACTTATGATATTCACTCTATAATTATTAATCTTGTCATCTGACTAAAGCACCAATCAGTTTTTAGTGTAGGTTTAAGCTAACTAGAATTCACAAAGAATTAAATCTTCTCATATTTGCAATGATACAATTTTTAAAAAAGTATATAATTTATTAGTGTAACATATTAAACCATATGGTTTCAAAATTGACAAATAAAACTCCAGAGTTTTTTTATTTTTATTTTTATAAGCCCAAACACAATTCCATTATACTTAAACTAGCATGTAACTCCATGCAAACATATAGATGCATTTAAAATTAAACAAAAATTTTATTATAAAAATATAAATAATTAGTCAAATTAATTTTTTTTTTAAGCATGTAACACATGCATTCATGCATACATATAGATACATTTAAAATTAAACACAATTTTTATCATAAAATATAGATAATTAGTTAAATTATTTTTTTGAAAGTAAACGTAATTAGTCACATATTAAAATTCTTACCTAAATTTAATACTACTTATGATCATTTTTTTTTTCTAATTTTTAATAAGATAGAACATGTAGTGATTTTTGTTATGTGGTGATTTTTTTTTTTTTGAGAAACATGTGGTGATTTTTATTGAGTATATGTGATTTTTTTTTTTTAAATTTTATAGTTCATTAATATTAGATTCTTAGTATTTTGCACTCATTACCTCACTTGACACAAAAATTAAAAAACTTAAGTTGACACATGGCACAAGCTTAAGCGGATAATTATGGTGTATTTTCCACATAAATTTAGACACATGGCGCAAAATTGATTATAATTTCAAATTCAAATTCAATTTTCTCTAAGCTTTACCTATTAATATATATATATATGACTTATAAATTTGGATTTTTTTTAGTTATATGATTATGTTTTTTATTGTTTATTATATTGGACTCCTTATTTTTTACACTAAATTAACTAATTTGGCACAAAAATTTAAAAATTTAGATTAGATGAGACACGTGGCTCAAAATTAAACTCTAATTGAAATTCAATTTTTACACTAAATTAACTCACTTGGCACAAAATTCTAAAATTTAGATTAGATGAGACACATGGCGCAAAATTAGACTCTAATTGAATTCTATTTGAAATTTAATTGGATTTTCTCTCTGCTTTACCTATTATTATATACTAGCATGTAACTCTGTGCATATGCACATGTACATTTAAAACCAATCTCAATTATATATATATATATATATTTATTTATTTATATATACCACCGTGCATCGGTGGTGTGGTGATCACTCTACAAGTATAAAAGCTTGTGGGGTGTGGGGTGTGGGGTGTGGGGGGCAAGGGCCAGAGTTCTAAGTATCCAGGAGGGAGCTTCACACACATATACACTTAGATTAGGCTAGAGTATAATTCTATCTTGTATCAAAATATTTTTTTTGATAGGTCTTTCTTGTATCAATATATTTATATATATATATATATATGATTTGGAATCTAATTGGATCTAAACTCTTCAGTTTTTGCACCCAATAATT
The DNA here is from genome assembly GCA_030021035.2 of Notholithocarpus densiflorus. Lineage (NCBI taxonomy): Eukaryota > Viridiplantae > Streptophyta > Magnoliopsida > Fagales > Fagaceae > Notholithocarpus > Notholithocarpus densiflorus. Next base: position 131,740 of record JARYZH020000021.1, read on the forward strand.
CACTTGCCATAAAAATTTTAAAAAAAATTAGATGAGGCACATGGCGCAAGATTGAACTTCAATTAAAATTCAATTTAGAATCTAATTGAATTTAGACTCTTTGATTTTTGCACCTAATAATTCATTTGACTAAAAAATTAGATGAGACATATGACGCAAAATTAGACATGATTTAGAATCTAATTGGATCTAGACTCTTCGGTTTTTGCATCCAATAATTCACTTGCCACAAAAATTAATCAGATAGGGCACATGACACAAAATTGAACTTCAATTAAAATTCAGTTTAGAATCTAATTGAATTTAGGCTCTTTGATTTTTGCACCTAATAATTCACTCGACACATAAATTTAAAATTAGATAAGACACGTGGCACAAAATTAGACTTCAATTTAGAATTTAATTGTATTTTCTTTCAGCTTCACATATTATTATTATTTTATATATATATATATATATATATAGATATAGATGAATTGCAATTTAATTTACTAATCTTTGAAATCTTAAGGTTTAAATTGTTCCTTTAAAACTACATGTTTCTAAATTATAGGTTTAAAATATAATTTTTTTTCCATGTATATATAATTTCATTATGAGAATTTATCTAATTAAAACCTTCAACCCCACCATGGTTGAAATTGGCAAGCTCCAATGGTTCCCAGGCTCCCAACAATTCAATTCACTCACAAAACTCAATGGATGGCGATGATTGTGATTGAGATAATCTACTCTCACAATTTAGCTATGGTGAGATGGAAGGGTGTAGAAAATTGATGGTGTTTGGCTCTCTTAATAATGGATACAATTATCTCACCTATCAGGTGGGTGCTTAGGGTTTAATTCATGGGAAATGATAGGTATTTATAGTGGGAAGGGGCTGGTAGTAAATGATCTAAATAAATTTTTTTTTTCTTTCTAATATCGAAAATTTTGCAAATGCGAACTGGTAATTGTCTCACAAATCTAAAATTAGAACGAATTTTTAAAAGTGTCATGTTTCTATTTTGCGAGTGTCAATGTCTTGCAAATTAATTCTCAATTCTAACAGCACTATTAGATACTCAAACCCAACCTGATTACAAAAGTAGCCCACAAATACAAAAAATTAAATATGAAATTACAATTAAATTGACACGGAATAAAACTAACACAAATACAAAATTAAAATTAAAATTAAAAAAAAAAAATTTAACATAACACATTCTTAAAAGTTGATCGTAGGAACCTTAACGTAACACATTCTTAAAAGTTAACGTAACACATTCTTAATATGTAAAATCCACATTGAAAAGAAAAGGTTGGTATGCTTTCTCTTTCAGTAATCCATTGTCAATTGTTATCATCTACACGACAGTCGAAGTGACTGTATTTTTAAAACATTTTTGACTTTTGCTAATCATCCCACCCATACTTTAAAAGAATTATCTATAATATAATGATGATCTTGTCTACATATGGATATATTTAAATATATTTTTTAACTTAGCTCTTTTTTCTTGCTAAAAATAGATTACTGCTGATTTTATCGTTATCTTTCTTTAACATTTCGTCCTCTTTCGCACCTAGAACAGTTAATTTTCTATATATTTTCAATTTTGTCCTAAAATATCTTCAGCAGTTGTCCTGTTTGGTGAGAAGACAGTCAACTGTCCTGCCAAAGATTCATCATGACTTCCATCAGTCTTTTTTTACTATTCTCATAATGTGTTTTGTGTATGAAGAGCTAAGCAAAGCACAACATCATTGCTTGCTTCACACGCATAAAAGTTAAAACATCAGTATAAACACTGGCTTGCGTTGGGTAGCTTATATGGGTAGTTTTTTTTTTTTTTTTAATTTATTTATTTATGGGTCTCATTATATTTTTTTTTATATTATTCATGAATTTCACTGCACTATTTCAGTTAATTTTTAGTTTTATTTATAGTACTTTTCATAAAAAATTTTCAATTTCAAGCAATGTTGCTCCCAAACGACCCTTAAGGCAGTTTGAAATTGTTTCTTAAAGCCGTCTCATTTACTATTTAGTTTATTTTTTTACTATTCAAATATTTTATTTTTTCAAGTAACTATTTATGCCTTACTACACTTTAATCATTGTCCTATCCTTGGACACACAACAATGATCATTACTTTCTCTTCCTAGACCATTTAGGATTTGGAGGGCCGCTTGGGACAAGGATACAAAGTGCTACTTGAGTTATTGATGAAGCTTGGAAAGAAGAGGTGAAGGGCTCATAATTCTTAAAACTATGAATGAAACAACAAAACACCCAAATGGCTTTAAAGAAATGGAACAAAGAAGTGTTTAACACTAAATGAGAATAAACGCTACTAACCAAAATCCAAGAGATACAAAAAGTGGATTGTACCTGGGAGGAGAATCAGAAAGGAAGCTCATTCCAAGCCGAATCCTAATGAGTGGGCTCTAGAAATGAAATACTCTAGAAACAAAAATCCTAGTTTGGCTCAAGGAGGGGGACAAGAACTCAAATTTTGGTCTTATCTTATTATCATTATAAGGAGAAGAAGAAACTCAATAGATGCAATAAAGAATGAGACTATGGGGAATGGATCATGCATTATGGGAGACAAGTATATACATAGCCATCTGTGGTGTTCCCACCAACACTTCGACCGAAAAAAAATTATATAATAATTAAAAAAATTTATTGTTACCTCTTTAAAAAAATTAGAACAATTCCTCAAATAAATAAATAAATTTGTTCTACTTTCAAGCAAAAAAAAAAAAAAATTTGTAACAGCAAGCGACAAAGCCCATGGATTTCTCAAAATAATCTGACTATAGTCGAACATATTACAAATGGTAGCAAACCCACCGATTCTCAAAAAAAAAAAAAAAAAAAAAAAAACTGAAACAAACTAAAACCCAATATACCGAAATCGGAAACCAACGGATCTATTTAAAGTACCAAACACTAATAGATGTTGAAAGAAAAGAAAGAAACCTAACCTAAAGAAAAAAACCTAATCCAACTGGGACGGAGAAGGAGATCGCCGCCACCGAATGGATCTGCACAACAACCAATCTGGACAGAGAAGGAGATCGCCGTATCGGGGGCTCAAACTCGAGCCCGTAACTAGAACACATCGGACGGAGATCGTTTTCCGCCTCGACAGCCGCCCGACGCGGCTCGCCGCCTGCTTCCCCCTCAACCTCAAGCCCAAGGTATTTCATCTCGTTCTCGCCTCTCTCTTTATCTCAAGAATCAAGAATGAAAGTGAAATGAAAATTCCCGAGACTCTCTCTTCTCTTTAAGACTTTATCCGTGATTGTCTCTGCTTTTGCTTAGCTTAGTTTACAACTTATTAATATTTGGCCCTTTTTTTGGCTTTATCCGTTGGTGTTGGTGTTTCTGAGATACAATTAATTGCCTTTTAATGTTGGTGTTGGTGTCTTTGGTGAGATACAATTAATTGGCTTTATCTTATCAACTCTAGTCTTGTGGATCGGGGGCCTGCGGGGCATCAGCTTGTCTCGTTGAATTGCCAGGATAAGTACGGAGCCTGGGTAAATGCAATACGGGTGTGGTAGCGAAGAAAAGTGCCAAAGGCAACTAATAATTAATAAACAATCATTTAATTAACCACTAATTAATTGGGGAAGCAACTAATAAACAATACTAATAATTTAATTAACTAATACATTATAAAAGACAAACAAATTAAATTATGTTAATATGTTAGGCTAAACAACAATTAATAATTTTATAATTAATGAAACAATAATATAACAAATTATAGTTTATAAAAGACAAACAAATTAATGAAACAACTAAACAACAATAATTAATAATTTTATTAATAATTAATAAACAATCATTTAATTAACCAATAATTAATTGGGAAGCAACTAATAAACAATAATTAATAATTTAATTAACTAATACATTATAAAATACAAACAAATTAAATTATGTTACTATGTTAGGCTAAACAACAATTAATAATTTTATAATTACGAAACAACAATATAACAAATTATAGTTTATAAAAAGACAAACAAATTAATGAAACAACTAAACAACAATAATTACTAATTTTATTAATATTTCAAATGAACTTATAGTTTATTGTTTATTCTTTTGCTATAATTATTCTTTTGCGTGTTTTTTGATTGTTGTTGCTACAATATATGAATTTCTTTATTAGATTGTGTAATTTATACTCTATTAACACCCTAAAAATTTCCCTGAACAAGATCATGAGAGATCCAAAAGCACCCTTGTGAAAAAATTCAAGACCTTATTTAATGAAGAGGAAGTGGACTTTCCATAAAATTTGGATAATCTAATCACTCCATGCATCACTGAAGAAGAAAATATTGAATTATGCAGAGTACCAACTCGCCCGAGATCAAGAAGGAGCTTATTCCGTATGCAAGCTCTAAAAGCCCTGTGACCAAAATGGCTTTCCTTTGTACTATTCCTACAAAAAATATTGGGCACTGTGGGAGAGTTTGTTATAAGAGTCACCACATCATTTTTTCAAGCAGAAGAATGCCACCGAGGTAAATAACACTTTATTGTTCTTATTTCAAAATCACAAAGCCCTACATCATTTAATCATTATAGGCTTATAAGTTTATGTAATGTTGTGTATAAATAATTACTAAACTGTTAGTGTCTAGATTGAGGAAAATTTTGCATAAGCTTAGGTGGATTGCCAAAAACCAGATTATTGTTCAAGAAATGCTGCATAGTTTTAAGACAAGAAAAGTTAAATCCGGGTTAATGGCTGTCAAAATTGATCTTCAAAAGGCTTATGATAGAGTGAATTGGAATTTCCTCCAAGTAGTACTCAAGAACTTTGGGTTTGAAGAAAATTTGTGAAATGGATCCTGCATGTATCGTTGTCCTTGAGTTACTAATAAATGGGAGAAAGACATGACAATTTAGACCTAAAAGAGGGTTAAGGCAAGGGGACCCGCTATCCCCTTACCTATTCATATTATGCCAAGAAGTTCTTTAACGAATTTAAGAGAAGGAATTTATGGAGAAGAATATTAGTGGGGGTAAGGCTAGTATTGGCAAAGATTCCCATCACACATGTAATGTACGCGGATGATATTGTACCCATTCCTCAAAAGCATGTAGGAGGAAAGCAATGCCATTAATGATTGTTGGAAAATATTGTAGGTGGTCTGACAAATCGCTTAACAGAGCAAAATCGTGGGTTATATTCTCCAAACTCACCACCAACATTTGCAGAGCATAAAGCATATTCTACATATGAAAAGTCTTAAAACGCATCGCTTTACTTAGCCTTATTCCTTACCAAGGCTCCAACAAAGGACTTTAAGTTCTACAAGATGCAGGTTGGAAGCCAAATCAAAAGGGTGGAGAAGTAAGACTTATCATATGAAGACTACTCTAATTAAATAGTGGCTCAAGCTTTACCTACATACACAATGTCTACTTTTGACATCCCTACTACATGCAGGATAAGTTAGATGCTTTGACTATAAAATTTTGGTGGAATCCAAGAAACCCAAAATGGAAGGTATTTGGCTTGGTTGGCTTGGGAAAACTATGTTCTACCTAAAGAATTGGAGGGATGGATCCAAAAGAGCAAGGATTTTAATAAAGCTCTCTTGGCTAAACTGCTTGATGATTGCCTCAAAAAGGGATAGCTTGTGTATGAACTTACCAAGAAGCAAATACTGTCGAGACTCGCTCAAAGTGAACCTCCAAAAATGCTTCCTCCAATTTGGAAAGCAACCGAGAAACCAAACCCCTTATTGCTAAGGGAGCCAGCACTTGCTGAAAAAGGTGCTTCCATTAATAAGTGGACCCTTGATTCTTTGGCTGGGGCCGGGCTTAAACCAACTCCAAAGGATGACTCCAATTCAACGAAACTGATGGTGTCTAACTTGATATCTACCGAGGATCATTACAGAATCTACCTATGCTAAATGAGCTATTTAATTCGAGTCATTAGCCATCCAAAAATACATATTCATTTGGAGGCAGAGCCGATAAGCTAATCCGGGTTCCTGACAACAAAGGGGCATTGAAATTGATATAAAGCTAACCAAGACCCTTCTGTGGAAGTTCCATAATGCAATTGCAAAAATATGGAAGATCACCAAAGCTCATGACGTAATCAAATGTTACTATGGAGAATTGGGTCCAATGTGTTACCAACCAAAACAACTTGGCGAAAGAATAGGACTTCTCGATCCAAACCATGTGTTTTGTAACGAGAACTTGAAATAGCAACTCATTTATTTTTTCATTGCCAAGTAGCAAGGGCCATCTCGGTTTGGCTGCATTGGGCACAAGAACCGACAAAATGAATATTGCATCAAACGAGGACATCCTCAAAATGGTCTTGAACTTGGATGAGCTGGCACTTCTAATGGTGGGGTCATTATGGAGGTATCCGCATCTTCGTGACTAGGTATGGTATTATGGCAAAGTGGGAGGTGAACATCATTTCTACCATATGCAATGCGTAAAACAAAGTAAATGAATATCTTAATACTTTGACCATGAGCAGGACAAAAGATAGGAGAGAGGAATTGACTTCATGGATTTCCTAAAACTATATAAAACTAAATGTGTGCTGTCTCACGTGCTTTCACCTCCTTAATCGTGGTAGCAAGAAATGAGTTTGGAGAGGTGTTAGCAGTATACAAAATTCATGATTTATGCACTCCTACTTCAAGCTAAAAGCAATTTGCACTCGTAAGCACTAAATCCTGGTTATCGCCGAAAATTGGTGCAATATCATTGTGGAGGATTCAAAATATGTTTTAATGTGCCCTATCCAAAGCAAAAGAACCAACCGATTGGTCCATCTCCTCCATCATTTCAGGATGCTGACATGAGGTATCTTTTTGATACTGTGAGTTTTGTTGGGTTAAGAGATTCTAAACTCAAGCAAAGACATTCTAATCGCTTAAATATGTTGTTACATCTTAAAGTAGGTTTCTTGTGTAATAATTGTAATTTGCCTCCCCCTATCTTGAAAACTTGTAGGCAAGATTATTGTACCTCCTGTTGTTCTGCTTAATCTAATGAAATGGCAGATTATCAACAAAAAAATATATATATATATATGTTTAATCTTTGGAATTTGATCAATGTCTTATTTTAATCTTTAATCTTTAAAGAGGAAAGAAGAATAGAGACAAAGATGGTGAGAATATAGCCAAGAGCACTACAACTGTTGACATATTAATAAATTTTAAAAAAAAAAATCAAATCAACCATTCCATTATTGTCCCATTAATTTGCTTAAACTATGTGGTCACAAAAAGCTAAAGTGGACATATTTTATTTAATTTAATTTTATAATTTTACATGGCTCTAAACTTAGACAGGCTGGCAGCTTTTTAACATTACAAAGAAAAAGAAAAAAGTTGCAAATAATCCCAACCAAGTAAAACCCAAACCCAGACCCACTCACAAAGTAATCCCCAATTAAAAACCACCCTGACACTCCACCGGCCACCACACCAACCCACCTCCCTCGTCGGTACCACCGCAAAACTGAGTCATTATTTACGGTGGACCGACCTCCTCCGCCTCAATATTCCTATCTCCATTAAAATACTATATACAAACATGTGACCAAATTAAAAATAATATATAAAAAAAAATAGTAATTTTTTACTAATTTCTATAGAGATTACCGCTATGTAACATAAAAAATAATCTTACTTTAATCCAAAAAACACTTAAAATAATCTCCACTTACAAAATATCTTTAATAGATAGTCATATTTAAATCCCCAGCCATAAAGTAACTTGGAAAAATCATTCTTGTTCTAAAAGAAGAAGAAGAAGATAAGTCACTCAGATTTGGCACAATTTTTGCTCAAAATGCTGGAAGTTGATATTTGGCACAATTTTTGCCTTGTGTCTGGGAATTTTGACCATTGAAGGCCGAAAAGTTCAGGTATTTAACTATTCACGGATAAGAAGTTAAGATTTTTTTTTTTTTGATAAGAAGTTAAGAACTTTTTAAGGGAAAAAAATGTGTTTTTGTTTTTGTATTTTTTTTTAACTACTCCCCCAATCTCCTTCTTTTATGTGGGGTAGATGTGAAGTTGTGAACACTGGATTTTTTTTGGACCCATATGCTTGAATAACTACAAGAAAGTCTGCTGGTTTTTTATTTTTAGGGCCCGGGGTCAGGGGTGGTGTGAAGTGTATGATAGGATATACGCATGAGTTATCCTAGTTACATATATGTTTCATACTTAGCAATTGGAACTTTTTCATAAAACGAGCTCACTTATTTCTTCTACAATGGAGTTCTTTATATGTTGCAGTTTTACACAATTACTCTGTTGGTTTAGCTTAAAGAAGCAAACTTTTCCTGTTTAGCACAGTTCTAACTTCTAATAGATCTATAAGGTCCAATGAAATAATTAATTTGGCAAGGCTATATAGGAGGTGTCTACAATGGAGAGATGTTTATGAATACGACCCTGGTGCTAAAAAAAAAAAAAAAAAAAAACCTCTTTTTGCATGAAAATTTTTAATTAATGGATCTATGTACTATTTTTTCTTCTTACGTAAGATAGGCCCCACATTCTATGGAACATTCTTACGTAAGAAGAAAAGGTAGTAAACAGGATAATTTCTCCCGCGTTTTTTGTTGGTTCAAATTTTATCTTATAAAAATAAGTTTAGCATGTTTCTTTCCTTTTCCCATTTTTTTTCCTCTTCTCTCCCACAATCTACAACAAAAACACTTTTGATCATAATAACCCAAAGATTCAGACGCTCAAGTGTTTCAGTTAACTAGGCCCTTTTGAGTATCTTTATGTTCTTGCTAAAATATTTAGGCCTTTGAGTGCAAGGCTTAGCTTACTGCCAATATATGATCAGAAGAAGACAAAGAAAACGCCGAGGTACAGATCTCAAGACAAGTCTTTGAGAATCCATGGCCTCAAAAAAGACAATTATGAAAACTAGTAATAAATTATGTTTCATAACGAAAATTCTTTGTAGTGCTATACCCTCCTATAAAGAAAATGTGGTACCTCTTGAAGAAAAAGAAGAGGTCAAAAGAAACCGAAGTCTCTTTGGACTTTACCAAAACATAGAATCAAAGAAGTGCCTTAACATATAATACAAGGTATATAGTATATACACAAACACAACCAGCCACCAAGAAAGATCCTAATTAGCAGCACGAGCAATCTAATTAATTCTTCTAGCGCAATAGCTAAAACCACGAACAATGTTGTACTGGTTCATAGTTACATACCCAGCACATAGAGGAAGTTCGTCCGATAGCTAGTTCAAAAAAACAAAAAACAAGAACAAAAACAAACAAATCAAAGCAAGACAAAACAAAACACACATATACAATTCTCACATATACAATACTCAGTACAGCGATTTTTCACACACTATAAGGTTTAGTTAATATGAATAACTCCATAACCCATCTCCATTTTATTTAAATTTTGGATGATATGGCAAAATACAACTTGCTAGCTTCATATGGATAGTGAGATTTTAGAAACTACATGGTCAGTTACCTTACAAAATCTAGATAATCTTTATCCCAATTATAGTAAGTGAAATCTAACACAAATTTTTAACTTTGTTCCAATTCTAATTAGTGCAAGATGTATTCCTAAATTTTAGTTGAGATTTTAGGACTGCATTAATTGAGGGAATTGAGGTATATTGAGATTTTCAAACCCCTACAAATACAATATAAGTCAACCAATCATCTATACTTTTTGGTAACTCTAAAAAATTTTCAATTCTCAACTTAAATTTATACCAAATTAACACAATATTTTCTTCATGAAATTATTAACACAATATTGATAAACTTCATGCAAGCAACCAAGCTCATCTTAATAAACTTCATAATCTCCTCCTTTATCATTTAGGAAAAAATTTATACATAAGCAAAACTCGAGAGGTACAATTTTGAATTATTGTTCGGCAAATAACAACTTTTACAATTGTTGATGTGACATTTGATTTGAATAATATTACTTTCACATAAAATCAACCATTAATATCATTTGAGAAAATGTTTTCCCAATGTGAGTCCCACTTAATAAAAAAGTTAGATAAATGAAAGAAAAAGATATAAAAGTAGCCCCACAATTTATTTTAATATATTTTTTCTCTCTATAAAGCTAGCCCCACAGCTTAGAAAGTTGGAAAAAAATGACATAAAACTGCAAAAAAGACAAAATTGCCAAAAAAAAGTCAAAAAAGTTGTTGTCAACGGGCACCGTAAAGTGCCCGTTAACGCAACCTCATATCATTTTTAGTAAGTTGTCTGTTAACACAACCCATATCATTCTTAGTAGCACAAAACACAACATATCACTTGAAACATCATAAATTTTTTGCATTCCTAAAGTTATTGGTGCATTTTTAGTCATGGAGATGCATTAAAAGGGGAAACCAAACGAGAAAAAGAAAAAGATGAGGGGGGAGGTGATGTTAGGTATGCCAAAAAAAAAAAAAAAAAAGGGTTGTGTAGTATGAAGTATCACATCCAAGGGTGTATGTGGAAAAATCAAGATGTATGGCTATACATGGTAGTCTAGTAGAGAAAGCATATAGTTGTGATTTTTTTTTTTTTTTTTTGGATGGAAATTGTGAGTTGTGAATTGTCTTTCAAATTGACTATACCTTCCATTTTTGTTTTGATTTTATAATTTCTTCCCTTCAATTCTGTCACGCAAACACAGGTCCACAGCTAATTGTTATTGTATTTATATGAATTCTAAAAATATTTTAAAGAGATATAAAATATATGAATTATCCATTTTATTTATTGCTTGACAAGGGCCTTTAAGGAAAAACAAAAAGGATTTAGAGATGTACGGCAATTATGGATAACATGTAAGTTGTACTGAATGGGACGAATCACGTTAGTGCTTGTCAAGATTACCAATATTATACTCTATTATTCTTTTCAATTAATTAATTAGGAAAGATGTACCTAGGGAAGGGGATGGTATCAACTGGACAGGGAAACCTTAGAGCATCCGCATTGGGCATGCTAAATGCCATATTTAAAGTAATTTTACAATTTTCACACAAAAAGCAAGCTGTATCTGAGCTTCTAAAATTCAACTATTGCAAATTTTTTTACAATAATGCTACAGTGCAATTCTACCTTTAGAATTGCATTGTAGCACAATTCTAAACTTAAATAATAATATTTAATTCTCTCTCTCTCCTACTTTTTATTAAACAAGTTAGAATTGGTTCTCTCTCTCTCTCTCTCTCTCTCGTTATTTCTCTGCTCTCTTCCTTCTCTCTTCAGACCCAAAACCCTTAGCCACCACACCACGGCGAGCCACTTGCAGATCGGCCTGGCTGACAACGGCGACATGGCTTGCTTTCTTTCTTTCTGGTTGACGGCAGTGACATGAATCGGTGCGGTTGTGGGTTTGGGTTCGGCGTAGTGGTTGATCGAGTAGGTCGTTTTCTGGTTCTAATGCGTGAAATCTCAAGTTTTGATGGTTTTTCTTGGATTTCGTTTTCTGGGTTTGCTTCAAAACTTGATGGCTTTGTTAGATTCGGTTGTTTTGTGAAGATTTGATCCTTGAACCAACAATAATCGAAGAGCTTCATGAGTTCCTCTGCATTCATCAATAGTTGCAGGCCTGCTAAAATTAGGGGTGACAAAATTTGACACGACCTGCTAACTCGACACAACTAATCCGTTTATAAACAGATCATAGGTTGAGGCTAAACGGATTCGGGTCATATTCGGGTCGACACGGCTGACCCGTTTACTAAACGAGTCGTGTTCATGTTCAACATGAGAACCCGTTTGACCTGATTAGCTTATAAAGGTAATTTTACCAAATTACCCTTATAAACCTAGGTATATAAGGTTACCTATTCTCTTATTCTCCTCCCTCACTACCAGATCTCAATCATGCCTCTCTCACACTATCTCTTCGTTTTTATCATCAGCCTTAACTCTCTGACTTTTCTTCTTCTCCTCAATACTCCAACCGCTCCTCTTTCTTATCTACAGAATCTACATTATTTAAAATCAAAACTCTAGCCGTCCCCATGTCTCTCAACCCTCTACTCTATCTTCCCTTCAAATCCCTAGCCGCCTCCACTATCATCTCCTCCTCAAAACCGTAGTTGCCTCTCTGCTCTCTCTTTGTAAAAAGATGAAGGCTCTCTCTAAATAAAACCCTGTGTTTTATTGAAGAAGACTGAGCAATACAACTTTCTAGAATGAATAAAAAACAATTGCCTAGCTATTTATATACAAGAGCTATCTGATAAAACTAAAGAAAAAACCAATTTCCACTTTTGAAGGGAAAAGTGGTTACAAGCTTATACTACAACTACCTATGATTACAAGAATTTATATCAGAGCCTTATCTCCCCAAGCCACGTGGCAGCAATTCCTCATAACTGTGTATAAATAAGTCATGGTAAGGTATGGCTTCTATTGTCTCCATTAAGTAGCTCATGTCCATTACCTCATGCTCTACCCTTGGGATCGTGGTCTTGCCTTTTACTGCACTGGTATCAATTCTGGACTTATCTTCCACAGCACTAGCATTAGTCCTAGCATCACCAGCATTGAGATTGATCTCATCAAGTTTAACACTCTTCTCCTTCACGGGTTCACAGCTTCACCAGTTCACCTCTTTCTTCAGCTTTCAACAGACGAATCCACTAGCAAGGTATATGAACAACGTCTATTTCTCACACGCAATTACAATTTTACACACCACTTTTGCAAAAAAAATTGTTACTTTTCCAAGTTGAAATTCATGAATTATTTTAGTTCAAAAAAACAGAGTGAACTATTCTATCATTGCCAAAAGCTCAAGCCTTAGATATTAGATCTGTCATTGCTAGATCAGCTTGCTTAGAAAGAGAACTGAAATGGGAGGGGAGATTTGCTCGGTTCTATTTTTTGTAACAGAGACTGAGAAGTGAGATTCTCATAAAGGAAAAACAAAAAAGAGACAGAGAAGCGGGGAAGGAGATGAACTGAAAAGTCTAAAAGAACTGTGGTGTGTTTGTGTTATCTGTTTGGGGGAAGAGATTAGAGCATGAGATATTTTATATTTTTTAAACAAAAAAATTCCACAGCCACGCACCTGTTTCTCATCACATGACTTTCTCTTGTTTTATTAGACGAATGTCTGCCACATTTCAAACTTTAACGAATCTTTGTTTTGTTTTTATGAAATAAACTTTTTTGTGTTAAACTATCATGTTAATTGTTCAGTACTAATATTAGATCTATTTTTTTTAATGTTGATTTTAAAATAATTGGGTCTTGCTCTATGTCTATGATTACTTTTCTAGTTTTTCTGTTTTTGTCCTCTTAAGATAAAATAATTGAAGATCCTTTTTTTTTTTTTTTTTGTTAATCACTATACTGTTAACTATTTAGTACTAATAATAGACTTGTTTCTTTTTTGTTGATTTAAAATTATTTGTCATGATTTATGATTTCTTTTCAAGTTTATTTGTTTCTGTCATCTTAGAATTACTAATTTTCTGCTTAATAATTTCTCTTTAAATTTTTCTAGATGGAAAAAGATGAGATGCAGCGTATTGACACTAAAAATGAAGGCGAAGACATTGACTTAAAAAATAAACTTGATGAACTGGCCGAACTTCCTCCGCCAAAGAAGCCTAAGTCTCAGACTAAGACAAATAATAAAAACAACAAAAGGAGGAGGACTTCAAGTGTTTGCCATTTCTTTCATATGCTTCCTACAAAAGATGGAGAAAAGCCTATTTGCAAATGCAAAAAGTGTGGAAATGAATATATTGCTGTTGGAGTATATGGTATTGGAAATTTGAAGCGCCATTTGAATGTATGTTGAATAAGAATGAGCACAAAGAAGACACCTCTTCAATGGAACCCTCAATCTCTTCTAATACAATCTCTTAATTTGGATGTCTTTTAGTTGGACTTAAATTTTGCCATCATGCATATTTTGATATGCCATGTAATCATTTTGGTTTTCTAATCTTAAACTGTGATTTCTTTTAGTTTTTGATATGGCACTTGGATGCCATGTAAAAATTTGTTTTTTTTAATATATTTTTATTATGGAACTTTGACATATTATTGAATTTGATAGAATGGATTGGAACCTTTTGGACTAGTAATTTGATTTTGAAGGAAGAAAAGAATTATTTTCTTTTATTATTATTACTAGATTTATGATTGTAAGTTGTAACGGAATGTTTATTACTTGATTTATGGTAATAATATAATTTTAGATATATGAGTTTTTTTTTTTTTTTTTTTTTTTTTTGAGAAAGAGATAAATGGGAATTGATAATAGGTTATTCAGGTTAGACATGACCAATTAATCAAACAGGTTATTCAGGTTAGTTATGACCCATTAATTAAACAAGTTAATAAATAGGTCATTTGTGTCGACCCTAATATGACCTGCTAATTAAACGGGTTAAACGTGTTGTGTCAAGTTACCCATTTAATAAACATGTCATGTTAGGGTTGAGAAATCCTAACTAGTTTACTAAATGGGACGGGTTCGTGTTGACCCATATAATATAATACTCACAACTCAACCCGACACAAACCCAACACATGAACACGAATTGACACCCCTACCCATTAATTAAATAAGTTAATAAATAGGTCATTTGTGTCGACCCTAATATGACCTGCTAATTAAACGGGTTAAACGTGTCATGTCGAGTTACTCGTTTAATAAACAAGTCGTGTTAGGGTTGAGGAATCTTAACCCATTTACTAAATGGGTCGGGTTCGTGTTGACCCATATAATATAATACTCACAACTCAACCCGACACAAACTCAACACGTGAACACGAATTGCCACCCTTAGCTGAAATATGTTTGGGTTTTCTAATTGTGTAATGTGTATGATGAGAGGTTGAAGCAGTTAGGCTGAAGCATTTTGGTGGTGGTGTGGTGATTGATGATGGTGGAGCCGTGGGTGGTGAAGGGGTGGGTTTATTGGTATGGGTCTAGGTTTGCTATCATGGGTCTGGGTTTGCCTCCGTAGGTTGCTATTTTTTTTTTTGTTAAATTGATCTTTAGTTGAATATATTTCAAATTTATAATGAATATACTTTTTATATATGTATATCTATAATTTTTTTAATAGGTATTTGTGTATATTATGATACACTATACAGAAAAAATCATAAATCGATACACGATTTATTTCAAGTTTTGACAACTATGCACTGAGATGCTTAGCAACTAGGTAAGCTTCAAGCTAGCCTTTAGTAGTCCTCCCATTGTGTCGTAGCTCCTTTAAGTATATCTCAGTGGGGTGAGTTTGAGTTGCTTCAAAGTGAAACCAGTTTCTAGCAGTTTATCCAGCATTCCAAATGGACCATGCCACCGTTGGCCATAACTTCAGATCTTTCCCAATAAGTTTTTCCACCATTTTCGAGCTAAGAGATAGAAACTTTGTACAACCGCCCCACACTTTTGCAGCTTTCCATGTACGAGTGCCCAAACATTACGTGCCAATGGACATTCCCACAGAATATGACCAACCGTTTCACTGTCCTATCCACATACTATGCATTGCGGATCAAGCGGGACCTTTTGACAAAAAAGGTTGGCTCAGGTAGGTAGAATATCTGAGCACGCCCGCCACACAAAATTACGGACTTTCGGAGGAATGTGCAGCTTCTATATATAGTTTATTCCATGAACTCTTGTCCTCCCTAGCTGTGGAGTGCTCCACCGTCTGACGCTGGTACATCCGAAGAGCCACATGATACACTATTTTGACTGAGACAGTCTGGGACTAATTTTCATTCTAGAAAAGTGTATCTCTTGACCACATGTCGGCTAATTTGGATGTGGAGGATAGATATCATCCCTCGTTGACTGCGTAAACATGGCTTGTAGCATATATATAACGGTTCCATTTCCTTGTGAGTGGGTCAATAGGGGCACAAACCTTCATCGACTTATCTTCTCCAGGTCTGAAAAGCGGGGGATGAGGGAGCCACTTGTGACTACTAACCCTTATAGTTTGGCATCAGACTCTCTTACTGGTCCTTAAAGAGCTACAGAAGGTGATTTCTTTTGTGGTTTTCATGGGTTTGTTTTTGTTTTTGATTTTTTTTTTCCTGGTGGGTTTCATCAGATCCGATGTTTTGTTTGATATCCTGGAGGTTTGCATTTTTTTTTTCCCGATGGTTTTATGGTTCTCTTTGATTTGTGTTTTTTTATTTATTTATTATAATTTGGTTGCTTCCCAAAACGCTTTCACAAAATCCACACCTTCAGCCAAATAATTTTCCCCAAAACACGTTAATCTTCAGTTCTCTCAGTCAATTTATCAAACACCCAGTAGCAAAAAAATACCTGAAAAAGGGGCAGTGAGCTGAGAGTCCGTAACCCGAAACTGATGGAGAATGACTTGGAGAGCTCCGCAGTGACCACTAACTCTTCAACCGGTCCTTCTTCCTCTGAAACTCGAGCTTGGTACTATACTACCACCCGAACGGATATGGCTTTGTATTAGAGACCCAAAACTGAGAACAAGCTATAGCTGACGATGATGATGAAATTCTAGTGGCCGTAGAGGAGGTTTCAACGACGGCGATGGCCACCAGGCACCGGCGAACAATATTTCAAATCCTAAGAGTGCGAAGTTGTCGATAGGGGTAAAAAAGTAATTTCAGTTGTGCGCTGATCCAGTACCGACCTGCTTCCAGGTATGATTCGTTATGAAATTATTGCAAGGAAGCATCCATAGGGGTAAAAAAGTAATTTCAGTTGTGCGCTGATCCAGTACTGACCTGCTTCCAGGTATGATTCGTTATGAAATTATTGCAAGGAAGCATTATTTTGTGTGTGAATCAATCATAAAATATAGAGAAATTTTATATTTATAATATTTTTATAATAAAATTTAAGTGGTAATTTTAAGTGATATGTTGCTAGTGATAAATTTAAACAAATCTTAAATGGTAGATATAAAAAACTCATTTATTTAGCTAAAATTTAAAATAAAAATAGTATAAATTATTAAATTGACTTATATATCCTTATCAAAATATTTGTGTTCAATTAAAAAATAAACAAAAAATCCATAAAAAATCTCATTAAGTTTAATAAAAAAAAATCATGCCAAATTAAAAAATAAAAAATAAAAAAACCCAACCTTATCCAGTTAAAAAAGAAAAAAGAAGTAACCAAAATATGGGCGGCACGAGGCAACCTGTTACTGCCCAGAGATAGAAATAAAGACAAACATCCGAAGAAAAAGACAAAGCTTACCGTGACTAACAAACAAATGAAGAAAAAGACAAAAAGATTGACGGAAGCAAGAGGAAGATTGTATAGTTAAAGAATGTGGTTAATTTTGTAAAAGCAATTGGCTGGAGCAATAACCAAGTTTTTTACTGTGTTCTCTTTTCATTTTGGAGAGATTTGTGGGGTGTTTAGTATATGCATTTAAAAACTGAAAATATGTGTTTGAAAATATGTGTGAAAATATTTGTAGATAAAAAAATGTGTAAAAATACGTGTAACGTTGTTTAAAAACTGAAAACATGTGTTTGAGTGGGTATATCAAACGGGACCTTGTTTTTGGTGAGTTAGAGAAGAAAATGCTTGGGTGTCACAAAAAAATCATTTTATTTTTCTCTCCTTACTAAACAACTTAAAAACTTATTTTCTTTCATTTCTTTTTTATTCTTTCTATTTCACCTCCAACCAAACTTAGAAAACTCTATGTAGGTTTTAATAAACCAAAAATGACAATTGTCATGGAAAAAACATATTAAAATCTATCAAGAATTTACAAACCTAATTAGGTCAACCATTTGGTCATCTTGACATGGGTGGGGTGGATCCCAGTATCTCTTGTCCAAGAGATCGTGGGTGTAATTCTAAAGAGTCATCTTCTACTTTTAGAGTTCTAGGTGCCGTTTGGTAACATTGTTCTAGTAACGCTGTTTATATTTTTTGAAAATACGTGTGGGTGAAAAAGTGTATGAAAATACGTGTAATATTATTTAAAAACTGAAAACATTTATTTAAATACATGTACCAAACGGACCCTAATTTTCCAAAACTTTGATTTCTCACGTCTCTCTCAATTCTCATCCAACATATTAAAAAAAAAAAAAATCATTTGTTGTTCGAAAGTTTATGAGATGTAGATTCTAATTTTGTAGCTTCCTTTTATATATATAAATATATATATATATAGAAAAAAAAAAACTAATTTACTTTACAAAAACGAGTCACAAATTTTCTAGTTACCAAATTAGGGCTTCCGCTACAAAAAATTTAAAGCATGATGTTAACATTGTTATCTAAAACATACATAATTTTCCTAGCCTAACTAAATCATGGGGTGCAATTACTCATTTTTGCAGACAAAATTTTAGAGGTGTTGCCGTGTTGTTGATAACAACGTACACTGAAATCTCTCTCTCCTATCAATTTCTATTAATGCATTTAGATTGTAGATATTGTGTGTTTTGTGTTTGTAACAATTATCACCTTGTAAGCTATATCAATATTTTATTTGTGAAAAGGAGTTCAAGACAGTGCAGAACATTTCCAAAGTGACTTCAGCAGGGTAAAATATACGTAAAGAAAAACTCTAGTTTTTATGTACTTATTTTGATTTTCAACACTTCATATATTTTAAGTATTCATTATTTATAGATATGAAAATAATACTAATAAAAGTTGTGTTTAACTAACGTATGCCCTTAGATTATACATTAATAAACTATTTTAAAAAACTTTTTATAAAAAAATAAAAAATAACTAAATTATTAATATATACTCTAATGGTATACATTAACCGAATCCATCAAAATTTAAAACATAAAAATCCATATATACAAACAATAAGAATACATAACAATTAATAGTAATTACATTATCTACTTTTATTTCCTACAGTAATTTCAGCAGTACTTACCTTGACGAGTTGACAAGTGAATCAAGCATGTCATACTTGTCAGCACTTGAAACACAGATAGAAGTTCATCTGTATTTAAAATTTAAAAATCTATTCTTCTTCTTCTTCTTTTTAATCAGAAACAGCAAATTAGATTCATATCACATTTATGTTAAGTGTCAGCAGACAAAGCTTTTTACCATTTCAGATTTTCTGAATTCTGCCTAGACCACTAATGGCTAAGACATAGAGTCATAGAGACCTCCATATGTGATAGCTAAAAGTTGTATCATTCTCAATTCTGAACTTGACAATGAAAAAGGAAGATGGCAATTCAGTTATACTACTTTCTTTATTTCCAATAAATTTCTTGGGGCCAAAAAAAAAAAAACGGTATGAATCAATAGAATCCATAAAAAAGACTAAAGATTCCCAGGTACAGGCACTTTTGAGTTGTTTGTTTCAAGTGCACTTTTAAACGCATAATGCACTAATTGCAGCATGCAGAAAATGCCCATAATCTATTACTATTTTTTTAAAAAAACAAATAGATCTCCTAGACCACAGTATGAACAAAACGCCCACAAACCAAAATAATAAATTTCTCTAGTTTGCAATCCAGCAATCAAAAGTAAACTAACAATAGCGAACATAGTTGCTGTTTTGGGTCAAAACAGAACAGACCTGGCCAAATGAGTGTGATTTGGCATCAAATCCTTGCCCAGTTTTCAAATCAACATGGAAAGCATTGCAAGCAAATGAGGAATGGCATCAAGCAGAGGTTGAGGAAGGTTAGAGTGGTAGGTGAATGCAAGATCATATACATACGGGGTGCCTTGGTTCTCTGAAAAGCCTTGCAATGGGTGTTGTCCCAAATAGCCAGTGCCTCCCACTACCAAAACTCTCTTCCTACTACTCATATCTCTGGTTAGAAGTATGTAATTAAATGATTAAATTTATCATATCTCAATAGTTTAAACTTTTAAGATAATCGGTAATTTAACATGGTATTAGAGCATGAGATCTTAAGTTCGATCTTTGTCTTCTCCACTCTATCTCCCATTTAAATTCTCACATGTTGGGACCCACCTATTAAAAAGTAGTTTAGGTCTACACGTTAGGGAAAGTGTTAGAAATATGTGGTTAAATGATTAAATTTACCATATCCCAATACTTTAAACTTTTGGAACAATAAGTAATTGGATTTTACTAACGTGTGCCCTAAGGGCACACAATAATATACTATTTTTGAAAAAAGTTTTATTGGAAATTGAAAAAGTTTTGACAGCTTTTTCAATTTCCGATAAAATTTTTCCAAAAACGAATTTGTTAATGTATGCCCTACCGGACCCTAAGAAATTTTACATCTCTAATATCTCTCTCCATGGAAATGTTGGGGTTGTTTTTTAAGCTTTTTTTTTTTGTATTTTGGTTTGGGAAACTTCTGTTGTCACTTGTCAGTGTCAATTAGAGGCCTGTCACTGCCAGTGTTTCTCACATTGCCTGAAAGTGAAGGAAATGGTACAGTGAGTTTGGGAAAATAGGGAACAGAATTATGGGCGGCAACTGGCAATTGGCTAAGGAGAAACTGAGAGGTTGGGTTACTTGGGTATCAGCTACCAAAGCGGAAAAGTGTCAATTCCGATTTTGGATTTGGGCTTCTTAATTTTGTGGTTGAAAAAAAAAATGAAGATTAAAAGATGATACATAGATTTAAAGCCCATTTAAAGTTTGGATTTGGGTTGTTCTTTGTTTTAAAAAAAACAACATATCTATGCGGTTTTTTTTTTTTTTAAGCCCAAATATGTTTATTTTAATTTTTTATTATTCTTTTAGAAGTGCTACGTCCACAATATTTTCACAATAAATCATAGATCGTTAGTTGCTATTGGTTCAAATTTGAATTTACCACAAAGATTACTTTTTTGCCCCAACAATAACAACCAATAACAACCTGCCACTTATGATTTATTGTGAAAATGTTGTGGACATATCATTTTTTTTTAAGACCATATATATTCAGTTTATTATTATTATTTTAGAATCAAGCCCATAATGGGTAAAATAAATTACTATTTTGGTTCTTAATGTCTACATCATGTATCAATTTGATTTTTAATAGTCCATAACCTTTTGATATTATATTAAAATAGTCCCTACAGTTAAATTAGTGGATGAAGCCAACAAGGGCTTGGCTCAGCTGGTAAGGTTCGTTCGCTCCGCCTAACCAGTCCAAGTTCGATTCCCGTTGCCAGCGCGCCCTTGTTGGTGGGCATTCAAATCCCGGGGATATAATACAATCATAAAGGCCCCCATTTTTGTTTCTAAAAAAAAAATAAATAAATAATGGATGAAAAATACTGGCATGACTAACAATGGATTGCCACTTGGCTTTTATTTATATTAAAAAAGTTAAGTCTTTTGTTATTGTATAAAAGATCTAAAATTCAATTTTCACCCACACAAAGAACCAATTGGTGTCTCTTGACCTAATAATAAAGAGCAATTAGTATGGAGCAAACGCCATAAGTTTGAAATACTATTGTATCTATGAAAAAAAATAACAAACAAAAAAAAATCTTAGTCCATATAAATCTAAGATACTAAATTTGGATCTCAAATCCCTAAATCATGACACACACAAAATAAAGGGGGAGAGACTGTTTAATTATTATCGTAAACATGTTATTAGTTGATTCTAAATTCAATAAGACAAATTACTCTTCATTTAACCACCCACAAGAGGAGACCATGAACAAGCAACAAAAAATATAAAATAAATAAATAAATTGAACCAAAATTTTAAAGTGTAAGCTACAAGAAATATGTAACACAAATTAACAAACCATGTGTTTCACAAGTGATCAGGAAATGAAACCTTATAAATATTTTAGTAATAATGGGTAGTAGGGGTGTGTATGGGTTGGGAAGGGTGGGTGGAGGGCAATATTTATAACCAACCCACCAATCTATAAATCTAGTGGGTTGGTTGAAAATCCTAACAATTTCAACTTGGGCAGTGGAGTCGGTTGGCAAAATCAATTGACTTGAATTTTTTTTAGAGAGACTAAATGAAATTATTTCAATTAAACTGGATAATAGTTTGCTCCCTCAAATAAAAAAAGGAAAGAAAAAATTGTCATTTTTATTAAAAATAATTACAAATGCTACATTATTTTTTATTAGAATGACTAAAATTTCATTATACAGAAGAGAAAAACATCTCGAAATTTGAAATTAGACGTGTACATAGAGAAAAATAATAACAAAATCTTAGAGAAAGCGGCTACAGTTTATTAGGGTAGAGAAATGTGAAAATGAAAAAATAAAAAGAAAGAGAAAGAGATGAGAGAAATAAAGTGGGAGCATATGTGATATATATATATATATATATGTGTGTGTGTGTACATGAGTTGGGTTCAAGTTACACCTGGTGTAACTCTAAGTAATGTTATACCACCCAATAACTTGTTATTGAATTAATATTTTGAAAATCCAACCGTTGAATTACATGTTCCATATGTTCTTAACATGCATGCCAATTTTCATATCAATCGGATGCTATTTACCATTTGATCCATAAACTCATATTTTATGCATTATTTTAAAGGCGTAAATGCACTTTTAGTCCCTACATTTTGACTTTTTTCCATTTTAGTCCCTACATTTTATTTTTACCACTTTTAGTCCCTAAACCAATTAACGCCCTTCATTTAAGTCCTTGAAACACTGTTCTGTCACCAAATTAACGAGAAGACTGACGGATTAATAAAATATTATTAAAAAAATTATTTAACATTTTTTAAATGCCAAAATTAAAAAAAATTAATTACTCAATTTTAATTTAAAAAATAAAAAAAACAAACAAACAAAAAAAAATTATTTTCTTTCAAACAAAAATTTTACTTTCTTTTAATTAAAATGAATTTTTTTTATTCCAATCTTCTTCTTCTTTTTTCAGAAGATCACCACCGAATCAAACCCAAGCAAAAGAAAACCCAGCAAAAGAACATTATTATTTATCATTATTATTTTTCATAAGTACATTACAACTTGTTCTTCCTGTTCTTCCTATATCAAACCCAACAACCAAGAACACAAATCCAGCAACCAAAAACTCAATCCTAGATCACAACAACACAAACGAAAAAAAAAAAGAAAAGAAACAGAGACCAAACACAAACACAGACCCAGAGTTCTTCGTGCTCTTCCCGGATCAAACCCAGCAACTGAGAACACAAATCCAACAACCAAAAACTCAAACCTAGATCACAACAACACAAACGAAAAAAAGAAAAGAAACAGAGACCAAACACAAACGCAGACCCATATCACAAATAGAAATTAAACACAAACGAAACCCAGATCACAACCCAAGCCAAAATCATCAGCGGACCCAACCACCGATCCATGTTCACAACACGGCCTCCATGATCAAAACCTCGAAGATCCCATGACATCAAGACCCCACGGCCTCCATGATCAAAACCTCGAAGATCAGCCTCTTGATCTGCTCGCCACTGGTCAATATCGGGCTCCAATACCGAATCGGTGACTGGGTTTTGTACAATGGAGCCATAACTACACAGAAATAAACTATGAGTTTTCTTTCTGGGGTTTCGTACACTTAATCGGTGGACCTTCTTGATGGGTTCGATGGGCCGATGGCAACGGCGACGGCGACGGCGACGACAACAGCGGACCTTCTGGGGTTTCTTTCTTTGACGGCAACGATGAGTCTTGAACGAGATTAGAGAGTTTGAGAATAGATCAGAGGGTGAGGAGAAAGAGAGTTTGAGAATAGAGAGAGAGTTAAATGTTCTTCTGAAAAAAGAAGAAGAAGATTGGAATAAAAAGAAAAATCATATTAATTAAAAGAAAGTAAAATTTTTGTTTGAAAGAAAATAATTTTTTTTTTGTTTTTTTTATTTTTTAAATTAAAATTGAGTAATTAATTTTTTTTTTAATTTTGGCATTTAAAAAATGTTAAATAATTTTTTTAATAATATTTTATTAATCCATCAGTCTTTCTGTTAATTTGGTGACAGAACAGTGTTTCAAGGACTTAAATGAAGGGCGTTAATTGGTTTAGGGACTAAAAGTGGTAAAAATAAAATGTAGGGACTAAAATGAAAAAAAGTCAAAATGTAGGGACTAAAAGTGCATTTACGCCTATTTTAAACTACAAAAATTTTAATTTTAACAATTGATTGATGACATGGATATTAATTTTTGATCACCTTGAAATTTTGCAAGCATAAAGAATATACAAAGATAATATAATCTAACGGAAGATTTGTCACACTACAACAAAATGTACTTTCAGTGACGAAAAAATTCGTCACTAAAAGTCCAGTTTTTCGTCACTAAGAACCTTTAGCGATGAAATCTACTAATTAGCGACAAAACTCATTTCATCGCTGAAACCCCGTCGCTAAAAGTCCTGGTGAAAAAAAATTTCGTCACTAAAAGTCTGATTTGTTTTTTTTTAAAAAACTTTTAGCGACGAAAACGTTTCGTCGCTAAATGTTTTCCTCGCTAAAAATACTATTCAGCGAGGAAAATATTTCATCACTAAAACCATTTCAGTTTATTAAATCATATTTAGTGACGAACAATTTCGTCACTAAAACTATTTTGGGGTATATCTAGTGATGAAAAAGTTTGTCACTAAAACTATTTTTTAGAAAATCCAGGCACATATAGCGACAAAAATTTTCGTCACTAAAACAATTTCTTACAAAATTCTGCTACATTTAGCAACGAAATATTTCGTCACTAAAACAATTTTTTGTTGCTATATTTGTGACAAAAAAATTCGTCGCTAAAACTTATTTTCTATTTTTATTTTTTTTCATGGCTTTAATATTAACCTGTAATCTGTCATTACATTATTAAAACCTCACATTTGATTAACACATTTATTTCAACAACACATTTATAAAAAATCGATCCATACATTCTACAAGCAAAAAAATAAAACAAGTATCCAATTCAAACTCCTTCCATACAATAATTGTTTGCAACACATACAATAACTAAAGATATTTTATAACAATACAAAAGGTGTAGCATAATATAATTAGAACCAACAGAAGATGTTCTCATATGTCTTCAAGTAATGCCAAAAGTAAATCCTCTAAAGCCACCAATAAGAAATCTGCACAAATATAAAAACAATACTATATTAAAATCGTAAAGTAAAAACATTAACTATGTTATAAGAAACATTTCTAACAATGCATTAAGAGTAGCCACACCAATGAATTAAAATCACAACTCCTAATGTATAAGTTATAGAAAGCAAATATAAATTTTTAAGTGTATTAGTTTCAAATAATACAACAAAAAAAGTAGTTGCACCATATAGTGCGGGTCAATTGCTAAAATAAATTACTAACCAATAAGTGTTTTAACTTGAAGATGAACCACCCCCATAGGTAAGAGCGTCATCATAACCCTTGCTCCTCAAAAAGTTAAGAATATTCTTTTGGACCTCTTTTTGCTTAGCTTGCTCCTCTTCGTCCCTAGCTCTTGCCTCTTTGAGCTGAATTATCTCATTTTCTAACCAATGGATATACTCCACCGAGGAACTAGATGAGGCGGTGGTTACTAGAGAAGAGGAAGATCTCATGCCAAGTCCTTTTACAATACCAGACTTCTTCTTAAAAACCAAGTTTGAGATCTCCTCTTGTGTAAGGGGAATTGCATTAGGATCTTGACAATGATCCTCTTGCACTTTGAGAATAGTTTCCTATCATTTGAAAGAGAGAAAAAAACAAACAATCACAACATTAATACTACATATGTTATAGCTTTACAAACATGATAGGGATGGAATGATACACATACATATGCCACTTCATCCTTATGGTGTATCCACCTATTTGTATTTGGATTGAAATAAACATCTTTGTAGATTTTTGCCAATTCAGGAACTTGACCGCCATTATTATTTGTCTGATTAATTAACATTCGAGTGTTAGATAGATATAGTTAATTAATCACAACATGTAATATACTAAGGTTTAAGAAAATGAAAAAACACGCACCTCCTCATCAACCTTAACAGCAAGTGCCTTTGTCCCGCATCTATATTTGCCTGAAATTTTGTTCCTATTTTCAGAGTTCTTTCTTGATTTTTCCTAATAAAGAACATTCAAGATATTTATTAGATCATGAATAAAACAGTATACATTTAGTGACTAAAAATTTCAACTTTTAGCGACGAAATATTTCGTCGTTATAGATTAATTAAGCTCGCGCCAAAGTTTCCCTCCGCTGGTGCCCATTTTTCAGATCACAATAGCGACAAAATTTATTTTTCGTCGCTAAATGTTATAATTTTTTTCATTATTAGTGATGAAATTCATATTTCGTCGCTAAAGCTGTATTTTTAGCGACGAAAAATATTTCCTCACTAATTTTCGTCACTAAAAATACATTTTGTTGTAGTGTCAATATTCGCATCCAATTAAAAAATATTGAATGGTGTAACATTGCTTAAAGTTACACCAGGTGTAACTTGAATCCAACCCTATATAATATATATTTATATATATATATATTATATTACCTTATATCAACCTACAGTTGAACCTTTACCCCAATACCCAATTGGACTTGTTCTGTAGTGACAATCTCTCCTTTTGATGCACGGCTCCCAGTACGTGACTAACCAATTGCGCGGATCTCAGTACACGACTTCAATTACCAACTAGAGAAGATTGTTGGCTGCAAAGTTCTTCAGTTCATCCCATGATGAAGATCCAGAAGATGCTTGGTTACAAAATCCTACGGTGCACAAACACAGCAACTTCTTCACAAGAACGATGAACTAGGGCAAATTCTGTCTCCAGTCACAATTTGCTTGAACAAACTTTGCTCAACACTTGTGCAACTTGTGTCACCTTTGACGGCCCTTAAAATAATCCTTTTATATGTCTAGGGTTATGAGAAAAGAAAGCCCAAACACATAATCACGGATTAGAGTCAAAACAGAACTGAAAATCTGTTTTTCATAAACCTCGACAGATGCTTATCTGTCGAGCTGCTATCGAGCAGCTATCGAGCCACGAGGCTGGAACAGCTCTTCAAGCTCGATAGATAGCTAGCTGTCGAGCTTTAATGACAGGCACTTTTCAGCTTGAATCTTGGACAGACTTGCATGGCTTCAACACTTGATCTTGAAACAAAGTTTCTTTAAGTATTAAACACATCCTAGATATACCCAAATACAAGTAAAGTGCGTTTTGTCAAAGAATTAGCTAATTACATAAAATAGTGACATATGTTCCTAACAAGTGAATCACATATGTCCTAACAATCTCCTCCTTTGGCAATCTGTGACAAAACCACAACAAACAAATGATCATATGAGAGAAGTCATAAAACACTCAACTCATATTCACTTGTTGAATACAATAAAATCTATCATAACACAAACTCTTGAAAAACTTTGTAAGAAGAGAGTTTATGGCAAGAAAACTTTAACAACCTATATTTCTGAAACACTTTAAACAAAACTCATCAAGGCATCTTGTGTATGAAACAGAAATAATAGATTGCATACAAGTAATAAGAAGCATGTGCATAAAGAGAGAAAAGAAACAACACATGTAAAGGTAGGTGAAAGAAACATACATCAACATATAAAGAAAAAAGTACAATGTATGTCAATAATGGTCACAAGACCTAAGGTACAAGAACAAATGTATCTAAAGAGAAAAAAAAAAGATACAAGAAATCTTCACTACATCCCTCAAATATCAACACTCCCCCTAACAAAAATGTCCTATACTAACTCTCCACCTAAGAATGACTACTTTCATATCCAAAATTACTTCCCCTTTTTGTCACGAGTGACAAAAGGTAAGAGTCTCAAGTAGACATCTCATCGGTAGAGCTAGCATCTCCATCATCATCGGAAGCATCATCGTCATCACCATCATCATCATCCTCAGCCTTAGAATCAGAAGCCACTAGAGGAGGTGGAGAAGAAGCCTCAGGAGCGAAGCCACCCATGATCGCCTGCCGCTGTGTAATATGACCGATATGAACGTTTACCTGATACAGCTTTATAGAGAGTGTATCAAGGTGAGCATCCATGCGCTGAAGTTGCGTCATGATGTCTCCGAGTGACACATCGCTCGTAGAAAAGGAAGGAGCGGATGTGGATGGAGTAGATCGAGATGGAGCCGAATGGGAGGGAGGAGCTGCTAACCCAGACTGCCTCGACCAAAACTGCGCCTTGCTACATTTAACGGTAGCGGCGTCTATGGCACACATGAAGGTGAAAGGGTCGAACGCTGGAAAGAGAACAGAAAAATGGCGTAAGATCCTCGTGATAGCGGAAGAAAAGATGAGCTTATCACGGGACACCGAATCCCTATAGACATCTTTGATAGAAAGAATAAAGTGAGAAAGGAAATCTATAGTGATATGCTCAAGAAGGGACAATAAAAACCGAGAACGAGGCTCTGTAATAGAGTTATAGTGAGAAAGAGGGTGAAGAACAAAAGTCATAACCATGTTAAAAAACCGAGGACCTTTTGCAAAGTCCGTACAGTAAGTGAACTAACGTTCACCCCAAACAGAAGGGCGCTCACAAAAAGCAGATTTGAGCTCATCCTTGGACACAGTCCTCAGACGTTCACAACCTGGGTAGTCAGGGAACTCTACCCTAGGAACATGGAGCACATCCACAACAAGCTGCGGTGTAATAGCAATGCGTGTACCTCAAATGCGAGTATGAAAGAGAGGTATTGAAGAATCAAATCCATGCATGTTGGAGTAAAAAATTGAATCAGCACGGATGGACATGTGACCGGGATGTCACACAGTGACTCCCAACCCCGACTGTGAATGACATCGGGTAGATCAGTGTCGGCGAAGTCTGCCAAAATGACTCGGCATTTCGAATGAACACCTCGTCGAGAAAAGTTCTTCGAGAAAGCCTTTCGAGCATCCTCATCATGGAACCGGATATGTGATAGAGTAGGATCAGATAACGAAGATGCCCCAAAACGAAGAGGGTTCTGAGACGGAGTAGACTTACGTTTAGGTGCCATAGACACGACTAACGTAAACAGAAGAGAGAGAGAGAGAGAGAGAGACAATCAGAAAAGTTCCAAACAGTTCAAATATATCAAAATATATTGAATAGAGAGTACGTATGCATAGGAATGCATGAACATTTGACATGCAAAAACAAAAACATCATGGGCTCAGCCCAATCCAATCCTACCAGCACACAATCAATTTGCACACATCTAAATGCATGATAATACTGTTATAATGCTCATGTGATGTAATGTATGAGGTTTTAAACTCATTTAAGCAAAAACCCATCCCAAAATTTCAACAAAAACTCATCAATTTTGAAAAACCCTAAAATTTTTCAAAAACCCCAAAACCTAGATTTCAAAACATGAAATGCATGTAAATGAGAGATTCGAAGCTTACCAAGTGAAGAAAAACTTGTAAAAGCTTGAAGAAACCTTGAGGAAGAAGTTTGGAGTGAGAGAGAGTGTTTAGGGAGGTGAAAAAACGAGTCTGTCGAGAGAGAGATCGAGAAAAGTGAGAACCGGATCGCGCTGAACCTTTATATAGAAGGTAAGTAAAGCTCGACAAATAGAGGTGTCGAGACAGGTGTCGAGGAAAAAGACGTCGACAGATGTAGCTGTCGAGGATCTGTCGAGGGACCAAATAACAAAAGGCTAAAAGGAAGCTCGATCGATCCACCAGCTGTCGAGAAGCTATCGAGGATCTAGGAGAAATCTCGATCGATCTACCTAGCTATTGAGAAGCTATTGAGATTGCGATAAGAGGAAGGTGAAAAGCTCGATAGATAGCCAAGTGTCGAGGAGGTGTCGAGAAGCTGTCGAGGTTGCTAAAAACCAGTTTTTCAAAAAGAGAAAAACACAGACATGAATCCAATCAAGCATGCAACTCAACCAATGATCCAATCAACATTTTAGACTCTCAAAATCATCTCTCAACAACAAATTTTAAGCACATGGATCCCAAATACACACACACACACACACACTAAACATGTCTAACCAATTTTATATTTCAAAAAAATAAGTCAAGACAGTTTAGTAAGCATACATTAACACATGTAAACCTTGTGATGACCAAATCACATTGTACCTGCACATGTATCAAGAGTAGCAAAGAATATTGCATGTTATGTGTGAAAAACATTGCAAGATTGGATAAGTGTATACATGTTATGACAATCTGAGATATGAGAAAATTACTTTAATTCACACACAATCATAACTGTTTGATGGGGACAATCACCTTCGAGGTACATCCTATAACTCCCACATCTCCTAGAATACACACTTGCAATCATTTTTAAAGCATTTTGATCGTTTTCCTGCAAATTCCTTTCACAAGCCAACAAGCTTAAACTTTTCAAAAGAATATGAAACAATTTGTATGGACTTATGGTAGGAGAAATATCATTACATATCCTAGATTGAAATACAGAACTTTTCAATTTCAATATATGACAATTAGAACAAATGTGATCGGAAACACCACAAAAGTGACAAACAGGAACAAATTTAGGAACATCAGTATTCCTAACAACAAATCTAGTCTCAGATTTTGGTTTTTGCCTCAACAAACAACAATTTGGTCTAATATGACCAACAACACCACAAAGGTGACAGGTAGGCACAAAAACAGATTTATTATGCTCTCTAACAGTAGGTTTAGACTTAAGTTTAGAAACTTCAGCGTCTACATTAGAACTTTTACGTTTGTCTAACCTAGCAAAATAAGCATTTTCTTTATTATTACTCTTGAAAGGAGGGATATAAACTTTCTCAGTTTTAGGCTTAAGAGAAACAGAAACACTTCTGTTATCAACAGCAAGCTTGGTACTAGTCAAATTTTCAATTTTAGCTTTAGATTCAACTAACTCTTGTTCCAAGCTTTTCATTTTCTCATCTTGAGAGGAAATTTGATTTCTCAAAAATTCATTATTTTTTTTAGATTCATCTAATCTAACAATCAATTCCTCTTTTTCAAGATTAGCCAATTTTAACTCTTCCTTGAATTTCTTATCAATTTTCATAGATTTCAAAAAATCCTTACAAAGAGTTTCACAGGCATCAATAAGATCAACAGAAACAACAGCATCTTCTTTATTCAAATTATCACAAACATGAGCAGAAAGACACTTCAAATTATCCATGACAACAGGGGTTAAGGATCAGCTCTTAGATCAAAAGATCTAAAACAGAAGAGCTACCCGCTCTGATACCACTTGTACGTTTTTAGACCCCTTAAAACACAACCAGATTAACCTAGTTATTTAGTTAAGTTATTACTTAGTCCAAATTCCAGATCTAGGTTAGCACAATCATATAATCATATCAATGTAAAGTGCGGAATATAAAGAACACAAAGATATGATGACCCAGGAAACCAAATCGGTAAAAATCTGGGGAGGATTTAACCTACCTATCCTCAAGGTAAACCTGAATCCACTATGAAAGAATCGAAGTTTCACAATAGCGACCTAGACCATTAACATCCTATTGCTACCTCGAGTAGGAAACTTACTAACACGACCACGTGCAAACTCCGAGACAACGGACTCCTTCTTTCTTGGATTCTCCAGCAAGTACAAGCACTCTTACTTGCGTATCTTTAAGCTCTTTAGTGCGGCAACTGAATGATCATCAAGCTCTCAATGAAATCTCCTTCTTGATAATCCTAAGCATGTGTGAAAGTAACCACCTCTCAGATCTCACAAGAGATTCACACATACAGCAAATAGAGCATCTTTTAAAACGTGGTTAGGGTTTCCCTTTTATACCTAGGGCAAAACATAAAACTCTATACGTCATATGGGCTTAGGGCTGAGTTGGAAATTCTGCAGAAAAAACATTCTGCCTGACTTTCGATCGATCGAGTCTAATTCTCGATCGATCGAGCCAGACTGAATTGCACAATAAATTCTGCAGCAGCTCGATTTCAACTTTACATAAAACACATACTTTGAGCAAGTCTAAAACAAGACTAAAAACCTGTTTTGATCATGGTTTGCCAACAATACAAATTAGAATTCTAATACATCAGTTCCTAAGTACTTAGAACCTAACAAATTATATTCAATACCATTATAAGAATATAATTGCACTCTAGGCCTTTTTAATAAATTATATCCCAAGACTTTATTATAAATGCAACCCCTTCATTAAAATATTCGTAGTAATACAAAGTCATGAATGTTGACTACCACTTTGAAGATTACTACATCTTAATCCTTGAGTACCCGGTTTAATCTTTTATGTTATTCATCATATATTTATGAAATCCAATTTCATAAATATATACTTTAGTAACTCCTTACTAAAATGGTTGGGCCCAACACTATGAATAACCAAACTCATTAAACTTATCTCAAGGGAATATTTTATATCTCCGTTAAGAGATTATGAATTCCATCTTGAGAATATATGTTCCATCAACATTAAATGCGGCTGCCCAACATACTGAGATTTTGATCGTGACTTATAGATCTCACTCCTGATATATCAAAGTAACCTACACCTCATGATCAGGTCCATTATTCTCTCAGGATTTAGAGTTGATGTAAATAGAAGTCGTGAGATTTATTATTCATTTGACAGTCTTTAGGAGAATAATAAATCTCATAGCGGTCCAGTTCAATATGTCTTAACTCTTAAAATATATCAACATATCAACTAGAAGTCTCCACTTCCATGATCAAGATAAATCATCTTAATTGATATGTTATAGTTTTCGCAGATGAAACGCCCAATTTCATCACCGACTATGAATTAAAATTCTGAGTTTACAAAGAACTTTTGATTTATATCTTCTGTGACTAAATCACATAAATCACATACTATGCATCTCATGGACTAAGATAATGTCCCATTAGTTCATTTATAAATAATCTTATATAATTAAATAAATTATTTATTTATGACATGCCAATAAATTGGATTTTAGGACATAAACCCCAACAATATTTTCATCCTTTTTAATAGTAGGTTCAGCAATTAAACACTTGGCATGCATCTTAAGAGATTCATTTTCACATTTTAGCTCATCGACAAGTTTGTTAGACAAAACGAGTTTAGCATCCAAGTTCATATTCAAACATTTAAACTCTTTCAACTTTTCAAGAGAATTTTCAGCAAGTTTCTTATATTTCTCAACCAATTTGTTGGATTCATTGAGCTTAGCAATCAAATCATCATTTTCACAAAATAACTTGCTCAAATCCTTATTAAACTTCTTAGCCTTTTTCTTCAAGAGTTTGATGTTAGGAATATCAACAACATTCAAAGATTCAAGTAACATAGCATCACAATCATGAGGATCATCACTCATAGAGACATTTTCACAAACACGTGGCATGTTACATTCATCAACATCCAAAACATGCATAGAGGCATATAAAGCACTATCCATGGCAAATAACACAAGGGGTCAAGGATCACACTTAGGTATTTAAACCAAAACAAGTGTACCCGCTCTGATACCAATTGAATGTTCAAATAGTGTGTAAAACACCTTGAACGTTTAGACCCCCAAATTACAAATTACCAATTCAAGCTTATTATCAAACAATGTATGTGCGGAATTGATGTCGCGGAAGTCTAAAGAAAGCACACACGATGCTCTCTTGATGGAATAGAAATTAAACTGTTAGTTTTTGATAGTAAACCTCGAATCCACGAGGGGTTTCCCTGAATCCACAAGGAGAACAAAATTGGAATCCACTAGAAGAAAATTTGAAAAAACGTCTGTGTTTATTGATAATCATCTATGAAAAACGTTTACAGACTTAGGGGCCTATTTAAGGGCTCCTTAAAACTTGACAGACAAGAAAATATAATCTAAAATAACTCCTAATTGATACCTAACCATAACAGGAATCAAATTTGACCTAAAACCGGTCCTTCTTCCTCTGAAACTCGAGCTTGGTACTATACTACCAAAGCTGAGAACAAGTTATAGCTGACGATGATGATGAAATTCCAGTGGCCGTAGAGGAGGTTTCAACGACGGCGATGGCCACGCGGCACAAATAGCAACATGCCACCAGGCACCGGCGAACAATATATCATATCCTAATTGTGCGAAGTTGTTGATAGGGGTAAAAAAGTAATTTCAGTTTTGTGTCTAAGCTGAACCAGTAACGACCTGCTTTCAGGTATGATTTGTGAAATTATTTTGCCAAGAAGAATTTCATATTTATGATATTTTCCCACCAAATTCTAAGTGGTAATTCTAGGTGATAGATTGTTAGTGATAGATTTAAACAAATTTTAAGTGACAGATATGAAAAACTTATTTGTTTGATTGAGAACAAAAATAAAATTAGTATAAATTGACTTATATGTTCTTATTAAAAAAATTTTGTGTTTAAATTAAAAAATAAACAAATAATCAATAAAAATCTCACCAAATTTAATAAAACAAAAATTATGTCCAATTAAAAAATAAAAAATAAAACACCCAACCATGGAGTCTTTTGGTTGAATAATGCTAAATCTGAAATTTATTTGCGTTATAGGTACTGTTTCAACTTATTTAGCGAAATGAGGAAAGATAGTGAATTTCGGCAACACCGTTGCCGAAATTCAACAAAAGTATGAGAGAGAAAGAGGAAAAGTGGGGAGAGAAAATTTTGAATTTCGGCAACGGTGTTACCAAAATACCTGCTGCCCAAATTCCCTGCCCGAGTGTGTCCTGTGCTCGAAGTGTGAGTGCCCCAACAAAAAAAAAAAGTAATTGCAGCAATGCCATTGCCGAAATAGGGAAAAAAAAATTGGTAATTGTGGCAATGTCATTGCCGAAAATAAGAGGGAAAAAAAATTGGAATGGAATTGTATTTTTTTTGTGAATTGTGGCAATGTCATTGCCAAAAATGGGAGGAAAAAAAAAATGTGGTTGCCGAAATCTGGGGAGGAATTTAAAAAAAAAAGTGTTACGTTCAAAATATTTGTACAACATTTTCACAACAAATCACAGGTTATTAGTTATTATTAGTTCAAATTTGAATTTAACACTGAGATTACTTTTTTAATCCAACAATAACAATCTGCCACTTAAAATTTGTTGTAAAAATTGTGTGCACTTATCATTTCTTAAAAAAAAAAAAAAAAAAAAAGAATTGTGGCAATGGCATTGCCGAAATTGGTGTAAATTTTTTTCACCTATTTCGGCAATACCATTGCCGAAAATGTGAAAAAAAGGAAAAGAATTGTGGCAATGGTATTTCGGCAATACCATTGCCACAATTCTATTCCTCTTTTCTTTTCTTTTCTTTTCTTTTCTTTTCTTTTTTTTTTTTTTTTTGGGCAATGGCATTGCCGAAATAGGTGAAAAAATTCTACCTATTTCGGCAATACCATTGCCACAATTCTATTATTTATTTTTTTTTTTTAAGAAATGATAAGTGCACACAATTTTTACAATATTTTTACAACAAATTTTAAGGGGCAGGTTGTTATTGTTGGATTAAAAAAGTAATCTCAGTGTTAAACTCAAATTTGAACTAATAATAACTAATAACCTGTGATTTGTTGTGAAAATGTTGTAAAAATATTGTGAACGTAACACATTTTTTTTAAATTCCTCCTCAGATTTCGGTAACCACTTTTTTTTTTCCTCCCATTTTCGGCAATGACATTGCCACAATAGACAAAAAAAATACAATTCCATTGCAATTTTTTTTTCCCTCCCATTTTCGGCAATGGTATTGCCATTACCATTTTTTTTTCCCTATTTCGGCAATGGCATTGCCGTAATTACTTCTTTTTTTTTTTTTTGGGGCACTCACACTTCGAACACAGGACACACTCGGGCAGGGAATTTGGACAGCAGGTATTTCGGTAACACCGTTACCGAAATTCAAAATTTTCTCTCACCCACTTTTCCTCTTTCTCTCTCATACTTTTGTTGAATTTCGGCAACGGTGTTGCCGAAATTCACTCTCTTTCCTCATTTCGCTAAATAAGTTGAAACAGTACCTATAACGCAAATAAATTTCAAATTTAGCAATATTTAGCCAAAAGACTCCCCAACCATGTCCAGTTAAAAAAAAAAGTCACCAAAACATGGGCGGCACGAGGCAACATGTTACTGCCCAGAGATAGAAATAAAGACAAACATACGAAGAAAAAGACAAAGATTAACGTGACTAAACAGACCAGAGATAAAAATAAAGACAAACAAATGAAGAAAAAGACAAATATTGACGGAAGCAAGAGGAAAATTGTAACATGACTATAGTTAAAGAATGTGGTTAATTTTGTAAAAGCAATTGGCTGGAGCAATAACCAAGTTTTTTTACTGTGTTTTCCCTTTCATTTTGGAGAGATTTGTTTTTGGTGAGTTAGAGAAAAAAATGCTTGGGTGTCACAAAAAAAATTCTATTTTTCTCTTCTTACTAAACAACTTAAAAACCTATTTTCTCTCATTTTTTTTTCCTATTTCACCTCCGACCAACCTTAGAAAACTCTAAGTGGGTTTTAATAAATTAAAAGTGGAAAAAGCATATTAAAATATATCAAGAATTTACAAACCTAATTAGGTCAACCATTTGGTCATCTTGACATGGGTGGGGTGGATCTCATGAGTCTCCCTTGTCCAAGACATCACGGGTGTAGTTCTAAAGGGTCATATCTTCTACTTCTAGAATTCTAATTTTCCAAAACTTTGATTTCTGACATCTTTGTCAATTCTTATCCAATATATAAAAAACAAAAAAACTCATTTGTTGTTCGAAAGTTTATGAGATGTAGATTCTAATTTTGTAGCTTCCTTTTTTTCTTTTTTCTTTTTATATATAAAAAAAAAAAAAAACTAATTTACTTTACAAAAACGAAGCACAAATTTTCTAGTTACAAAATTAGGGCTTCCGCTACAAAAATTTTAAAGCATGATGTTAACATTGTTACTCATTTTTGCAGACATAATTTTAGAGGTGTTGTCGAGTTGTTGATAACAACATACACTGAAATCTCTCTCTCCAATCAATTTCTATTAATGCATTTAGATTGTAGATATTGTGTGTTTTGTGTTTGTAATTGTAGGGACTGGATCTGAGCACTTCTACTGTTGGAAAAGTGGATTTAGGCCCAACTAGCCCTAAACAATAAATTTGTAGAGGATGAGTTTAAGAGCTAGGCCTTAGTGAGGATAGCAACGAATAAACATGGTTATGGGTAAACTGAATAGCAAGAAAACGAGCCTCAAGTGTTAGAATCCGTCCTGGACGTTGGTCGGAGGAGCTTTCCTATTCTTATTATTTCCTCAGTGCTTGGATACAGAGGTTACAAAGATGATACAGGTTGCTACAGTGGTTTCTACTTCCAATCTCCGATCCTTTCTTTGGAGGACCTCTTTACATATATACCCTCTTTAGGTTGATCTTGGCTCTCCATTTGTTGATCGTGCAGGTCACTACTTGAGTGCTTATCCTATTAGCCGCCGTCCCAAACCTTTTGTGAGTTGCAGCAACCAAAGCGGCACTGTTCAGGGGTCATTTCCTCATTAATGCGGCCAGAACGTTAGTTGTGGGCATTTAATGTGGAGGTGACAGCTTCTCCCTGAATTGCTCCCCCAGGCTCCCATGGCTGACCCACAGTACTTGTCCTCTTCCTTGGGACACTCTATGAAACCGCCCTCGATGGCGCGTTGCCCTTCCCTTCTATGATCTCGGTTCGCCGAGGACATGATTGTCCTCGGCGATGCTTCTTGGTAGTTTAGGACTTTCTCCGTTTGTCCTCGGACGTCTCTTCCTCCTCGGCGTGGGCCTTGGGCCTAGTATAAAGTGGGCTGGGGTAGCCAGATTCATTGACCCCACAATAGCCCCTCAAAATCCTGCTGTCCGGCTCCTCGGACGGAGAGGAGGGTTTTGATGTCCTCGGGCTTTTCATCATGGCTCATCAAGTCTTGTCCTCCGTCAGCGCTAGAGTCTTTTCACCTCCCCAAGGCACGCTCCTGGAGCTTCAGTACACGAGGCGCGTCGTCATTAATGCCTTTATGAAGCGACGCGGATCTAACGGTTAGGGGTTTTCTTGGAAATTGGACAGAACTTATTTCGCTTGTAATTCTTCCTTTGAGTTTCTTGCGAATTAAGTTCCCCTAGATTTCGCCTGCTATATATAAGGCACCTTGGGAGTATCGTTCTTTCATGTCTTCGAACCCCTGAGTTCTGCAGGAACTCTAAGTTCTCAACCCTTCTGTAACTAAGAATGCCGCCTAGATCCTGGCTGCCGCAGCTGAGGCGAAGGAAGTAGAGGCCAATGATTTTCCTACCTTTCAACCGGGCAAGAAAGAAAACCCTCCTCCTTCAGCCAGGAGCCATAGCAGGCATAGATTGCATCAGACTTTCGGTGCGGCAATGTTTGGATCTCGCCCTGATAGTGGGACATTTTGCAGTTAGGAGAGAAAGGAGGCCATCTTCGTCATTGCGAGCAGTTGACAAGACTTCTGGAGGACGAATTTTTAGGAGTACAGATATTAGCTTCTGGATAAGAGTACGCTTCAGAGTAGCTTTAGCAGATGGGAACCAATTCAGGCGCTTCCGCCTCTTCCTCTTTCTCATCGCCGGTACCGTCCATACTGGCTCGATTGCTGCTAGAACAAGACTGTGAATCTGCCATTCCGATGGACTTTCTCTCCTTTTATTTTTTATAGCTAGCTTTAAAACAAGCCTGCCTCAGCCTCTTCTTTTTCTTTTCTTTTTCTCCTTTTTTTTTTGTTTTTTTTTTTGTAATGGAACGCTTGGTATTGAATATATGCACTTCGTTCCTTGTGTGTTAATTGTCGCTATGATGGGTTTTGTTTATTCACATAACTTGTGTTTTGATTATTTGTTATTTATATAACTTGTGCTTCGACTATTAGCTAAACAGTCTCATCAATGTGATTTGTTTTCCATTTTTGAAATAGCAACCTAAAAATGTAAAGTTCATAATGATAATTTCCTCTTAGACTGTGATTAGCAATTGAGCCACTCTATTTATTACGACCTGCTTTTGCTGAACGGACTATAAAACGTAATGACCTTATAACATGAGTTCTATATCTCATGAGTTGGTTATTACATCGGGTTTAAAAATGCTAAGCGCGTATTACTTAAAAAGACAAACTTTTAGATCTCATACTTTTAAAATGCAAGTGTATTTAGAAGTATGTTCCAAAAATTTATTGACCTTAAGGAAACAATTAGCTATCGAACACTTAGATTCTCTTGAAGTAGTTAGTTTTCCCATAGGTTTGAGTCCGAGGACCATGCAAGACCTTGGTTCTGCCTAACACTTAGATTCTCTTGAAGTAGTTAGTTTTCCCATAGGTTTGAGTCCGAGCACCATGCAAGACCTTTGTTCTGTCTAGTACTTAGATTTTTCTTGAAGTAGCTAGTTTCCCCATAGGTGTGAGTCCGAGGACCATGCAAGACCTTGGTTCTGTCTAGTACTTAGATTTTTCTTGAAGTAGCTAGTTTCCCTATAGGTTTGAGTCCGAGGACCATGCAAGACCTTGGTTCTGTCTAGTACTTAGATTTTTCTTGAAGTAGCTAGTTTCCCCATAGGTTTGAGTCCGAGGACCATGCAAGACCTTGGTTCTGTCTAGTATTTAGATTTTTCTTGAAGTAGCTAGTTTTCCCATAGGTTTGAGTCTGAG
This sequence comes from Notholithocarpus densiflorus, assembly GCA_030021035.2. NCBI lineage: Eukaryota > Viridiplantae > Streptophyta > Magnoliopsida > Fagales > Fagaceae > Notholithocarpus > Notholithocarpus densiflorus. Next base: position 171,339 of record JARYZH020000021.1, read on the forward strand.
CACCATGCAAGACCTTGGTTCTGTCTAGTACTTAGATTTTTCTTGAAGTAGCTAGTTTCCCCATAGGTTTGAGTCTGAGGGCCATGCAAGACCTTGGTTCTGTCTAGTACTTAGATTTTTCTTGAAGTAGCTAGTTTCCCCATAGGTTTGTGTCCGAGGACCATGCAAGACCTTGGTTCTATCTAGTACTTAGATTTTTCTTGAAGTAGCTAGTTTCCCCATAGGTTTGAGTCCGAGGACCATGCAAGACCTTGGTTCTGTCTAGTACTTAGATTTTTCTTGAAGTAGCTAGCTTCTCCATAGGTTTGAGTCCGAGGACCATGCAAGACCTTAGTTCTGTCTAGTACTTAAAAGATATCAATGTATTCCTTCCAGCATGGAAGTTTTCACAGGGAGATTGTGCCAACCGATTTTCCATCCATGCCTTGATTCTCGGCTTCTTCCTCCAATGGGATTTCAGCGAACCGGGCTACTAGACTCGCGAGAACTAGCCCCTAGACCGAGGTACGGTGCGTGTACTTTTCGTCACAAGCCCCTAGAACTGTCCGTCGTTTAGCAATCCTCCCCGCTTAGTCAGCACTTCGAAGTGTAGACCTGAGCGGAGGCCGCGTTATGACAACAACTGTGTGCGTTCTTGGAAATTTTCGGGAAGCCTTTGCGTAGCATGCGCCATCGCCAAAATGGTCTTCACCAGGGACTCTCGCTGATGGGGGCTTGATACTACCATGATTAACCGTTGCACTCACTAACACACAGGCTCTCCCCACAGACGGCGCCAATTGTAGGGACTGAGTCTGAGCACTTCTACTATTAGAAAAGTGGATTCAGGCCCAACTTGCCCTAAATAATAAATTTGTAGAGGATGGGTTTAAGAGCTAGGCTTTAGTGAGGATAGTAACGAATAAACATGGTTATGGGTAAACTGAATAGCAAGAAAGCGGGCCTTAAGTGTTAGAATCCGTCCTGGACGTTGGTCCGAGGAGCTTTCCTGTTCTTATTATTTCCTCAGTGCTTGGATACAGAGGTTACAAAAATGATACAGGTTGCTACAGTGTTTTCTACTACCAATTTCCGATCCTTTCTTTGGAGGACCTCTTTACATTTTATACCCTCTTTAGGTTGATCTTAGCCCTCCATTTGTTGATTGTGCAAGTCACTACTTGAGTGCTTATCCCATCAGCCACCGTCCCAAACCTTCTGTGAGTTGCAGCAACCAAAGCGGCACTGTTCGGGGGTCATTTCCTCATTAATGCGGCCAGAACGTTAGTTGTGGGCATTTAATGTGGAGGTGACAGCTTCTCCCTGAATTGCTCCCCCAGGCTCCCAAAGCTGACCCACGGTACTTGTCCTTTTTCTTGGGACGCTCTACGAAACCGCCCTCGATGGTACGCTGCCCTTCCCTTCTATGATCTCGGTTCGCCGAGGACATGATTGTCCTCGGCGATGCTTCTTGGTAGTTTAGGACTTTCTCCGTTCGTACTCGGACGTCTCTTCCTCCTCAGCATGGGCCTTGGGTCTAGTATAAAGTGGGCTGGGGTAGCCAGATTCATTGACCCCACAATAACAATTATCACCTTGGAAGCTATATCATTATTTTATTTGTGAAAAGGAGTACAAGACAGTGCAGATCCAAAGTGACTTCAGCAGGGTAAAATGTATGTAAAGAAAAACTCTAGTTTTTATATACTTATTTTGATTTTCAACACTTCATATATTTTAAGTATTATTATTATTATTATTTTTTTTTTTTGAGAAAGAAGTATTATTATTTATAGATATGAAAATAATACTAATAAAAGTTGGGTTTTGTTAATGTATGCCCTTAGAGTATACATTAAAAAACCATTTTGGGAAACTTTTTATAAAAAATGAAAAAATGATTAAAATAGATTATTAATATATACTCTTGTAGGGTCAAAGAATTTGGCCACCCCGGCCCACTTTATACTAAGCCCAAGGCCCACACCGAGGAAGAAGAAATGTCCGAGAACGAACGAAGAAAGTCCGAATTACGAAGGAGCATCGCCGAGGACAATCGTGTCCTCGGAGAACCGAGATCATAGAAGGGAAGAGCAGCACGCCATTAAGGGCAGCCTTGTAGAGCATCTTAAGAAACAGGACGAGTACAGCAGGTCAGCCATGGGAGCTCGGCAGAGGAACAATTCAAGGAGAAACTGTCACCTCCACATTAAATGCCCACAACTAACGTTCTGGCCACATTAATGAGGAAATGACCCCTGAACAGTGTTGCTCTGGTTGCTGTAACTCACAGAGGATTTGGGACGACGGCTGATGGGACAAGCACTCAAGTAGTGACCTGCACGACCAACAAATGGAGGGCCAAGATCAACCAAAAGAGGATATATAATATAAGGAGTCCTCCAGAAAAGGGGGGGGGGGGAAATTGGAAGTAGAAAACACTGTAGCAACCTGTATCATCTTTGTAACCATTGTAATCAAGCACTAAGGAAGTACTAAGAACAAATAGCTCCTCGGACCGGTGTTCAGGACAGATCTTCACACTCCAACCCATTTTCTGATTACTTAATAGACTCATAACCATGTTTATTCGTTGCTATCCTCACTGAGGCCTAATTCTTAAACCCATTCTTTACAAATTTATTGTATTGGGCTACTTGGGCCTGAGTCCACTTTTCCCATAGTAGAAGTGCTCAAACCCAGTCCCTACAATTGGCGCCATCTGTTGGAAGAACTTGTGTCTTAGTGAAGGTAACAATCAAGCATGGTAGGGTCAGACCCTCATCAAGCAGGTCCCCACCAGCCTGAACTTGTTGGATCCCTACGACAAGGTAACTTTCCCGATCCTGAGCGTGATCGAAATGAAGAAAATGGAAGGTTTCGAGAGGGAAGTGTGCACACCACTCAAACTGGCAGCAGCCACTCTCGTGTGAAGAGTCGCGTGCTCCAAAGACAAAATAACAACCAGCCCATGCAACAAGAAGATGTTAGAAGCCACGCATCTCAGGGGCGGAATGATAATCAGGCCATGCAACGAGAGATAGACGATTTGAAGAGAGAGCTGCGCCATGCACGACGAAGGCAGTCTCACTCCAGCCCTGACATGCCCTCCAGTGATGAAGGCGATGATGACTATAGACGAAGATCGCGAACCCCCCTAAGTGAGACCTTCTCTCACGACGAAGGGCACCAACGGAGGCGTACACGTAAAAGCCCGTCTCCTAGGGGCTTGAGAAACGATGCCATGAGCAGGGCACTGGGCCAACTTTCCAAATCACCGTTTACACGCCATATAGAGGGGGCTGCGCTTCCTCGACGTTTCCAACAGCCAACCTTCATTCCTTACAACGGCAAGACAGACCCCGTGGAGCATTTGAGCCAGTTTAACCAAAAGATGGCTGTCTATTCTAAAAATGAGGTGCTGATGTGCAAGGTCTTCCTATCTAGCTTGGGGCCAGTGGCGATGAGGTGGTTCAATGGTTTAAAGGCGAATTCTGTAGATTCGTATAGGCAGCTAACTCAAGCCTTTGGCTCTCGCTTCGTTACAAACAGCAGAGCTCCTCGGCCCTTGAGTATGTTATTATCGTTGTCCATGGATAATGGAGAAACTCTAAAGGCCTACTCGGACAGATATTGGGAGATGTATAATGAAATGGACAGCAATTGTGACGATGTCACCCTCAGCACCTTCAAAAATAGTCTCCCAACTAAGCACGGCCTGAGGAAGTCTCTGACTGGCAAGCCCGTCACCAGTGTACGTCAACTGATGGATCGGATCGATAAGTATAAACGAGTAGAGAAAGACCAACTGCAAGGAAAGGGAAAAGAGAAGGTTATCTCTCAGGAGAGGAGGGATTTCAGTTTGGACCAACATAACAGCAACCGCCCGAGGAGAGATTTCGTAGGGCAATCCGGAGCAACCAGCACATAGACTGTCAGTGCTGTATTCCAAGAACCAGTACACCAGGTGTTGGAGAAAATCAAGAACGAGCCATACTTTAAGTGGCCGAATAAGATGGCGGGAGAGTCCATGAGGCGTAATCAAAACTTTTATTGCCAATACCACCAAGACCACGGGCATACCACGGAGAACTGCAGGAACCTCTGGAACTATCTGGACCAGTTGGTCCGAGAAGGAAAGCTGAGGCACTTCCTGCATCATTCCAGTGGTCATCTAGGCCAGACCCATCAAGAACCCCAAAGGGATAATGCCCTAAGGCCACCCGTAGGGACAATCAATATAATCTTTGCCGCACCAGGAAGGACAAGCAGGTGCCCCTCACGAGTGTTATATGTGACTCAGCTGCCTGCCAAGGAGCCCCAGCCAGAGCCGAAGAGGGCCAGAGTGAATTCTCACCCAGTCTTGAGTTTTTCAGAAGAAGACAAGATCAGAACCACCCAGCCCCATGACGATGCGCTGTTGGTCACTCTCAGAATCGGGGACTACGATATGAAAAGAGTGATGGTGGATGGTGGCAGCGCTGCCGAGATCATGTACCCCGACCTCTACATGGGGCTGAATTTAAAACCGGAGGATCTGATGCCCTATAGCTCTCCTTTGATGAGCTTCGACGGGAAGCTTGTCATCCCAAAGGGCATGATTAGGCTACCTATCCAGGCCGGCCCAGAGAGAGTGGAGGTGAACTTTATCGTGGTAGACACCTACTCTCCATATACAGCCATCGTCGGTAGACCCTGGCTCTATACCTTGGGGGCTGTTGCCTTCTCCTTGCATCAAAAGGTAAAGTTCCCATCAGGGGACCAGGTTCTTGAAATCTGTGGTTGCCAGTCCACGGCAAGACAGTGTTTGGTGGCTGCTGTTTCACATCGAATCGATGCGAAGTCCTCGGCCTTTACTGAGAAAGATTTATAGCAATCAAAGGCCCCGGTATCGCCCCTTAATACAGCCGCCGAGGAAGTGAAATGCAAAGATCTGGAGAAAGTGGTCATTGGTGGCGACCCGGAGAAGTTCTTTCAGGTAGGGGTTCAACTGCCTCCTCAGGAGAAGGCAGAGTTAATTGAGTTTCTCAAAAGCAATATTGACGTGTTTACATGGGATGCCTGCGACGCCCCGGGGATTGATTCAGCTTTCATCTGTCACCACCTCAATGTCAACCCTTCCATCACTCCCAAAAAGCAGCCACCCCGGCGCCTCTCAAGAGAGCACGCTGATGCGATTAGGAGGGAAGTGGCGAAGCTTAAGCGTGCAGGGGCTATCAAAGAGGTTTTTTACCCCGAATGGTTGGCCAACACCGTGGTAGTCAAGAAGAAAACTGGAAAATGGCGGGTTTGTGTAGACTTCACGGACCTAAACAGAGCATGCCCAAAAGACCCATTCCTCATGCCTTGGATAGACCAGCTGGTGGATGCAACAACAGGCCACCCTTGGATGAGCTTCTTAGATGCCTTTCAAGGCTATCATCAAATACCACTAGCCCTGGAGGATCAGGAGAAGATAGCCTTCGTGACACCTACTGGGAACTACCACTACAAGGTAATGCCGTTCAGTCTGAAGAATGCAGGGTCCACTTATCAAAGGACGATGACGAGAATGTTCGAACCGCAGCTGGGCAAGAGTATCGAAATCTATGTTGATGATATGGTGGTGAAGAGTAAGGTGGTGTCCAAGCATTTAGGAGACCTCGGCAGTACCTTTAATGTCTTAAGGAAACACAAGCTGCGCCTAAATGCTTCCAAGTGCTCATTTGGCGTGGGATCAGACAAATTTTTAGGCTACATGGTTACTCATAGGGGAATTAAGGTTAATCCTGACCAAATCAAGGCTATTAACGATTTAAAACCATCGCGAAATGCCAAGGAGGTCCAAAAGCTTACTGGAATGATCGCAGCCCTGAATCGATTCATTTCCAGGTCGGCGGATAGATGCAGACCATTCTATCTCTTGATCCACAAATGGAAAGGATTTGAATGGTCCGAGGACTGCATTGTGGCCTTCCAGCAACTCAAGGAATACCTATCTCGGCCCCCTATCATGTCCAGTCCCGAGGCCGATGAGGTCCTATACGTATATATTGCCGTGGCCCCTCAGGCAGTGAGCTTAGTGCTAATACGGGATGACAACGGCCTTCAAAAGCCAGTCTATTACGTGAGCAGGTCGCTGCATGAAGCTGAGGTTAGATACTTACCCTTGGAGAAAGCCGTACTAGCTGTAGTCCATGCTACACGAAAGCTTCCCTATTACTTCCAAGCCCACACCGTGGTTGTTCTAACCCAACTGCCCTTGAAGTATGTACTTCGGACTGCTGATTATACTGGGAGGATTACCCTATGGAACACAATCCTGGGAGCTTTTGACATCAAGTACATGCCTCGGACCTCGGTAAAGGGCCAGGTCCTAGCTGACTTGGTGGCCAAATTTGCTGAACCACCAGTAGAAATGGTAGCCGTGGATCGAAACATGGACTAAAAATCGGTTGGGGTAGTCTCTATGCTAGGACCTCCATGTTGGAAGGTGTACGTTGATGGCGCAGCAAATCAAAGAGGGTCTAGAGTGGGGCTAGTCCTAGTGTCTCCGAAGAAGGCCATCGTTGAGAAATCCCTGAGAATTGGGTTCTCGGCCTCGAATAACGAAGCCGAGTACGAGGCCTTGTTACAAGGAATGGCCATGGTGTAGAAAATGGGAGAAAAAGCAGTAGAGATGTTCTCGGACTCAAGACTGGTAGTGGGCCAGATGAAGGGAAAGTTGGAAGCCAGAGATGCAAGGATGCAAGCGTACTTAAGCCAGGCCAAACGCTTGCAGTCAAATTTCAATCTTTTCAGCTTGTCACATGTCCCCAGAAGTGGAAACACCCACGCAGATTCATTGGCCACGCTTGCTACCTCCTCAGCAGAGGGTCTGCCTCAAACCATTCTTGTCGAGCATCTGGATAGAGCAAGCGAGATGGCAAAAGGCATGGTCCATATCCATGAAGTTAGAGTGGGTCCTAACTGGATGGACCCTATAGTGAGGTTCCTCAAAGATAATACCTTGCCAGAAGAAAAGCCAGAGGCTGAAAGAATACGAAGAAACGCTTCTCGGTTCTGGTTGTCCAAGAACCACAAACTGTACAAGCGCTCCTATTCTGGGCCATATTTACTATGTATTCACCCAGAAGTATCAGAATTACTGCTTGAAGAACTGCACGAGGGGATCTGTGGGAGTCACACAGGGGGAAGATCTCTGTCGCATCGAGCCCTTACCTAGGGATATTGGTGGTCGAGGATGCAGAAGGAAGCCCTTGAATATGTTAAGAAATGTGACCAGTGCCAAAGGTTTACCCCAAATATTCATCAGCCAAGAGGGGTCCTCAACCCCTTGTCCAGTCCATGGTCGTTCGCCCAGTGGGGTCTGGATATTGTAGGCCATTTTCCCAAGGCAGCAGGGAATAAGAAATATATGTTGGTCGGCACAGATTACTTCACCAAATGGGTCGAAGCTGAGCCATTGGCCAACATCAGAGATGTGGATGCTAAGAAATTCATCTGGAGAAACATTGTTACACGATTCGGGGTCTCTCGAACCCTCATTTTAGATAATGGACTCTAATTTGACAGCAAAGCCTTCAGAAAATATTGTTACGAACTGGGGATCACAAATAGGTACTCAACTCCAGCTTATCCTCAGGGAAATAGGTAAGCCGAGGCCGTTAACAAGGTCATAGTCAATGGGCTTAAGAAGAGACTGGATGAAGCCAAGGGAAGATGGGTAGAGGAGCGGCCACACGTCTTATGGACTTACCGGACTACACCACGACGGTCAACAGGAGAGACACCTTTTGCCATGACTTATGGAGCCGAGGCTGTTATCCCTCTAGAGGCAAGCTTCCTGACGCTGAGGACTAGCTCCTTCACTCCAAGCAATAACAATGGACTGCTGGGGAAGAGCTTAGACCTGATCGATGAACAAAGAGAAAAGGCAGTGATCCAGTTGGCCTACTACCACCAGAAGCTCAAGCAGGGACATGATGCCAATGTGAAGCTGAGACCACTGGCACTAGGGGACTTAGTGTTGAGAAAAGTCGTGGGTGCTGCCAAGAACCTATCCTGGGGAAAGTTGGGATCCAATTGGGAAAGACCATACCGAATTACCACGGTAGCAGGAATAGGTGCATACTACTTAGAAGACTTAGATGAAAAAGCTGTACCTCGTCCATGAAATGTAAATAACCTGAAAATGTATTATTATTAGCAAAGGCATTTCTCTAATTCAAATTTTTAGTCCATTTTGATTATATGTCTTGCGTTTTGGCAACCATGGGGAAACTAACTACTTCAAGAAAAATCTAAGTACTAGACAGAACAAAGGTCTTGCATGGTCCTCAGACTCAAACCTATGGGGAAACTAGTTACTTCCAAAAAAATCTAAGTACTAGACAGAACCAAGGTCTTGCATGATCCTCGGACTCAAACCTATGGGGAAACTAGTTACTTCCAGAAAAATCTAAGTGTTAGACGGAACCAAGGTCTTGCATGGTCCTCGGACTCAAACTTATGGGGAAACTAACTACTTCAAGAAAAATCTAAGTGTTAGACAGAACCAAGGTCTTGCATGGTCCTCGGACTCAAACCTATGGGGAAACTAATACTTCCAGAAAAATCTAAGTGTTAGACAGAACCAAAGTATTGCATAGTCCTCGGACTCAAACCTATGGGGAAACTAACTACTTCAAGAAAAATCTAAGTACTAGACAGAACCAAGGTCTTGCATGGTCCTCGAACTCAAACCTATGGGGAAACTAGTTACTTCCAGAAAAATCTAAGTGTTAGACAGAACCAAGGTCCTGCATGGTCCTCGGACTCAAACCTATGGGGAAACTAACTACTTTCAACAAAGGCCTGAGCGATTAACAGATTACGAGTGTTGCGTGACTCCTCGAACCACCACCTTTGAGGAATTTAACAAGCTCGAGCATTCATTTAAGTTACATACACAGCCAAAGGGGAGTCTGGTACCCAAGGACACTCGTCCTGTCCTCATTTGATAAAGATGCAAACAAACACAAGCCCATGAGCATCACTTAAGGCACTTTAAGGTACATTAAACGTAACTTCCCTGCGTAGTCAGTAGCTAATTGTTCCCTTGAGGTCAGTAAATTTTTGGAACATACTTCTGAATGCCCTTGCACATTGTGATGTGGCATTAGATCCTAGGATGTAAAAGTTTGTCTTTGTAAGTAGTACGCGCTTAGCATTTTATACCCGTTATGATAACCAACTCATGAGGTATAGGATTCATGTTATAAGGTTATTGTCTTTAATAGTCCATTCAGCAAAAGTAAGTCGTAATAACAAAGTGGCTCAATTGTTAATTAGAGCCTAAGTGAAAATTATCAATATGGACTTTACATTTTTAGGCTGCTGTTTCAAAAATGGAAAACAAGTCTCACTGTTAAGACTGTTTAGCTAATAATCAAAGCACAAGTTATATAAATAACAAAACTCATCATAGCGACAATTAACACATGAAAAGGGAATTGCATATATTCAATCCAGGCGTTCCATTACAACAGTTCGAATATCTAAAAAAAAAAAACATATGGCAAAGGCACAACAAAGGCAGCCTATTTCTTTAGCTTGGTCTCTATTGCCCCCTTGGAAGGTTGGTCTGAAGTGGCCTCAGGGTCCTCGAGGCTTTCACCTAGAGGAATAGCTTGCAAAGGCACCACAAGGAGAGCTGTCTCCTCAGCATGAGGGACTTGGGCATCAGTTGGAGGTTTTGCAGCATCCTGGGGTACTCCCTAACTAGGGCCTTTATCTGTTTCAGTTACCCCAGATGGCTTGGCCTCCTTGGCAGGCTCATCAGAAGAAGTTGAAGCAAGGGCAGTGTCAGGATGACCTGCCTAAACCACCTCGAGAGAAGTACCAGTCTCGGAGCTAGGAGGGTCGGGCTCTCGGATGATAGGAGGGTAGTATACATTCTCTGCCTTCTAAAGGTCAGATGAAACCTCAACTCCAGCTTGTTTAAGGGCTTCATTCCAAACCTGGGAACAGTAGAGCCTGTACACCCCAGGTACTTGAGCCTTGAGAATGGCCTGTGTCTCATCCATTCCCAAGGCGTAAGCATCCTCCTCGGCCTTTTCCTTGTAGCTCTCGGCCTCAGTCCTGGCAAACTCGGCCTCCACCTTAGCCCTTAAGGCTTCATCCCTAGCCTACTCTGCGGCGTTCCTGGCCCCCTCAGCCTCGGCCAGCTTCTTCTTCAAATCAGCAATTTGCTCATTGGCAATCTTCAACTGATCCTCAGCCTCAAGTAGGCGCCTCGTCTGGTTTTCGGCCTGTTTTTGGGTGCTGGCCAGGCCTGATTCAGCACTGTCTCTGGCCCTTGTCATCTCCTTCAGGTCCTCCCTTGCCTTTGCGAGATCAGCCTCGGAGTTTTTAAGGGTCCGCGTGGCATCCAAGCGCTTGTCACGCTCAAATTCCAGGGCCTTACTCTGGTCATTGACCAACTCTTCCAACCTGTAAGTGGCTTGGACAGCCTGCCAAATTGAAACAAGCTCACGGTAAGATGGAACCCAAGGGACAGAGATCAATGGAGTCGTGAATGTTAGAAAGTCTTACCATGCCCAAGTACCTCTTTATGCTGAGGAAGACCTTCTTTATTCCCCAGCTCGGTCATATCGGCGGGAAGCAGCAGGCACCTCTCCAGTGCATCGGTCACATAGGCACCTTCGCCCCCTCGGAAGTCCCTGACTGAGGTGTTTTCCATCAGGGGCTCCCCATGGAGCATTGAGGTAGGAAGCCAAGCTTGGGGCTCGGACTGCGTGGCGACTTCCCCTTCTTGGCCCTGGTTCCCGACTTTCAGTTGTTTTGAAGCTCGTCGGGCTTCATCTTCCTCCTGAGAGGAGCGAGGTTGCCCCCCATCCATGGGCTCTTTGCCTTTGAAAGCCCTTTTCCTTTTTGGGTCGGCAGGCTCGGGCCGAGAAGGCAGAGTCGACTGGGGAGGAGGAGGAAGTTTGGGCCGAGGAGATGACGACTTCGACTAGGTAGGGGATGACCTGGTCTGGGCAGGTTGAGACTTGGGAGGAGGAGGAAGCTTGGACTGTGGCCTTCCCGGTGCATCCTTCCCCGGCTGGCCCTCAATCAAGTCAAGCAGGTTGGTTGAGGGTTTCTTCTTAAAACTCATCTCAGCCTGAAAAGAAGTCTCTACTGATGAGAGGTCCGCTTCAGTCAAACTGGGGTCGCCTAAGTCACCAGAGGGATCCTCGGATAGATTATCTTGATCGAATACACCAAAATCGTCATCGGCCTCTACAGCTTGAGGGGACGAGGAAGGGCCTGCCAACGGAGTGCCTTCTGGAACAAGGGATCCTTCGGGAATCAAGAACCCTTATTCTGCTATGGTGATTTTGTGAAGCCGAGGATCTTTGGCTCTGATCACGTACTTCGGAGCCGAGAATGATTTCTGGATGGGATTGTATCCGAGGATCTTGTGAGCGGCTCTGACTTGGTTATCAGCTTCGTTCACAAAAACCTCCGCCCTAAGGATGGTTGCTAAATCTTCCCGGTTGACCAAGTGAAAGTGTCAGCCAAAGGCGTGTGGATCTGTAAAAAAGAAAGTATATTTGCATTAGCAGCCAAACGGTACAAACTATGACAACACAAAAGATCAACCCTCTCTTACTCTGAATACCCCACTTGGTGCCCCCTCTTCTGTCGAACAGGGAAGGCCGTCGTGCCACCTCCCTGACACGATGAGAAAGTCCTTATTCAGCCCCTTGCTAGACTCTGGGAGGCACTGAATAAGCCGAACCTTGTCGTCCCTCGTTTTCATATAGTAGGATTTACCCTTTAGGTGATGGAGGTTGTAGCACCAGTTTACATTGTGATGGGTCAACCTCAACCCCATTTTCTCATTTAAAGCGTCCACACAACCCAGGATCCTAAACATGTTGATGGCGCACTGGGTGGGAGCTAATTGGAAATGCCTAAGGTAATCCCTCATCACCGGTCCCATAGGGATTCTCATACCATCTTCAATGAAGGCGATTATGGAAATCACCACTTCACCATCTTGCTTCCTAAAAAATCACTCCCCTTCTTCACAATATCTCAAGCCTACATTATTGGGAATCCTATAATCGGCGATGAATTTCTCCATTGCCTCTTCAGACTCAACCAACTTTTTAAACCTATGCATCCCTAGAAACGGCTAAAGGACTCAGGGAAGGACGGAAGAAAGAGAGGAATAAGAGAAAAAGAAACTTAGAGGAGAGAAAATATGAGTTAGAGAGAGTAAAAACTTACAGAAATGAGGAAAAGCTCCTCGGACAGGCTTTTTATGCTGAAAAGAAACGCGAGTTGGGCTGGAGATTTGACAGAACTCAGGATACGTGCACAAGAACTCTTGAATGTGGAAGTAAAGAGGCGAATCGGTTCAAATGGGCATTTATACCTTCGATTAAAAATAACCGTGCTGGTTTTCCCGCCCATAAAGTTGAAAAATCCCCACCGTTTGATCACCATCACACCGTTGAACGTGGGGAGCACAGAGCCGCCAGAATTTAATGAGGGCGCGCTCCGTATACCAAAGCGTCAGGAACGCGCCTTAGACAAGCGAAAAGGCTCTGGCGTTGACAAAGGACAAGACTTGACAAGCCACGATAAAGGCCCGAGGACATCAAAACCCTCATCTTCGTCCGATGAGCCGGACAGCAGGATTTTGAGGGGCTATTGTGGGGTCAAAGAATTTGGCCATCCCAGCCCACTTTATTCTAAGCCCAAGGCCCACGCCGAGAAAGAAGAAATGTCTGAGGACGAACAGAGAAAGTCCAAATTACGAAGGAGCATCGCCGAGGACAATCCTGTCCTCGGCGAACCGAGATCATAGAAGGGAAAAACAGCACGCCATCAAGGGTAGCCTTGTAGAGCATCTCAAGAAACAGGACGAGTACAGCAGGTCAGCCATGGGAGCTCGACAGAGGAACAATTCAAGGAGAAACTGTCATCTCCACATTAAATGCCCACAACTAACGTTCTGGCCGTATTAATGAGGAAATGATCCCTGAACAGTGTTGCTCTGGTTGCTGCAACTCACAGAGGGTTTGGGACGACGGCTGATGGGACAAATACTCAAGTAGTGACCTGCACGACCAACAAATAGAGGGTCAAGATCAACCAAAAGAGGATATATAATATAAGGAGTCCTCCAGAAAAGGGGGGGGGAATTGGAAGTAGAAAATACTGTAGCAACCTGTATCATCTTTGTAACCATTGTAATCAAGCACTGAGGAAGTACTAAGAACAAATAGCTCCTCGGACCGGTGTCCAGGACAGATCTTCACACTCCAACCCATTTTCTGATTACTTAATAGACTCATAACCATGTTTATTCGTTGCTATCCTCACTGAGGCCTAATTCTTAAACTCATTCTCTACAAATTTATTGTATTGGGCTAATTGGACCTGAGTCCACTTTTCCCATAGTAGAAGTGCTCAGACCCAGTCCTTACAACTCTAATAGTATACATTAACCTAATCCATCAAAATTTAAAACATAAAAATTCATATATACAAACAATAAGAATACAAAACAATTAATACTTAATAGTAATTACATTATCTACTTTTATTTCCTACAGTAATTTCAGCCGTACTTACGTTGATGAGTTGACAAGTGAATCAAGCATGTCATACTTGTCAGCACTTGAAACACAGATAGAAGTTCATCTGTATTTAAAATTTAAAAATCTATTCTTCTTCTTCTTCTTCTTTTTAATCAGAAACAGCAAATTAGATTCATATCACATTTATGTTAAATGTCAGCAGACAAAGCTTTTTACCATTTCAGATTTTCTGAATTCTGCCTAGACCACTAATGGCTAAAGACATATGGACCTCCATATGTGATAACTAAAAGTTGTATTATTTTCAATTCTGAACTTGACAATGTGAAAAAGGAAGATAGCAATTCAGTTATACTACTTTCCTTATTTCCAATAAATTTCTTGGTGCCAAAAAAGAAAAGCGGCATGAATCAATAGAATCCATAAAAAAAGACTAAAAGATTCCCAGGTACAGGCACCTTGAGTTGTTTGTTTCTAGTGCACTTTTAAACGCATAATGCAGCATGCAGAAAATGCCCATAATCTATTACTATTTTTCTTTTAAACAAATAGATCTCCTAGACCACATTATGAACAAAACACCCACAATCCAAAATAATTATTGGTTAATAATGACCCATAAAAGACTAACGACTATATTATCCATTATTGTCTAATGGCTATTTTTCTCATAATTGCCCAACGACTATTATACTCATAAATTCTCAACAACTAAAAAATAAATTATAATAAAAGTGTTTGAAATACACACTCACACCAACATGGGTTGCCTTAGATCTCTTAAAAGCCTTGCAATGTATGTTGTCCCAAATAGCCAGTGCCTCCCACTGTCAAAACTCTCTTCCTACTACTCATATCTCTATAATAACTCTCTCCATGGAAATGTTGGGGTTGTTTTTTAAGCTTTTTTTTATGCAATTGGAGGATTATGATTGGTTCTTTGATAATTGGAATGGGACGGGCTTCTGAATCGTTTTCAGTTTTTAAACAACATTACACGTATTTTTACACACTTTTTTACCCACACGTATTTTCAAAAAATACAAACAACATTACTAAAACAATGTTAGCAAACGGGCCAAATCTATTTTGGTTTGGGAAACTTCTGTTGTTAGTGTCAGTAAGAGGCCTGTCACTGCCAGAGTTTCTCACATTGCCTGAAAGTAAGGAAATTGTACAGTGGGTTTGGGAAAATAGGGAACAGAATTATGGGCGGCAAACTGGCAATTGGCTAAGGAGAAACTGAGAGATTGGGTTAGTTGGGTATCAACTACCAAAGCGGAAAAGTGTCAATTCCGATTTTGGATTTGAGTTTTTCTTAATTTTGTGGTTGAAAAAAAAAAATAAAGATTAAAAGAAGATACATATATTTAAAGCCCATTTAAAGTTTGGATTTGGGTTGTTCTGAATTTTGTTTTAGAAAAAACAACAACATATCTATTCGGTTTTTTTTTTTTTTTAAAGCCCAAATATGTTTATTTATTTATTATTTTTTTAAGCCCATATATATTCGGTTTATTATTATTATTTTAGAATCTAGCCCATAAAGGGTAAAATAAATTACTATTTTGGTCCTTAATGTCTAAATCATGTATCAATTTGATTTTTAATAGTCCATAATTTTTTTATATTATATTAAAATAGTCCCTACAGTTAATTAGTGGATGAAAAACATGAGCATGACTAACAGTGAATTGCCACATTGCCTTTATTTATATTAAAAAAAGTTAAGTATTTTGTTATTGTATAAAAGATCTAAATTCAATTCCCACCCACACAAAGCACTAATTGGTGTCTCTTGACCTAATAATAAAGAGTAATTAATATGGAACAGATGTCATAAGTTTGAAATACTATCGTATCTATTAAAAAAAGTAACAAACAAAAAAAATCTTAGTCCATCTAAATCTAAGATACTGAATTTGGATCTCAAATCCCTAAATCATGACACACACAAAATAAAGGGAGAGAGTTTGTTTAATTATTATCGTAAACATGTTATCAGTTGAATCAAAATTCAATAATACAAATTACTCTTCATTTAACCAGCCATAATAGGAGACCATGAACAAGCAACAAAAAATCTAAAATAAATAAATAAATTGAACCAAAATTTTAAAGTGTAAGCTACAAGAAATATGTAATACAAATTAACAAAACCACGTGTTTCACAAGTGATCAGGTAATGAAAACTTATAAATATTCTAGTAATAATGGGTAGAAGGGGTGTGCATGAGTTGGGATGGGTGGATGGAGGGCAATATTTATAACCAACCTACCAATGACAGGTTGGAAATATTCCAATCCGTTGCCGACCCACCAATCTATAAATCTAGTGGGTCGGTTGAAAATCCTAACAATTTCAACTTGGCTGGTTGAGCCGGTTGGCAAATTCAATTGACTTGAATTTTTTTTAGAGAGACTAAATGAAATTATTTCAATTAAATTGGATAATAGTTTGCTTCCTCAAATAAAAAAAAGGAAAGAAAAATTTGTCATTTTTATTAAAAATAATTACAAATACTACATTATTTTTTTATTAGAATGATTGAAATTTTATTATACAGAAAAGAAAAACTTCTCAAAATTT
Organism: Notholithocarpus densiflorus; assembly: GCA_030021035.2. NCBI lineage: Eukaryota > Viridiplantae > Streptophyta > Magnoliopsida > Fagales > Fagaceae > Notholithocarpus > Notholithocarpus densiflorus. Next base: position 187,467 of record JARYZH020000021.1, read on the forward strand.
GAAATTAGACGTGTACAAAGAGAAAAAATAATAACAAAATATTAGAGAATGCAGCTAGAGTTTATTAGGGAAGCGAAATGTGAAAATGAAAAAAATAAAAAGAAAGAGAAAGAGATGAGAGAAATAAAGTGGGAGCGTATATGAGGTAGATTTTTGCAACATGACAAAGTGTGTGTGTTTGTGTATGCGGGCAGGTCGGGTTATGGCAGATTAGAAATATCTCATCCCGTTATTCAACTCGACCTGCTAAATTATCTAACTCACCCAAGCCGACCCGCATGAGTTGGGTGGGTGCGGGTTGGTAGGTTATGCGCCTTTTTTGCATAGCCCTAATGGGTAATGGATTTCTCAACCAAAAACAACATTGGAAGAAAATTTATACTCATCAATGTTGGAGCCATCTCATTAAGATTAGTAAAATACATTCAAACCCACCCAGGACCCAACCTCTCTTCTTTCATCCCGAAGGGAGAGGACAGGGAGGGAAATAAGGACTCATGATCCAACCCCACTCCATTGTTATCTCTACTTAAAAATAAACTTCTATCCCATGAGAAAAAAACCACATGACTGAATTTTAAGAGGAAAATTTAAGAAACAGCGTTTAAGATATTGTACCTAAGTTTTTTTTTTTTTTTTTTTTTTTTTTAAACATAGAGGGCTTTCACCCTATAAAAGAGAACTAGATTTAGAGGCTTTTTATGGGCCAGGTCGACCCAAATGGGATGGTCTGAACTCAAAACGAAATGTTGGAAGTCCAAACCTGCACTAATGCAAACTATTAAAGCCCAGTTTAATCCAACGGTGTAAATTTAACTATGACTATAATACTATACCTCGATCTAGGGCAACCCCCTCGCTCTCAGCAGCGCCTATAAATTAGCTCTAAACCTCACCAGTCATCCCCAACATCTCTCTCTCTTTCTCCTTCAGGGTTTTGTTAGATGTACTTATAATTGTGAATAATAGCGCTATACTGACTACGTTTATTGGGTCATGGGAACGAAGTGAAATCAGATGAGGATAGAAATAACTGCAACAAAATGATCGATTAATTTCGTGATTACTTGTATTTAAGTCTCTGATGATTTCTTTTCGTTCCACTCTTTCTTTTTTTCTTTTTAATATTTAATTTTTTTTTGGTTCAGAATTGGTGGTTCAATGACGAGATATGATGAGAAATGTATTGGTCCGTGTTTCTGATTAACCGTGACCGACAAACCCATTTAGCACACTCTCTGATCTCTCTACAAGATCCTTCTTATTTCTGATATGTTTTTTCGTTTTAGATTTTTAGTGCTTCTATTATTGTTTTAAACCCCAACCTTTGTGATAAGCACATGGTTTTTAAGGAATCAAATTTGGACCTTTATGAAATACTCCTAAGACAGATAATTTGGTGTGTTTGATTTCGGTTTGGTTTGGTTTTGGTTTGGTTTGGTTTTGAGTTGCTGTGATGAATCATGAAACTATCACATGTCAGACTTCAGAGATCTTAAAAGATCTATGAGATAATATTCATGTTTCTGAGCAGATTATATATAACTGCTGGCACTGTTGTCCTGTCTATGTGAAGCTGACTACCATAGTTGCAACTTATTGACTTTTTGTGTTGTCTGATTCAGTTGACAATGGCTTTCTTTCTCTAATGGCTCGGTACCAATCCTGTTACAACAACATAAGAACCCAGAAGTCCTCATATCCCATGGCCATAATGGCTCGGAACCAATCCTGTTACTTCTGAATTAAGGTATATAGAGCATTCAAAAATAAAATAAAATAGGGAATTAAGGTATCTAAGAAGTACATTTGAGTAATAGAGTTTCAACTTATATTGTCTACTCTTTAACTAATTTTTGGTGGCAAAAATTGAACTTCAGATCCCTTATACAATTACCGGTTAAGCTAACTGGAACTCACAATTTGAATTGATTTAGTTATTTGAAACTTATTGAAAGTTTTGGTCTTGTTGCTACTGGAAGAGGCTGAATTAGGAATTACAGTTAGGGCTATAAACAAGTCAAGCTTTGCCGAGTAGCGTGTGTTTGAGCTTGACTCGTCAATAAAAATCAAATGCTCTTATGAGAATGCCAAAAAGCTTGAGCTCGGCTTGGCTTGGCTTGATTAATTAGTCAAGCCAAGCTCGAACTTAATATCAAGCTCAAACTTGAGCTTAGGTCAAGCTTTTTAGCTTGGGATCTAAAAAAATTGCATAATCAAATGCTTGTATCACCAAAAATTAAGTAAACAAATATATATATATATATAGATATTATATTATGCTCATTTTATCACGCTTCTAACACCCGTGATTAGAATTTGTTCAAATTATAACTTTACATAATTAAATCCATCCATCATCATTTATTGTCTATAACTTGAGTAATTGTTCAAAATACAATTTTTATATCTACATTTGTCATTCGTACAATTATAATGTTCACAAATCTAAATAAATTAACATTCAAAAACATATATGAATAAACAAGCTATAAATTAACATTACAAAACATGTGTAATTACATAATAATAAGTTTATTTAGTAAACATATATCAAGCTATAAACGAGCTTAAACTTGGCATGTTTTGTATCGAGTCCTATTGTTCACGAGCTTGTTTATAAACAATTTTTTTGGCTTGAGCTCGACTTGTTTATCAAACAAGCCTAAAATTAAGGCTCAAACTTGGCTTGTTTGTAAACAAACGAACATGAATGAGTTTTTTATCGAGCTGAGCCCGAATTGTTCATGAATGGCTTGGTTCGTTTGCAGCCCTAATTACAGTTGCTACCTTTAGTTACGTAGTTGCTTATACCACTCTCAAAGGGTAATCTCCTCAATAATCAAATCAAGCTTCAATCCTAACACCAACATCCCATTCCATATGCCCAAGTAATCAGCCATACGAAGATTTTGTTTACAATCAATCAGTCTGGCATGAAAATAAGTAAATTACCTCATAAGCAAGTTTTTAGAAATTTTTTGTTTGTTCTAAAAAAATTGTCATATTCTTTCCATTTTGTGTTTGGATTTAGACCTGTAAGTTGTAAGGACTTCAACCTAGCGCAGTCTTAACTTAATTTCCTGTTGGGATTTTTCAGACCAGATCCATCATTCCAGCGGCTAGAGAATTGATTGATGCACTTGGAAGTTGGAAGGGAAAGTTAGATATCAGAAGAGAATCATATGAATTATCTCTGCAATATTAAACCCAAATAACAAAACAAAACAATAACCAAAAAAATTGTTCAGGAAAGTAAAAGCTCAATGGCTGAGGTTCAAAACAAAAATCTTGCTTAGAATTCCTATTGTAAATCTATACACATATGGTAAGAAATGACAACTGGATTGATGATTATCTGATTATAATATGCTATATCCCTAAGCTTGTAGTTACAGATGAAGTAACAGCTAACGAGATTCACTTCCTTCTCCAGTTTGCTGATTGCCAAAATTTGGGATTTGCAAAGTAAGGATACTTGACAATTCAACGGCCTTAAGGGGAGGCATGAGACTTCTCAATAAGCAACTCAATTTTCTGGTCATGGAGTTAAGAAAGATGATGTAAGTATATGCTGGGAATTATGTAAACCAACAAAGAATTATTCAAAGCGGAAAAAAAAAAGTGTGTGTATATATATATAGAGAGAGAGAGAGAGAGAGAGAGAGAGAGAGTGAGTGACTTTTAAGACCCCCAGTATATATATATCTAAACAGTTTACTGAACTTGGTACAAATTAGAGAGATTGCTTGTGCACAATGTTCCAAAAGATGGAAGTTTGTGTCTGAAAACAAGATGAAATGGTGACATTTTTCTTCTGTATGGGATTTAAAATGGGGATAACATATAGTTGAGCACAGTGCATTCAAGATTGATAATTTATTATGAGGCAGCATCCCATCATAGATTATCCCTTTGGAATGCATCTTAATGTAAGTTCACATTTGATGTAAGGCCTATTTCTGAGTTCCAAATACCGGTCCCCATTATGCAGAAAGAAAGAGCAAAGTGACTTGAACGGAGAAAAGGGGGTTGGACGATTTTTTGTCATAAATAAAAAGGTTCCGGTCGGGTGCCGGGCATTTGGTAATGGACTGTTTTAAGAAAGTTTTAATACTATTTTCATGGGAAATATAAAAAGTTGTCACAAAATTTAGTTACTTTTTTCTATTCCCATAAAAAATTTCTAAAAATTTCCTAAACCAATGCCGTTAGAACATCCGTTAACTTTTACCATAAAAAATCCATTTGTTTTTATAAACTCCATACACCATGAAGAAAACGAGGAAAGGTATTTTACCTTTACTGATTTATTGACTTCTTCAAGTTTATTTAGCAGCAGTTCCCCAGTAAGTATGCCTCTGTGTTCCGTTGAGGCATGGCGTGGTGAAGCTGTCATCTGAAAAAGTTTATTTTTTTTGGTCAGTGGCATAAAGTGTAGTTTTCTAGAATGCATGAATTTGCATAAAAACAAAAAACTCAGTGGATAGAAAATAGTGTCTTCAATATAGCATTCTTGACTGAAAAATTATAAGAAATAAAAGAATGAAAAAACCCACAAACAAGCAACAGTATTGCGATGTGATATTAGTGTGCTTCTATTTTAATTGATGACTGATAGAGAAGAAAGATAAAAAAACAAGGTAATTTAACAATTTTCTTGCAGATTCAGCTGAATAGTGGCAGAACCATTTTGATGCTTAGGGTTAGGCCAACAAATCTAAGAGTTGACTCCTCAAAAATTTGAGCTAGTCCATCCCTCTCCTCCCACCTCAAAAGAAAGAGTTTTTAGATTTTATAGATTTATAGCTGTAATGGACTTTCAGGCTGTCCTAGTGGCCCCCAAAAAATAAAAGAGTTTTCAGATTTTATATATTTATAACTGCAATTGACTTTCAATTGCAAGAATTGACTTTTATGTGTATGTGTGTGTGTTCAACTCCTTCAAGTAAAAAATATCTAGCTTCAACCCGTAGATTAAAATTTTTTTTTTTTTGATAACTAATAATATGCTTTTATCAAAAAAGACCACTCCATGAACAAGATGAACATGGAGAAGCCAAAAGAATTACAAAGAATCAAAAATTATGTACACAAGCTTAGAGACTCTTTGAATTCAGCTATGGCACGGGACCAATCCAGCAAAGATCTACTAAAAAAATCTAGCACTTGGGTACCAGTATGCTTCACATCCTCAAAAATATACCAATCACATTCTCTCCACAATATCCACATCAAATATAAGGGGACGATATTCCAGATATTTGAAGACTGCTTACAGACCCAATTCCTCTAGCCAGATAGAAGATCAATGACCTTTCCTAGTAATACCCAATCAATTCCAAAAGAATTGAAAACAAAACTCTACAACTCCCACGCAACAGAACAATGAAAAAAAGAAGAAGATAAACTATCTCTCCACTACAACGGCACAGACAACACCAGCATACCAACGAATAACCTCTCTTGTTTTGTTTTATCATTTTTTTTCTTTAGACAAAACCTTTTTGAAAAATCACTCAAGCTACCAAGAAGTCACAAATTCGACAAGTTACTGAGAAACTAGAATAAGGTGCTGATATGATTCTTGTTTTACATTTTCTGTTATTTGGTCTCCAGGCAATTTAATAATATATATTAAATGCCAACTAAATATATGAGCACAGCTACACTCAATATATTTGTTTCTCAGGAACCAAAGATAGGGGAAAATTTTCTACTTTCGAAACTGCCAGTCTTATCTTTTCTTTGATTCAGCGACTACAAACTAAGTCCACATCTATAGACCGAATGAAACACAAACTCAGCCCAGAAACAAACATTCCAAAAGCTTGCATGAAATTTTCTTTTAAACCCATTCTTACCACACCCCTTTTCTCATGCGTAGCATTTCTGATTTGAAACTAACCTTCCCGAGTTCAGAAGGTTAGTTCTAATCTCCTGGACTCAAACCAATCACTCCCTATTCATTACTATTGAGACTTCAGACATGTCTCAGAAGTCAGATATGGAACAGGATGTTTATGGGACACCCCAACCAGCATGCATACTATGATTCAAAGAATCCAAGAGGGAATAAGCCAAGAACTCTCACCCATCACCACTGAAATTTCTATGAATTTGATAAAAGAGTGAAACACCTCAATATGATCATATAATGTAGAATAAACAGATCCTGTGCTACTAAATCTTTAGAATATAATAGCTGACTAGAAACAAAATTTTCAAATGTCCACCATATGAGCAAGGAAATTGCATGAAAACCCTCATATAGGATTAAAAACTGCTTCCTCAGATCCTCAAGCACTAAATACCAGACCCTTTTACCATAAACATCGGTTCTGCTTCTGCACCAATCTTGATGCAACCATGGAAAATTAATTTGTGACTACTTTGCAAATTAGTTTATTCAAGATTTATTTTAATGGACCCACATGTGAAGTCCAATTGTAGTAAAAGTCATGGGCTTTAAAAAGTTCAGATGTATCCTAGGGTTAAAACCTTTTTTTAATTTGGGTTTTTATTTAACAGTTATGGCTAATTTTGTATTTAGGGGTAAAACTTTAATTTCAACAATTTTGTAGACTAAAGAATATTTTGGTAATTTTGTTAAGCCTAGAATAACTTATTAGATCCTAAGTATCTTAGGTTTTCTTTCTTTGGGTCTAGATTAGTCTTTTATTAGTTGTTATTATTATCTTATTATGTTTTTTGTTTACTACTATTAGGAGTTCTCCTGGATTACCTAATACACGTTTCTGGCGAGTGGAATCATGTATCCTTGGTTTACTCCCCACGATGGGTCCAAAGGGCCCTACCTTGGTGAGGTTACATGTCATAAATTTTTTTTTTTTTAGTTTACTAGTCAAACTAAGAGTCCTAATATTTTACTAATACAAGAAAGACTATTTATATTTGTGTTCAATGTACTTAAAAGAATAAAAGGAGTTGATTTTGTTTTGAGTTTTTTTTTTTTTTTTTGATAAGTTGATATTTGTTTTGAGTATTGAAACATGTTGCCCTTCTTATTCGTCCCTCTCTCTCTCGCGCGCATGGTTTGCACTACTGTTCACGCACACAATTCACAGTTTGTGGGCAGATTTGGTTTCCATTTCTTCTACCTCTTTTCAACCCCATAACAAATCTTTCTCTTCTCTACAAACACTATTTATTCTTGAACCCTAATCCTAACCCTTGTAAAAAATTTTAAACCTAGATCCATAAATCCTCCTAAACCTTAATCCACCACAAGCACTGTAGACAAATTCTCCAATTTGTCATACATCATATATAATCCCAACTACCAAAGCACACATTCAGGGATCAACCATGAGCTCCATTCTCCAACCAGCATGGGAGAAGGAAAAGAACTAATAATGAAAATGAGCTTCTCTGAGAGACCTTATAAAGCTTCATGCCCCCCATCTTGCAAGGTGATTTCAACCAATTTAAATCAGCTCAGGCTGACGTTGATTATGAACTGACCAAAACCATGCTAGTCCAATAAAATTTTAAAGCAGTTGTGCTGTCACAAGCATTATTTGTAGCATTCAAGAGTGTTAAGAGTTTTGGTAGCACTGCAGTCATCAGACCAAGAATTATTGAGTTGAAATACCTTAAGTTTCTTTTCTTTTGCCTTCTCTTAAGAGGAGGGGGGGGGGGGGGGGGATTGGATGTTGATTTTACCTCTAAGCGATTTTAAAAAGTGAGGAAAAATGAAAATGATGAATCTATGATCTGCAAGAGTTTAATAATTACCTTCCAATTTTTGGATGGAGATCTCAAAACAGCTGGTCCCTCAGACAAAGAACCCATACGACCCATGTTTTCCCCTTCAACGGTTAGAACCATAGGCTTCCAACCTCTACCAACATCTTGTATAACCTTTGAAGCTTCTGTTACAATGACCTGCAAGACATGCAATTCATTTAAGTTTTTTATCTATTAACTGTGCCCTTTTTAATAATGTGATACTAAACATCTGCAACCCATGAAACAGTGAATGTGAAGAATAGACTAGCAAATGTCAAATGGATAACAAACTAAAAGAAAAAAAATCTTAAACTACCTTTCTCAGAAGTCCAGGATTAGAAACCCCTTGAACCTGTAGTTCATCCACAGGTGCAGCTTTTCCCTGGGCTATACTTTCAACTCTAAAGGTATGGATTCCATATACTGATTGCAAACAACCTATTGAGAATAGAATGTTAAAACACCATAACCCTCTTTCCAAATGAAGCATTTGTTATAGAAAATATATATTGCGCACCCAACAGACAAAAAAACCAAATCCATATGAGCTCATATGATCAAGAGATTTACGCAGATGCCAATGATGAAAATGAAATTTTTTTAAAGGAAGAAAATTAGAGAATGGATTAGTAAATAGTAAATCTCTCTCTCACTCCCCTTAAGTTCCTATCCTATCAGAAACTCTGCATGGGTACAGAACCAATAATAACAGAGAAGAACAGTATACGAATGTGATCTGAAATCGTTATTTTAGTAATCATATTACAGAAAGCATCTGAAAAGGCTTGCACTGGTACCTTGTTCAATAATGATATCAATTACCATGGAAAGTGGAACATGCTTCTCGATTGTCACAGTGCCCCGAAAAGGTATATAAGAAGGCCTCGAGACCTTCATAGAGAGAAATGAAAAAATTACATCTACACTAATTTTTTCTTTAAAAAATAACAAGAGAACAATCCAAACAATTTGCATACCTTGTAGACTATCTCACTAGGTGTAACATACAGTTTGCGTGAGGAAATATCCTTCTGAAGCACATATCTCCTAATGGGCAGATAAAGCAGCATAATGATGCCCACTCCCCAAGCTAAGACCAGCATCAGCGATATAGAAAGCCATATAACAGTGTCATACTTAACACTATTTCTTGCAAGTTCTTCAAAGGAAGCAAAGTACAGTATCTGTTCAGAACAATCTGCAGCTTCATCATCATATAACTCGGATTCAGGATCACTAAGTAGATGATCCTTTGATGACCTCCGTTCTGATAGACCATCCGTATGACCCATCAACATTTCTTCCAGCTCAAAACTAGATATTAAGAGACACAAAAATTCATTACTAAAACCAACAATAGTAATAATACCATAACCAATGCAACATTATTTTCCTTTTTAGGTGCAACATTTTAACCAACAAAGCAAATGATCAGTCCAATCAGTTGCTTATTCAAAATATTTTGCTGAGAAATCAAGCTATCACATTACTAAATGCTAGCATATCAAGATTCGGAACGAGATTTAAAGGCCCTACAATAATCAAATGCACCCACAAGTGACATATAAAACTGGATTCACAAGTTCTTTTGTTCACTCTTGGACCATAACTGCTCTCAGACAAAATTATTAGTGAGAGTGAAAGAGATTGTACTGTAAGACATTTTGGTAATACACTGCATATCATATCACCATTTAAAATCCAGAAAGAATCAGGCCATATTTGAGTGACTCGAGCCCTCATATTCTGTTCATACCACCCACATTCGCTCTTGAACCGGGAAATTAAGAATGAATATTAAAACAGAAAACAAAAACCTGAATGTTAATATTTTGGATTTTGGCCAAGCTGAAGTGATTTAAATTCATAAGCAGACATAACATGAAATGCCTTATTCTTGCCAATTTTTTTTTCTAAACCAGGCAAAACTCCTTACTAATGCTTATCAAACAGTACATTATAAATCTGAGCAATCTCCCACCAGGTCTACAAAAACGTCAGAAACTTCCCTCTTGTTTCCATAAATTACACTATGCCCCCTGATAGAGCTGAGACTGATCTTTATTTTTCCCCCCTGATTTTCGTTGTCATCTAAGAATACTTTGGATGAGATTTTTTATTTTTATTTTAAAATTGTCACAGTTTGTAATGGCACATAGGTGATCTTAAGCCTTAACCCTATTAATATTACACTTGAGTGATTTCGCACCTTAGCGCTCCGTTTGGTTCCTGAGAAAATGAAAGAAATTAAGGTGCAACAAGATCTATATTGATAGCTTCGAGTACCAACAGGCAGCTCAACTATCTTTCACACTTTCCTTTTTCTTCGGTTTTTCTCAGGAACCAAACAGAATGTGAACTTCCAATCGAATTTATAAATTAAAAAAATAAAAATAAAAAAAGTCTAAGTTACAAAAATTCGAAACAGATCAACAGGCAACTAATACTGAGCAAGTAGAATTTAAAATAGAGAGAGAGAGAGAGAGAAATGCTTAGAATTTTACCTGGAATAATGGCTACGAATATCAGAAATATGGTTCGTTGGGGTATTCTACTATTCTTCTTTCGGTAATTTGATGAGGAAAATTGGAAGCTGGATAAAGTGATTTAAAGTAAAGTAAACTACCAGTCCAATGGCTTTGGGGGGATTATTTTTCTAGTCTTGTTAAAATAATGATTTTAGATTTTAGATTAGCTCAGGCTCGGTGGATCACTATTTAACTAGTAGTACTCACTGCTGCTCTACCGTTTACGTTAAAGCGGCTATTGGGCACGCGAGCAAAATGTCAAACACAAAAAAAGGGAACAAATCCTGCAGGGTGTGAAATGTGAATAGTTTGGAGTACAGTGCCAAGCCTGTCATAGTACACGTGGCTTGTGAATCAATTGTGTTAATAAAATCTCACCGTATTTCTACAACAAATTTTGAATAGTGGTGAGCACAGTTTGTACAGATCTGAGCTTGTTGTAACTTGTAACTTCTGGTGGACTAGCATTTCAGCTTGTCCTGAAAACAAGTTTTAATACATGGCGATCTGTTTATGGTAATAACTTTTTATTATCCGTCCAGGATATCAATTTGTTTTTTTATGTAAGTGGGAAATAAATTTTAGATTTTTTATTCGACGATGAAAGAATTTAACAGGTGAACTTACTAAAACTCACAATGAAACTTAAAAGATAAAAGTGACAATTCACCATAATTAAATTATAGTCATTTTTGCTAAGGACCTTAATAGCTCAATTGACACATGTTGGTGTTTCTAATGAAAACATACAGAGTTCAAATTCATTTGCACTCAACTATAGAATTATACAAATAAAATAAAAAATTTAACTATTCTTAATATATGGTATATATATGATTAATACTCTTTTATTAATCTCAGTCCTTTCTTTGTGAATATAAACAAAATCTGTTGCTAATTCATGCAATGTTTGAGGGCCAAAATGGGGATATACCCTTTTCACCCAAAAGTTCTAGCAAAATGCCCTCTTTTTAAAACTATTTAGTGATATGCCCCTGTTTTGAAACTTAATTTTATAAAAATCGAGTTTCAATGTAAAACTCGATTTTTAGAAAATCGAGTTATAGGCAAATCAAACTAAAAAAAATTGTGGAACTCGAGTTCCATTCAAGGAACTCGAGTTCCACTTGATAATTTTAAAGGAACTTGAGTTCCATGAACTCGAGTTCTTTACTGAAACTCGATTTTAAACAAATCAAGTTTCAAAATAGGAACATATCCCTAGATAGTTTCAAAAATGGGGCATATTGTTGGAACTTTTGGGCGAAAAGGGTTATATTTCCATTTTGGCCAATGTTTGAGAAATATATACACACACACCAAAATCTAAATTGCACCTTTTTTTTTTTTTGCTGAACTAAATTGCACCTTTTAAGTTTAGGTAAATTGTTGTTTTTATACCTAAAATTTACTTCTAAAAAAATTTAATCCTTAGACTTTAATATTGTCAAGTTAATCCCTTCTTCCTTTATAGTCTATACAATTCTTGTCAAGTATCGTAAACCAATTTTGTATCACATATGTGAATAGCGACAAATTTTATGAACAAAGGTAGCCGTGAGGACCTTTGGAAATTGAGGCCAAAGCTATGGAAGATGGGGTTTCATTTGCTTGGGATGTTGGTACAAGGGAAGTGATCATTGAATGTGACTCCAAGATCGTGTTTGATGCTCTCTTGGGTTTATGCACATCACCTATGATTATCTCAAATATCTTAGTTGGGTATATCATCAACTCTAGGATTTTAGAGTAGCTCAATTAGTATCCCATGTGAGGTGTTAAGGTAATAAGCCAGCACATATTTTGGCTAAATATGCCAAAAATATAGTCAATAGTGATAATTTTGTAACCTGGATAGAAGAAAATTCATCGCTGATTGAGTCAGCTATTACTCATGATGTATTGAATTTATTTTTGTTGTAATAAAGTTACAAATTTCCTAAAAAAAAAATAATAAAAAAAGTAACTGTGAGGACCAAAACAAGAGTTACGTTCTATATGTTGTGGTTTTCTCAAGTATGTTATTCCATGTAGAAATTTATTTTCATTTTATCTGTACACATTTTTTTTTTAACAATATAGAAATCTTATTATAGTCTAATCTAAGTGTATATGTGTGTGAAATTCCCTCTTAGATACTTGAACCCCAGTCCTTACTCCCTACACCCCACAAACACTTATATTTGTGAAGTGACCATCGTGTCAAAGGTGCGCAGTGGTTATACACACTTAAATTCCTACCATGTGACTCTTCATAAGTATAATAAAATTATTTTTACAAAACTTCGTGTTAGGTAAAACTATATCGCTAAAGTTTCAAGGTTTAAAATACTAGTCCAATCAAAATTTTGTTGTTGAAAGTTAAAAAATACCTAAATTGACTTTTGTAATTTTAATTTTCTTTCATAATTTTTTATTAGGTTACATCATGCTTGGATAACATTCTTGTATTCACGACTAGAATGTTACACATCATACCACATAATTTCTCCATGCGACTAGGGAATTTTATATATATAATATATAATATTTTGTTTTTCAACTTTTATATTAATTTTTTATTTAGTTTTCAATATTATATTGTAATGTTAAATAGTAAATATAATATTGTGTAATACGTTATTTTCGTGTTATTTATTTATTTTATTTTTTTGTGAGATATTATTGTATTTTTTAAAGGGAACTATTTTTAGAAACATTTTATTAGAAGAATGATAAAATAATAAATGTTGTTAACAACTTTTTATATTTATCTTGAAAGTGGTATCAAAACTTTCCTATTATGATTTATTAACAACTGCCTTAAGAGCATCCGTTAACATGACATTTTTTTTAAACTCTTGGACTAAATAAACACTATCACCCACAATTGATGTGTAATCTTGCCATAATAATGCATTTTTAGATAACTAGGTAACCGTGCACAACAATTCCACTCAATTCGACCAAATCGTTCGACTCACCCTGACATTGCATGGATATGATATTGATTTTCAAACAAATTGATCAGGTTTAACTGTTAAAACGGTGGGTTGAGTTCTTTTAGAACCACCAAAGGCCCAATCCAACCTATTATATATATATATATATATATATATATATATATAGAGTGACATGAAATGATGTACTCATAATTTTTAAAAAATATGTTAGAAAGTACACATAACTTAAAACATGCGTCCTTTATCTATGGGAAAGTGGGTTACTTTTTATGATTTTATTTCAACGAATTATACGATTTAGAGTAAATACAACTTCTTAAATTTATTTGTAAATTGTAAAATAAATTTAAAAGTTTAGTATAAAACACATAACTAAAACTAACCCACTCAATCCATCAAGTTGAAACTGCCAAAATTTTCAATTATTTAAACATTTTTGGGGGTTGGTAGAGGCAAAGGTTTGTTTTCATATATGCGGGAAAAAAAGTTATACTGAGTAGACTTGATTTGTCAAAAATTCAATAAAAAGTCCATCGTTTTGCAATCCATTTTAGTTCGATCCCCTCTGAATCCAATTTTGGTTTGATCCACTCCGAGTGGATTGAATATGAATACGCTCGACATAACTCGTTTTTTAGGTTAATATTGAAAAAAAAAAAAAAACCACCAATATGGTCATCCCAGTCAAGCATTAAACAAAAAAAAAAAAAAAAAAAAAAAAAAAGCATACTTCTGACTAATTTTCCTTCATTTATTTTGTCATTATTATATTTAGAAAACCTTCATATTCTTGAAAGCAAGTCATGCTTTTTCTTTTTCTTTAGGTTGGAACAATTCCTTCCTACAGCGCATATTGACCATATTGGTTTGGCTTTTCGACCAAGAAAAAGGATAAAATAGGGAGAGAGAATAAAAAAGTCTGGCAATTGTTTAGGGATCCTTCATCTTTCACAACACAGAAACAACCCGTTAACCAATAATCATACCACGGCCCACCTCCAACTGTTTCGTCCAATAGACAGCATCGCCAATTAACGGAATACACGTAATACTATGACGACGCCGTCTTAGACATTTCCTCAAACACTGTCTTCAACGGCACGGTTCAGTTACACATAAAAGTACCTTAAAGCCCACGACCCCAAAGTATTTTCCGCTCTATGTGAGTTAGTTTTTCTCTCACGTTTCCTGTTTCCGTAACACTCCTTAATTTTTCTTTCGTATACTTCTTCTTCTTCTCTTCTCTTCTCTTTGCTCCACATTTCTCTCTCGCTTAAGTTTGCTTTTTCCAACATTAATTTTAAGCTACAATTTTTGTTTCTCTTTTTTAATTCCAGTTTTTGCCTAATAACGCGAATCTCTAGTTCATCTGTTATAGCCATTAATTTAAGGTACAAATTTTTTTTTAGTTTGTTTGATCCTAAATTGCTTTACTTTGTGTTTCTTGTACGGCCAATAATATTTGAGCTTGTCTTTTCTTTGTGTGTTTTTTTTTTTTTCCTGTTATAAGTTCTGTTACATGATTTTGCTATAATGTTATTTTTATTATTTTTGAATATTTGGTAATTTTTGGGTGCTAGAGTTTGAGATAGGATGAAATTTGAGAAGAATTTTGCTATGAGCTATGGCTCAAATGAAACTATAAGAATAGACTGAGGGAGTGAGATTTTGGGTTCAAAATATGCTGAGTGCACGTGTAACTTACCAGTCAAAAGAGGGAAAGTTTAAGTTTTTAGAGAATCAGAATAGTGGGTCAATCTATTAGGGAATATACTTAGTTTAAGCTAAATTGTTTACTTTTAGATTGAAAATTATTGTACAATGTAAATTGAGATATTGTATTGCAAGTTGGGGGTGAAGCTTTATAGAAGAATATATAGTAATTATAGTTAAAGAGAGGAAAACCAGGGCCTTTTTCTGGTTCTCTGGAGTTCCAAGTTGGTTGGAATCTGATTCTTTGGATATTGATTTTAATATTGTAATGATGTAATTGAAGATTTATATTTATATAAATCCTTCCCCTTAACCTGGGAAAACGCTAAGTGTGTACCTAGAAGGCTAGAACTCCCCCCTTCTTAAGATTCCTTATCTTAAAATATTATTTCTCAATACTTATTTGATTGGAATACGTATGTGTGTATGTTTTTACTTAGCACAAGTTATGTTCAATTCTATTCTCACAAAAAGAAGAAGAAGAAGAAGTTACGTTCAATTCTTTATCATGGCTGTTTCTTTCATAATATGTTTTTGAATTTGTATGGCCGTTACATAGTTTGAATGATTGTTTGCTTTTATCCCTTAGTGCAGTTGAGGTCCTCAATTTTTGATCCTTGAAAGTTCTGCTTCCTTAATTTGTGTAAGTAATTTGGTTCAAGTTGTAAGAGAGCGTATGGAGTTGATAAGTATTTGCAATTGAACCTGATAACTGAATGGATAAAAAGCAGCATATTGCCATTTTTACTACTGCCAGCCTTCCATGGATGACTGGAACTGCTGTCAACCCTCTGTTTCGTGCAGCGTATCTTTCAAAAGATGGGGAGAGAAAGGTTACCTTGGTGATTCCGTGGTTATCTTTGAAAGAGCAAGTACTAGTATATCCCAGCAACATCACATTCAGATCACCTTCAGAGCAGGAAAAATATGTTCGTCAGTGGCTTGAGGAGAGAGCTGGATTTGCATCTTGTTTCAGCATACGTTTTTATCCTGGAAGGGTAATCATCTCTGTAATTTTATACAATCCTTAATGCACTCACCTGCACCTAAATTAATCATTTTTTGAAGTAGGTTTGACATGTTCCATAAGAGAGTTGAATGTCTAGTTGTTTGCCTGAGTAAGGATACTTTTGTCTTTTACGTGTAACCTAGCAATCGAAAGATTTTCCTTTTCCCTTTGAGACTTCATGAACTTTGAAGTGCTTATGCCATTATATCCCCCTTAACCCACTTGTCTGATTCAAGCATAATACTAAGCTCAACTGTAACTATAACCTTTACTATTACCCAAATGACCGTGGACATGGTCCCATGGAGGTCAAATCATCTGCCATTCATTGGCTTTGTCCCAAATTCTCTGGTCTTGGGTTGGGACCAACATTAGGCACGATAGAAAAAACCTGGTCTTTTGGCCATTTTAATTCTTATTTTCAGTTGTGGAGAATGACACTAATCAATTACATCACTTGTGGTGCAGTTTTCTAGAGATAAAAGGAGCATTCTTGCTGTTGGAGATATTTCTGAAATCATCCCTGATGAAGAGGCAGATATTGCTGTTCTTGAGGAGCCCGAGCATCTTACATGGTTTCATCATGGGAAGAGATGGAAGGTCAAATTCCGCCTGGTTGTAGGAATTATTCATACCAATTATATGGAATATGTGAAGAGAGAGAAGAGTGGGATGCAAGCATTTCTTCTTAAATACGCAAATAGCTGGGTTGTTAATATCTATTGCCACACGGTATGTTTCTTGATAACTGTTAGTTTTCATGATATATATATTGAGTTTCTTTTGAGTCTGGATTTTTTTTTGGGGTGTTGAATACCATTATGTTAGTTATGTCTTAGTGATAGACAATCCTTTTGAAGGTGTTTTTGTCTGAATGACTTTATAAAGATTTTAAAGTAGGGTGATGGCTGTAACTAACTTTGGGGTTACTGATATTCCCTCTAAGCTACTTTAGGCAATGAATCGAGGCTCTCTTAATTATTTAATTAAAGTATAACATTTGGTTATTGCTGTTTAGTTAGTTTTCCATATACTGAGTTGTTTTTTTTTAGTCTGGAATATTTTATTTTGGGGTGTTGAGTACCATCATGTTAGTTATGTCTTAGTGATAGACATCCCTTTTGAAGGTTTTTTTTTTGATAAGTAAGAAAGATATATATTCAAAAAACTGCTTTATGCAGAAAAAAGCATAAAGCAAACCAAAGAGTACAAAAAAAGAGAGAAGTGAAAATAAAAAAGAAAACTAATTACAAAGGAGAGAACTAAGGAACACAGGGATGGAATCACTAGATGTGAGTCCCCAAGCCTTTTGAAGGTGTTTTTGTCTAAATGACTTTAAAGATTTTAAAGCAGGGTGATGGCTGTGACTAACTTTGGGGTGACTGATGTTCCCTCTGAGCTAGTTTAGGCAATGAATCAAGCCTCTCTTAATTATTTAAGTAAATTCTAACTTTTGGTTATTGCTATGTTTAGTTAGTTTTCCATAACTTCACATGCAGTGATATTTCTTTAGTACATGGAAACACAGGATTTTGTTTTATTAGTGGCATAAGTAAGTGTCAAATTAGTAGGCGAAGGTGTTGGATGGATATTCAAATTGACGTTTTATATCAATAAGAAAAAGTCCCTATCTTGGTGCTTGGTTTTTGTATATGCCCCCTTAAGTTGAATCATTTATCTTTCAAGAGTGTGGCTGTGGTATACACCTTTGTAAAATTCTGATTTAGATCCCAAATGACTTAAGCATCAGATTAATTGATCAATAGATCAAGTTATTTATTGATCCAAATAGATAGTCATTCCACAATTATAAATCACCAAATCTCAAAAACAATAATAATAAAAGCAAGAAAATCAACACAAAGATTTTGGTGATGATGTGGAAAATCAATGAAGAGTTCACTATAGAATAAGCATTTACGATTGTTAGAACATGAATAACCTTTGTATCCTATACTCTCTATGGAACCTCAGTGAATGACCCATCTGCCTTTCCACCATTGTGGCCCCATGCCTATGGAATCCTTTTATAGAACTTCCTCCACGAACAAACTTGTTTGCGATGACTCGGAACTCTAGTGCGCCAAAGAACTCTCTAAAAGTTTCTACCAATGAACTTACTGGAATGGGTTTAGGTTTTCTATGGTTTGAAGGAACAACACCCACAGATGTTTAAATCTCACATTTAAGGCTCAAGCGAGGAGTTCTTAAAGAGAAACTCTGAAAATGTCTCACAAGGAGAAGCACTCTAGGAGGAGGATTTAGAACTCTTTTAGGTTCATAGAGCTTTGACTCTTAGATCTACTTCTGTAAGGCAGCCTTTCTCCCTCTCTCTGTAGTAAGGGTTGGTTTGTATAGAGGGAAATAGGTTAAACAGCTGGCACTGCTAAGTTGGTTTGCTGTTCATGCAATCTAGATCGAGCGAAGGTCTCATGAACTTCCAATTCAAGTTTTGATTGAGCGATGGTCTTGTGAACTTTCTATCTGAAGTTCCCTCTAGTGAGTCTTCTGAAGCTTGATTCTGGAACTTCCGATTCTTGATTTGACTAAATACAAACCAAACTTGATTAAAATGCAATCCTTACAACACTTTGTTTTAACACAGGAATTTAGCCAACAATTTAAAACCTAAAAACCTTGTTTTGCGGTCCAAGTTTGTCTCATTCTTACATAATGAAGGGTTTGTTATTGATAATATTGGATTTTTCTACCTTCAATAGAGCCTTCTCTACCAGACTTTGATTCAGTTTAGATATTTATTTATTTTTAATAAGTTCATTTCATGAGCGAAAAGAACTGATAAGTAAGAATGAATTTTATTAAAAAGCTATAGATATGAGCAAAACCGAAGTACAAGGGAAGTATGCAAGGAATACACCAATAAAAAAAGAGTTATTTATTTATTTTTACTAATAAAAAAGGGTAAATTGCATTAATCTTCTTTGTGGTTTAAGTAAACGATATTAATGATTAACCTTCGAACTTTTGCAAAAAAATACACTCTCCCCCCCCCCCCCCCCTCCTGGGGTGGTTAGTGTATGATAAACATAACGGATAAATCCTTACCCTCTGACATTACTGACTCTTATAGAATATTTTGTTTTTATAAGAAAATTCCTACATTTATTAACTCGTCTTAACTATGGTTAAGTCTTTTTGGATATGAACTTATCGAATCCAATCATGGCCATCCATTTTTTATCAACACCATCCAATTTTACACCTCAATTCCTCCTCCATTTCTCTAAATGTCTCTCTTGCGGCCTTGCTAAAATGCACCTTGTTCCTTTGTGGGTCTCTCTCTCTCTCTATTTGTGCTATGATCTTAACAATAAAACATTCAGTTAATTATCGATGGGATTTTAGCTTCATGACTTGTGGTGGAGGCTTTGGTGTTCGTGGAAGATCTTGTCTCGGTACTGGACATGGTTGTTTTCTCAGTATTTCAATGAAAATTCAACAAAATTAGTCCTTAAAATTTCCCAATAGAAGGGTCGGCTTAGATGAGAAAGAAGGGAAAAAGAGAGAAGGGGAGAAAGAGAGAGAACAACGATGAGAGGAGAGAGAGAAAAAAAAAAAAAAGAAAAAAAAAAGAGGAAATGAAAAAATGATATGGAAAGGACAATATGAGGATTTTGCTAGCCCCCCCATTGGCAATATTGGGGGGCTTTGGTTTCCTTTTAGGGTTTTTTTTTTTTTTTTTTTTGGGGGTAACTTAGGGGCAAAATGGTGCTTTCATCATTAAGTCAAGGGTAAGATAGGAACATTTCATATACCAAGGGCCGGGTAGTCCATTGAAAATTCAAATGTGCTATTAAAGGCATTAAGTCAAATTTTTTTTTTTTGGGGGTTGACTGTCATACTCATTTCTATAGAAGTTTTGTAGTTTCCGTAAATCTCAAGGAAAGTTGGTTTAGTTTCCCGAAAAGGAAAGAAAAAGAAACTTATATGCATGATACTTATTAATGAATACGAATACGGAAATACATGACCCCATAGGCATATTTGAAATCCATATCCTTGGTTGATCACAAATATCTTAAACCATCCTAATGAGAGCTGGGTGGGGTTAATTACCCAAATAACCAATCCTATTGGCACCGATTATAGTTTTGCATTGCACGAGAAGTTATGCATTTTCGGTGTGTTGATATGGTACACTTGAAAAATTATCTATTCTAGGGGCATCATTTTTGATTGTGCTGGAATGTTAGGGGAAGATTAGGCATTCGGAATCTGTCTTTTGTATAGCTGAAGGCCATTTGTTTTATTTATTTCAAGTTGAATATAGTTGCTTTTGTAAAGTTTTGAGTGCATATTTTGGGGGATTGTGGCTTGTGAGACATTTAGGAACTTTATTTTGTGTGCTGCAGAGTGTATCTAGGTGTAGCATGACACTGTGATTGGGCTCCAAGTGTCAGTGTGACATAAGATTTACAGATAGTATTGAATCTATTGATAATAATGGAGAAGAGACTTTTAGGATTACTATTTTCTTTGCTTTTTACTACATGCTAAATGTATTATTAGTAAGTGGACAATTTTGAGGAAAGTTGACTTTGCTTATTCTCAAATCTGTTATCATTATCTTGGAAAATATCTTTGTCACCAGATTTTTCTTGTACTGGGATTGCAGGTAATCAGATTATCTGCTGCCACGCAGGAGTATCCCAAATCAATAATTTGCAATGTTCACGGAGTCAATCCCAAGTTCCTTGAGATAGGCAAGAAAAAGATAGCACAACAAAATGGGAAGCAAGCCTTCACCAAAGGTGCCTACTACATTGGGAAGATGGTATGGAGCAAAGGCTACAAGGAGCTACTAAAACTTCTTCGTGATCACCAGAAGGAACTAGCTGGGCTTGAGGTTGATTTATATGGAAGTGGTGAGGACTCAGATCAGGTCCAGGAAGCTGCTAAGAAGTTGGAACTAGCTGTCAGAGTTCACCCTGGGCGTGATCATTCTGATCCTCTATTCCATGAGTAAGCCTTCTTCCTATATGTCCAACTGTCTTATGTTACAAATGTTATGGTTGGTTTTATCTATAATTAAAAAGAGATATTATAAGGTTAGTCAACCAATAATGCTTAGCACCACAGTAGTTTGGGTGTTACTGGTGGCCTTATTGAACACTTCTGATTGACTTCACAATTTGGGGAACAAATAATGAAGCTGAAAGAAAATACCTGTGGTAACTTGTGGTCTATCATGACTACCACATTTTTTGTGGTGGATGCTGTGTGTTCTAGCATACCAATGATTCAACTTAAATGGTCCTGAGAAGAAATGCTTGTGCCAATAAGTCAATGACTCAAGACACTCAAACCACACCCCCTTCCCCAGGTGGCCCCTCCAGAAAGAGAGAAGGGGCAATAATTGCACAAATTTCATTCTGTTGTTTGCAACTTCAGAGAAGATTGAATTCTGTCCAAATACTTTAATGATTTGTGATGACCGACTTGTTATATATCTCCTCTAGAAGCACTCTCGTCCCCTATAACCACGTCTTAATCTGCACTTCTTATGCCAAATATGTGCTATTCATCCCTCTTATGTCATAGATAATGATCCTCCAATTTTTTTTTTTTGGGAGGGGGGTTATATATATATATATATATATATGGGTTGGTTTACACCTGGTGTAACTCTAAGCTCTGTTTAGTCACTCAATGTTTTTTTATTGAATGCAAATTTTATCTAATCCACCTTTGGATTAGATTTTCTTTTTATACTCTACTTGCTTGCAAAATTTCAAGATGATTTGAGATCAAGAACCATGTCATCAATCAAATGTTTAATTTTCAAGTTTTTGTAATTAAAATTGTGCATAAAAGATGAGTTTTTTGATTGAGCGAATAGTAAACGACATTTGATTAGCACGAAACTTGGTATGTGCGCTAAGAACATAGTAAACATGTAATCCAACAATGGGATTTTTGAATATTAGTCTAATAAAAAGTTATTAGGTGGTGTAACATTACATAGAGTTACACCAGGTATAATTTGAACTCAACTCTCTCTCTCTCTCTCTCTATATATATATATATATATATATATATATATATATTATTTAAGTTATTTTTTTGAAAGGATGAAACTGGTCTTGTGGCTATAAGCAAATAACAAATGAAACTCTAGTTGCATACAGCCCTTCAAAAACACTCAAAAGTCTAATGAGATTTCTTCCTTTTTTTTTTTTTTTTCAGCAGTAGTCTTTCTGATTCCAACCACCACTTATGTGGTTTGCTTCTAGATTGTCAACATGGTTGGTGGTGTTATTAAATTCCTTTTTCTTGTTTCTCTTTCAGTTATAAAGTCTTTCTGAATCCAAGCACCACAGATGTAGTCTGTACCACTACAGCTGAAGCACTGGCAATGGGAAAAATTGTTGTATGTGCCAATCATCCCTCAAATGAATTCTTCAAGCAGTTCCCAAATTGCTGGACCTATGATAGCAGCAATGGCTTTGTTGAAGCCACACGAAGGGCATTAGCTGAAGAGCCTGCACAGCTGACAGATGCTCATAGGCATGAATTATCATGGGAGTCGGCTACAGAACGGTTTCTGAAGGTTACCAAGCTGGACCAGGTACCTACAGGGAAACTGTCAAGAAGTCCTTCAAAGAACTTTATGTCCACATCTTTCAATATGAAGAGGAACATGGAGGATACATCAGCATATATGCATCATGTGATTTCTGGGTTTGAAGCATCTCGAAGAATGTTTGGTGCAATTCCAGGGAGCTTGCAACCAAATGAAGAACAATGCAAAGAGCTAGGGTTGACTGTTCGTGCAGGAAAGCAAGGCTCAAGAAAATGATATGGTTAGGCTTCTTCTATGAAAAACGCTAGGGATTGTTTATCATCATTCTCAGTCTGTGCATAAATTGGATACGGGTTTGAAGCATCTTGTTCTTCTATGTTTTCTTTTTGCCTAAATTGAGGATCACATACGAAGCATCTTCCCACTGTGTTGGGCATGAATCGAATAAGGTTGCTGCTAAAGTTCGTCTTTCTGTGCCAAAACAAAGGAAAGGAGAGAGGAGGAGGGAGGGGGGGGGGGGGGGTAAGGGTGTTACTTTTTTTTTTTTAATTATAAATTTCTGTATAATATGCATCGTCAACTAGGACTACTTTGTTATTTGTGATAAGTTATCTTTTTCTCAAATGTTTGTTCTGACTGTAACATAAAACTTGGATGACAAAAGACATTGCTAATGGTATAAACTAATAATGATCTAAGAATGGAAGAAACTAATTCATGTGGTCTACCCTAACTATTCTGCTGAGGATGCATAACTGACCCAAAAATTCGGGATTAAGCCTTTGTTGTCGTTTTTGAGAAACCACTATTGGCAAGTTTGATCTCTTCCTAACTCCATTCAAGTATGATCGTGTGATTGGTTATAGCCCAATTAGGTCAAATCATTATAAGAAAATGATTAATTTTATTTTGATTGAGCATTGAAGAAAATGTTTCAGAATGTTATAAAAGGAGAGTGGTTATGATGATTGATATACGCCACATCTAATGAAGCGGAGCATTGGATGGAAGAGGTGAACGTGGGGTTTGAACTATAGACATTAGACATCATAAAGGATGCCATTACCAATGACCTATCACTTGAAGTTGAAGACCTCTCATTATATTTTGACATTGACATATTAGAATTAGATGCTATGTATATAGAAAATACATGAAGCTGATGTAGGATTAAATGCTATGGATATAGAAAGTACGCGTGAACTAATGCATGAGCGGGCTTTTCTTTAGATACAGATCAAAGGCTCATAAAAACTATGAAAGTATGGCTGTATCTAGAAAAAAAATAAGGCTTTAAAAATTTCTACATAAACAAATAAACAAATCAGTAAAAATCTAACCAAAACACATGGTAAACAAATTGAGTACCCCACTAAGACACTTTCCCAACTTTTGACTTTCAAACTACTAATATTGGATAGTTGCTAAACGCATCTTGTTATTTGATGAGTTTTAAAATGTTAGAATTATGTGTTACATGAATTATGATATTAAAGGGAATTTGCCAAAATAGTTGGATTTAATTGATGGTTTATTATAGTTATTTATTTTTAGCTATGGGGGAAATTGCAATGTGTAATTTAAACTACAAAATAGTAATTAACAATCTAATTAAAAAATTTAACTTGTAATGTTCAATATTATCCAAATTAATCTCATGTTACGGTGTTTTTTTTTTAAATTTTTTATATAATATATATATATTTATGGAGCACATTTCAAATGCCCTAATATTTTATCTAGGTAACTATTCACTAATTTGCTAATTTAAAAATTAATCAAGATAGTGGGATATAAATGGGTATTGTAAGTTGAACTCGAATTGCCAAGAGTCTTGTGACTCGTCAGTTACCCTAATAGTGTTTTCATGGGGAAAACCTAGGGTTTAAGATTATCAACAAGAAAAAAACCTAGGGTTCAAAACTTCGAATCCTCTAAATTTCGTTTAATGATTTAGTTTATTTATTTATGTATAGTTTTTTATAGTTTCTTTTTATGGGCAAGATTATACTGCCATAGTTTTTCATTTTCAAATATGGTTACACATCTCCCAAACAAGAAATACAAACCCACCCAGCCTTGAATTGACAATACAAGTTGTGAAATAAAAAGTTGCCAAATCCTCAAAAAGGGCTTTTTACCTTCTTTAACAAGCCAAAACGATGTCGTATTTGTTTCTACCAACCATATTTGAAATCCAGTAACGGCTGGTTTTCTCAGTTCTCTCACTCTGTCTTCTTTTCGCCACCTTGCACGTACCCCAAGAACCCAAAAACCGCCACACCCAGCAAACCTCACACACCCTTTACTCCCTTTTGTCCATTTCTTCATGCTGATTCAAGGTGCTAACTCTTAAAAAGAATCAAAATTTTTTTTCTCTTCAAAATTTGCAGTTACGATTTCTGGGTTCCACTCCAAATGGCGACACGTGGGCTCAGACCCATAATTTCCTTTTCAGCTCGAACCCCATTTAATTTCTTGTTCATATCTGAGTTACAAACCCATAAACTCTGTTGCCCAGAAAAAGCCTGCCTTTTGAGTTCAAAGCAAATACATTTCAGAGCTACTTTGTGTGTTTGGTCTGTTTTTTGAGGAAAATGGCTGCTGGGAATTCGAAGAATTTGATGCCCACTGAGGTTAAGGAGGAAGAGATGGAGTCTGATACTGAATCTGTGGTAACCTTACTTCTTTACCTTAAATTTTCATAATGGGAATTTGATATGTACTTTAGGTTTGTGAATTTTGTGTTATGGATGCTGCTGGTTATTCAATATACTTTGGGCTTGTTCTTTCACAAAATTTTGATTAATTGTACTGGTTGAGTTGTAGACTCTGCTGATTTTTACATGTCTATTTTGGTTATTGAATTTATTGAATTTTATGTTTATTAAGTAGAATAGTTTAAAATTTGAAATGGGTACTCTCTCTCTTCTTGCTATCTTACAAATTTGTGATCATTGTGAATTTGACTGCATAAGTTCAGTTATTGACCCTTTTGATTATTTTCGTGCATGTTTTTGGTATTTGATTCTTTTGGTTGCTTATTGACTGAAATAGTCAAAATGTCTGTGGGTTTCTTATCTGTTTTGGTTCGTTTAGATATGCATTAAGTATTGAGATATTGACCATTTTGGTTCCCCTCCCATGAGTAATGAATTCACAGATTTAAGATTAGGAAAAAAAGAACTTCATGGAAATTCCGTTGGCGGCAATTTTACGACTCATGAAATGGAGGTCACTAGTTCTAATCTCCTCTTTCCCTCCTTGGGATGAAATCTTGTGTATTTATGTATAAGAACATTGAAAGTGAAAAATAACAAATGCCACCTTGCTTTCCTACATGCGAAGTGTATTGCTAAAACTGGAAGAAATTTGGATATAACTTGCAACTAATTGAAAATCAGAAATCTTTTTTAGAAAGAGACTTGGTTGATCCAAATGTCTATTTATTGAATATTAACTCATGTTCATTAAACTTGATCATTATGCGTTGGTTGTTCAAGATGTGAAGTGGGCTTCATCTATGTATTGGTTTCTTGAGATATGCATTAGGTATTGAGGTCGTTAAAAATTATTACCTCATTCTTATTTGACCCTTTATGTTCATCAGTAAGGTATGAATCAGTGATCTTTGCAGCTTTGAATCCTTTTAAATTCATACTTTTGTGATGGTCGTCATTTTGTTGATATTATGTGCAATGACCTTCTTTAATGGCCATAAAAATAAATGAAACATGAATGAATTCAATTTATTTGTGCAAAGTAGGTATCCTTGGTGCTTTTTGTTATCTTGTACATTATTGAGTGCATTTGGAAGGAAATTTTACAATAGAGAATCTTAAATTGATATAATATTTCTAGAAGCATTGTGTCAATCACTCAAGGTTCAGTTTTCCCTTCCTGTAATATTACATTTCCATATGCCAAGTTTTGTTTTGTTTTCTTTACTGCTTTTGGATCTCCATTTTCTTGCACTTAGATATTAAATTAGGAAAACTGTTTTAATTATTGTTGATAGAGTTGTTAACATCCTTCCATTCTGTTTTTTAAGGATTTTTTTAATTAATTTTTATGATTAATAATAACTCCACATATGTCTATACTTGGTGTCATATATTTTGTTCACAGCTGGTCCCAAACCCGGAAAAAGGAGGAGGTTTGCGGTAGGTTGACTGCCAGCGCGTAAAATTTGGTCACTCTATTATGAATGATTCCACTATAGATACATGCTAGGAGTTTCCCCTAGATTACATGTGGCCAACCTTGATTAATCTGTTAAGGATCCATTGTTGACCCCAAAATGTGGGACTCAGGCTTGGTTGTTGTTGTTGTTGTTGTATGATCATAATCTTTGAATTAGTAAAGGCATGCTGCACTTGCTTCGCATTACAGATATTTCATAATTTAAGCTTGCTTTATTTTATGAAGCTTTGTTCTAGGGTGGTAGAGAAAATTTGACTTCGTGTTCCATGGTGTTTGGAAAGTGGAAGGACTATTATGACATTCAATGTTAGGGCCAAGAATGGTCCGACATTAATGGACATAGTAGAATGTAAATATCCAATTGATTTGACACGTGAAAAGTGTTCACTTCATAAGAAAATCTAATCAAGATTCTTGGAATTAGGAATGGAACACTGGATACTTTCCATTTTATCTAAATTGCAATTCTAATTACCACCTAACAAGCTTTCTCACATAAGCTAATGAAATCTTTTGTGTTCCAAGTTCCAACAGACTAGGACTGCAAGCTTTATTAGTTAAAAACATGCTCATATTAAATTTTCCTAGCATTCATCACCTCAAGAGAGAGCAATGTGCTATTTTTAATATGAAAATCATGATTAAATAATAAATGTGTTAAGCAACAAATTAAAGAAACCCTAATAATAAGACTTTTTATTTTTTACATAAGTAAATAATTTATTAATAAAATAAGTCACGGCAGGCTCATGACTTTGAGCACACCGTAATCTAAAAGAATTGCTTAAATAATTCCAAAAAATAAGTGATTCTTTGAAATCCAGTAAAGTGATACTACCTGTGAGACCCCATGTACGGGTCCAATTAAACAGAGTTCAAATTAGCAAGACTTCAAGCTAGTTTTTTGAACTAATTGTATCCTTAAAAATACAATCATTGTGCTCCTTCCACAATTGCCACATAAAAAATAATGGTGCAATTTTTAAATCGCCTAATAGTGCTTCCCAAACCAAAATCTCCATCCAGTTGATCACACTCCTTCGTAACACCCAATGGCTCCCAAACAACCTAAAAACTAGGCCCCATAAATCAAAGGCAACTTCAGAATGGAGCAACGAATGGTCTACCGTCTCCTCACTACACCAGCACATATCGCTAAAGGTCATTCCCCAAGTGGTTGTCCAAACAAAGAAAAAGATCCTCTTAGGTGCCTTAGCACACCAAATTCTCTTCTAAGGGAAAAGGTTTGTCGGTGCACCTCAAATAACCTCATTATAAGAGCACACAGAAAAGACGCCACTCCCTTTTCAATTTCCATTCCCGTCACCCCTTCCCTCCTAGGAATATTGTAGTACCGAAGATCTAAGAAAGAACTGGCTGCTTCCAACTCCCAATCATGAAAACCTTTATGAAATCTCATGTTCTAGGTCTGCCCTACTGCTCCTACATGACAATCCAAAATTGAATGGAATGAGGCATTTTGATTAAGCGAGCAAGCATAAAGGTTTGGAAACAACTCTTTAAGAGAATGACTCCCACACCACACATCTTGCCAAAGCCTTAAACATCCCCTACCTCAAAAGACACAAATTGCTGCAAAGTGTCCCAGCCTGCCCTAATACTCCGCCATAAGCTACAGCCATGAGGTACCCTAACTAATCCCAAAGTCCAACCACCCCATCCCTCCCCATATTTCTTAGTAATAATCCGTCGCCATAAATGAGTTACCTTAGTTCCAAACCGCCATAACCACTTAACGTAAAGGGTTGGATTAAAACTCCCTAAACTTCATATCTCTAACCCACCAGTGGCAATAGGAGAACATACGGTGTCCCATGCCACCAAAGAGAACTTAAACTCTTCATCCAAGGTGCCCCACAAAAAGTTTCTCTGTAATCTCTCCAGCTGATTAGTCATACTAGAAGGAATAGTAAACAAGGTGAGGTACACTATAACATCATACTTAAATATTGTTAGTATCATATTACTCATATGCAAGTAAATGTATATCCATAGGCAATCGGAAAATGCCACTAAACTCTAGAAATGGACGAAGGGCTGAAATTGAAATCCAAATGATTAAAGAAATGCTTTTAATAATAATATCATCAACTTAAGATAGTTTACTATATGATTTCCTTTCCATAAAATGCATTCAACAATTAAATGAATGTTGATAAGAACAAATGATACCACTTTACGCAAACAAATAGGAAACATTTGACCTTTCACCTTTTTATCTAGTGACCAAAAAGAATATCATAGTTTGAAACATTTGTAAAAGGACAATTAGAACATAAAGATGGATCTAAAAGGATTCCAATTTACAAATGTCGCTAATTTCTAGTAGTGTAATGCGAGGTATTAAAATTTTTCGCAACTTGCTACAGTGGCAAATTATGATTAAAGTAACATCATTTTCACATGGATCCACCATCGACACCACTTTAGTATACTGAAGTATATGATATGAATATGTGTTGACATTACTAAAATGCTTTTTAGTTTCCTTTTAAGCTATTTCCTAATTTGTTTTAATTCTAGCAACGCGTGTTGCCATGCTAGAAAGCATGGTGGCATGTGTTATTTTTTTTACTTTAACTTCTTAAAGAATCGCTATGGAAAGTAACGATTCTTATTTCAACTTCTTAATGAACCTCTATGGAAAGTAATGACTCTATTTAAGAAGTATAAGTCTAGTTATACATTGAAAAGAAAAGAGAGGAAAGAGAGAGAATGTAAAAATTTTAAGAAAAGGAAAAAGTAATGAATCAAAAGAAAGCATATCATACTACCATGTACAACAACAACAAAGCCTTAGTCCCAAAATTTTTGGAGTCAGTTGTGGATCTTTAATAGATTTGTCAGGATCGGCCACATATTTACCACCAAGTAGGAGAGCAAGAAATTTGAATGAGTGTATTTTGTTATAATATCTATTGTGTGTATAAGAATCAAGGCTCTATCTCAAACATATTATGCCTTTTCGTTTCAAACTATGTTCTTATTCATTTCAACTTTAGCAATGCGTGTTGCCACATTGAAAAGAATGGAGACATGCGTTATTATTATTATTTTAATTCATTTTCCTAAAGAACCACCATCATTAATAGTGGGTCTCAATTCAGTAAAAACACTAAGACCACTACCAATAGGAGCATGGGCATGGTTGTTGTTTTCTTTTCTTTTTACCTTCTTATAAATATTTTAAATTCATTTAGATCAAGTTTCAAAATTCATGTGTATAATTTTCTAGAAACTTTAGAATTGTAGAACTTCTATTAATGGACATAATTTTGGCTACTGGCCATGGTATAATAGTTACGAAGTGTGAAAGATGGAACTCTTGAGGATTTAAGTTAATGAAAAAAAAATAAAAAATCAATCCTGAATCCCAAGCATATTGTTTTGAACGTTTTGAACTGTATGCAGAATGCAGTCGAGGTATTCATCATGATATCAAGTTCAATGAAATTTTGCCTATATGCCTAAATGGACCTTTTCACACCAAAATTAGATCCAATCTAAAACAAATTTTCTTTTATACTTTTTTTTTTTTTTTTTCAAATGATGTCCCGGTTCTTTCAACATTTGCAACACTTTTCACCATGCTGCAAAGCATGGTGGCACGTGCTATTTTATTATTTTAGTTTCATTAATATTATCATCAAAAGTAAGTGGTGTAATATAGTTAAAACATATTACTACTACAAGTGGAAGCATGTTGTAATGCACGTTTTTTAGCTTTAATTAATTGAGAACTGCTATTAAAGGTGAATGAGTCTAAGTTACTAGTAAAACTAGAAGAGTAAAATTTGCTATTACAGTTTTTGCCTTTTGGTTCTACATATGGCCCTGCTACTAGGTGAGAAAGATGAGTCAACTATTCAAACATTTTTTGGTAAGTAACCATTTTATATAGAGTCAAGATATTCAACATAATTATCACGTTAAATGAAAATATGCTGATTTATGTACAATAGTTCGTTTATAGAATGTATGTTTTTTTAATTTTATTTTTATTGAATGGTAAGTTACACAAGCACTTGATGGGCCTCGAACCCATGACCTTACCCTCCACCTATAACTTATAAGGGAAGGAGGTGCCAGTTGAGCTAGAGCTCATTGGTATTTAAATAAGGCCAGTTTCCTTTTTATATGAATTTTTTCTCTGCTTCCATTCAAGCTTCACCCCAGTTTCTTTCAGTTGTTGCAATATGTGTCACCATGCTGTAAAGCTTGGTGGTCAGAGTGCTAGGTCTTCTATAATTGGAAGTGTGTAGGTGGATGTATAGTTAATCAACATTGTCATCAAAAGTCATGAGTCTGATTTACTAGAAACACTGGACCATTGAACCACTAGTAGAGGTTGCAATGTAGTGCTATGATGGTTAAACCTATCATCTGCATCTAGCAGATGAGTAAGATGGAACTCTACTGTTTGAAAACAAACTGAAGTCAGTTGAAATATAATGAATGTGTTGGTTGAAAATTCTTTTATTGTGTGGTTTTTTGTTACTCCCTCAATTCCATTTTTATTGTCCACTGTTTCTTTTTGGGATGTCTCGAATTAATGTCCACTTTGAAAAGTTAACGAGCATAATTTGAATAAATTTACTAATGTTGCCTTTTATTTTATTGAAAATGTTAGTGCCTCTTCTCCTTTCTCTTTCTTTGAATTAAAATTAAAGAGGGTCATGTTGGACACTTATACCTTTTTATTTGATAGAAATGCATTAAATGATTTCCTTTTAAAAAGTTGGATTTTTTAAGGTGGACAAACAAAAGAGATGGAGGAAGTATTTAAAATGCTGAAAGGTTTTCACCTACAATCCTTAATTGCCAGAATTGACAAAGGCAGTCTTTAAATTAGCTGAGAAAAGGGTCCTCCTTATTTAAAAGTTAAATCAAAGATTGTGATGGTCATCCTTCATAAGGCTTAAAAGTGATTAGCAGCTGAATATTTGTGGCAGCTAAACTTAGGGATTACAATAAAAGGAGTTTGCTATTTTAATAGGAGCCTTAGGACTTACTGACTCAAATTAATGTAGAGTAACTTTATGGATTGAATAAAGTAACTTGGAAAAGAAATGACAGAATTAAGGGTTGTTGTGGAGCCCATAATTTCAGATAAATCAAATAAAGAAGGTATTTTCCTGGGTTATATGCCTTACTCAGTGAAAGATCTCCTAGCCTGTTGGAGAGGCAGCTTCAAAGGCAATCAAAGATATCACGTGTGGAATGCTATCCCGCTATGCCTAATCTTTGGAAGGAAAGCAATGCTAGATCATTTGATGGGATTCAAGCATCTTTGCTTCATTTGAAACTCTGCTTTCTTAGATCTTTGTTTAATCGGTTGAGGAGTATGGGAGATTGTTGTTCTTTTTTAGGGTTCTTGAATCTTTGTGATTTTAGGTCTTAATTTGTCGCGTTGCCCTTGTATACTCCTTATGTACTTGGGTTTCTCCTTTCTTCAATTCAATAAAATTTCATTATGTAAAAATTGAACAAGGCTATTTCAATTTTACACCATTATTACATAGGTCTTGTTTCAAAGTACCCATTCAGATTGTCTTCTTAAAGTACCTAACCACTATTAAAAGCATTAATACATTATGGTCGTTTTTCAAAATAGTTGCTATGTAGTGTTAGTGGGACTCATGGCTGTGGCATGTGGAAGAATATTAGAGCAGGTGCGGAGATTTTTTTTTTTATATTCCTCTAAAGGACCTTTATCCCGATCTGTTTGCATGTTTTGTGTCTAAAGAAGCTTGAATTTCTGACTTGGTTTTTTATGCTTCAGAGGGGGAAGTAGGAGCTGGAATTTACAATTCCACTGTGCTTTTCATGACTGGGAGTTAGAGGGTGTGTATACTTTCTTTGAGCTTCTTTATTCCAAATTGCCAAGGGGTGAGGGTGATGATCATTTGACTTGGAAATTGACTCGGTCAGGAGTTTATGATGTGTGCTCCTATTATAATTTTTTGTCTGATCCTCCTAATGCTTCTTTCCCTTGGAAGAATATTTGGTGTGTAAAGGCACCTAAAAGAGTGTCTTTCTCTTTATGGACAACAGCCTGGGATAGGATTCTTACCATTGATAATCTTGTTAAGAGGGGATTGCCCCTAGTTAATTGGCGTTGCTTGTGTTGATGTGATGGGGAAACTGTGGACATCATTGTTTGGTCATGCTTTGTGGAGTGAAGGTTTTTTTAATTTTTTTTTTTTTTGTTTGGGATTTTGTGAATGATAATGCCAAAGGAGGTTGTTTCTTTACTTTTTGCATGGAGGAATTGGTTGGGGAAACAGTTTTCAAGTATTTGGAATATGGTACCAGCTTGTTTAATGTGGTTGATTTGGCAGGAGTGCAATACCCATACTTGAAGATATGGAGAGACCTTTAGATTATTTGAAGTCTTTGTTAGTTGGGACTTTGTTTGAGTGGTCTCGTGTTTGGGGCTATACACGTTGTACTTCCATTTCTAATTTCCTAGAATCTGCTAATTTTTCTATTTGATTTGTTGTAATTGTTTCAAGTATAGAGTGTTCATCATCGTGAACACGATGTTACTTTTTTCTCAATAAAATCTTTATTACCTATAAAAAAAAAGTTGATATGTAGTGACTGAAAAATTCATTTAGGTAGATGAGAGCCATGAGGCATATGAAAGAATCGTAGAGAGTAGTCTTCTTTTTGCTCAAAGCTTGTTTGTATAAAATTACTATGAGGGCCATTCTTATGAAAATGTAAAATTATCATAGGGAGTTTTAAATTTAAGCTATACATTTGGATAATACCTGCGCATAAATTTAATTTATTTAGCTAGTGCTGTGCATAACTAACATGAAGTCTATATTGTGTTTGTATTTGGTTTTCAATTAGTATGATTACTGCAACAGATTGCTTTTTTGAAAAACTAGTGTGGGGAGCCAATTTTTACCTGCCGTAGGCAGTTTGATGAATTATGTGTATTGTCACATAAAATTGAGATACATACATGCTAGATGTGGAAGCTTATAAGAATGATTTTTCCTTGCCATTTGTCCACTAATTTCATACAAATTTTTAACCTGTTTATATTCTTTTCCTATTCTCTCCCATTTCGCACTCTACTTATCCTTTTTAAAATTATCAGGGATCTACCGATTCTCAACCACCTCCATTGCGTCTGTATAGTATAAATGTGGGCCAATGGGATGATCCAAAAGTGGCTAATCGACAATGTGGCCAATGTGGTAAAGTTGGAAATTTGACTTGTTTCTCAGCTAGTTTCCGCAAATGGGTATGTTTGAGTTTCAATTTCTCTGCTTACTTTCCTCAATATTTCCTTCAATTCATACAGTATCTTTTGTATTAACTTTATTTCTTACCTTATGTTCTAATTCTTGGAATATTCAGGCACTTAGGAGAGCTACAGAAGAAGAGCTCAAGCAACACTGCAGCCGCTGTGGTGAATTTGGACATAACTGTTTGAGTTGTTATATGCCCATGACTGATGAATGGGTACTTTTACTTAACATTTATCCACCCATTATCTTGATATTCGTTACAAATTTTTGACAATTTTTTTTCTCATTTAAATCTTTCACCTTTTTTTTTTTTTTTTTTTCTTCTTTACATGGAATTTTCAGGAACGGTTTCCTAAACCTCGACCAACTAAAGCTGCTCCAGCTGGCCCCATCAAATCTCCAAGGAAAACAAGGAAACCACCACACTGCAGTGAATGTGGTGCAGCAGGACATAATCGACGGAGTTGTATAGTCCGTCGCATAATCATGAAATGAGTTGTTTATGTTTTTCCTTATGCTGAACTTGTAAACATCTGTACCTTGCTTATGTTTGTTCTGGTTTTCAGTTCAACTTGGTTTTGACCATTTGAGACATTTCAATGGCTTTTGGTGCTTGGAACTAAAAGTTAAATCTATTCAGATAAGAGTCTTGAATATATAGACTTCTAATGCCCCTCCCCCCACTCCTTTTTATTGTTCTAGTCATCTTTGATAATGTTAGAAGTAAAATTGATATTATTTCAGGATCTGAAAACTGTGAAGTTATAATGTAAAATGGAAAATTTAATAGGGTTAGAACATTTTGAGGTGTGTTATAACTATGCATATTGTCACCTATGACCAATTCGTTGAGTCTTCTTATCAGTGCCAAGTTCTCAAGCATGTTTATTGTTTAGGACTAAACCTCAATAGATGGCCATAAAGTTAAATCCTCAATCTGTTTCCTTAATGTGCAGATTGGCAAAAATGATGGTCTGAAAAAGGAAATCCACTCTGCACTCTATGATTAATAAATGGCAGATGCCTGGCATTCATGAGCTGGTATTGCTGTAGTGAACTACTGGTTTTCTTTGGGGCTGTCTAATTTGAAGGTTAAAAACATTTTTTAACTGAAGGAAATGAAGTCATGAGCTGGTTGCATTATTGCTGCCAAGTCATGGGCCATGGGCTAGTTAGCGTATGGCTCAAAGCTCACATTACCAATTTATGAATTAAAATTTTCATTTTTTAAAAAAAAATCTTGAATTACGTACATGTATAACTTTGAAGGAAATGTTGGTCATCTAAATTGGAGTCATATAACTCACTAGATATGAGGTCAAAACACTTCAAAATAAAATCATAGTATTCTGAAACACCACTGTTGTTTTCAAGATTTTAGAATGGACTTGGGTAGTTTTGTTTCACTAAGGTTTGCAGTCATCGAGTTAGAAAGGGATAGTCGTTTCAAAGTTAGAAAAGGTATGCTTAAAGGTATGCAATTGTTTCGAAGTGATAGTTTAATTGTGGAGGTTAGACCTGACAAACGGGTTGGGTCGATTGGGTTTGACATTGGTCTGGTTTGATTTGAGCCAAATCAAGTTCGGGTTAGAAACAAGTTCTCCTAAATGAGTTGTAAAATCCATAATACCTGCCTAGTCTTTTTAGGATTTGATCAACCCGATATCTCTCTCTCTCTCATACACACACATATAAAATTTCACAAAAAAAGAACCTAATGATACTGTTTTTGTCCTCTATTTAATACAAATAAAAGAACAAATAAACAAAAACATTATGCATATAACGTTGAGCATGTGTGTATTTGCCTTCAAAATGTCATTTGACTAGTCATCAACTGGCCATGAACAAATTATCAACTGAGTTGGGAATGAGTTCAGTAGTTCTGTAGAATTCAAGGATGGTAATGATGGAAGGTGGCAGTGACGGCCAAATCTCTACATCAAGTATCGAAAACAAAAATTCCCTTTGATAAAAGGTTAACCTATGTGACTTGGGAGTCAACTCGACTTTACATTTTAATAGATCAGGTTTGAGTTAACCTTTTTTTTTATGGGTAAAAAAATCCTTACCAATACCCATATTTTCTCTTTGGAATTGGATTCAAGTAGGTTATTTGGTTCGAGTCCAATTTTGCCAGGTTTAAGGAAATCTAAAGTATATACCCATGTTTTGCCCTAATCAAATATATTTGACACGGAATTCCTAAAATTTAACAAGATTTAAGAGGGGCTTCAATGTATAATATTTAACAAGTTGAGAAAGTTTAGTTGCACAACAAAATCTCACAACATCCATGTTTTAAGTTGTGGTGACTTTATGTATAATCTATTTTATTTCATTTCTTTTTGACGACCGACATCTTAGCTTCCTGTGAAAAATAAATGTTATGACTTATGAGATTTTGTTATGGTCGTAGAAGAAATCTAAGGAATATGGATCGGAGTCTTTGGACAAGGCTTTTTATAATGGGCAGTTGTTGTTTTCAATAAATAAAAACGACTGTCGTTTGATGATATAGTTAAAACATTTAATTTTCTTGGTCCGCAAGGTAAAGACCCAGGAATCTGAATAATAAGCAAAAAACTCTGCCGCCGTTTCAAAGAACTTTAAACGGAGAAAAATATGTGAGCGATCCTCCAAACGACGGCGTTTTAGCTTTTTGAAGAATTGGAATCGACGTCGTATCGAAGGTTTCTATTTTTTCCCGTTAAACAAACAAAATTTTGTTTTGTTGAAAATTGAAATCCTATAGCTATATTCCAATCTCTTTGCAATTTTCTCTGCTATGCTAGGGCCTTTCATTTCTGCAACAACGGAATGGCACGTGCCGTTTGGATATCCTTCTGGAAAGTTCCAATGTGCTGCTTCCAGCTTCGGAGGAAGATTCTGAATCCAGATTTTTAACGCTTCAATGGCAGAGTTAGTAATATGCATCAATATTTAGTTTAATTCATTGTCGAAAAAACAGTTGGGATAGAAAAGAAAATTGAATTGCTGTTTGTTTGCCTTTGACTTCTTAATTTGCAATATATATATATTTATTTATTGAAGTTACTGTTTTTTGGTCTATGCATAGTGAAAATTGTAGAATCTTTGTTATTTTAAGGTGAATGTATTTGTATAAAGAGGAATTCATTGTATCAATCAATGGCTTACTTTGTAGCCTTTTGTTTGGTATTTGCACTTTTAGAAACAAATGTGGAAAGAGGAGAGCAATTAATGTAGCGGTAAGTAAGAAAGAGTGAGTTGATTCAAGTTGAGAGAACGAACAAAGACCAAAAATAACATTAGTAGTAGTTAAAAAGGATGTCAGTTAAGGAAGTAACAGAGAGTATGACTTTAGAAAGAATTGAATGGATGAATTGACTAATCTGTTTAAGATCCGTAGTAATTTTTTTTTTTGGACTAATTTGTGGATCTTGGAAAGAATGCAGAAAAGGAAAGGAAAGTGCTTAACAATGGATGAATTTCTTGCATTCTTCTAGAGATCCTAATTGAGGCTTAAGAAGTTGTGATTTCATTGACGCGAGCTTGAAATCGGAAGGCATGTATGTGTTTCTATATGATATCCAAAAGGATGAGTTGTGATAACCCACCTAGCCTCTTTGTTAAGATTAAATCTCCAAGCCTCCATTGCTTCGACAGTGTTAATGATAACAAATAATATCCTCCACTATTAATGTTTCTCTGCCCCAGGTCATAGGTTTTAATGTACTTATCTTCAGCTCCTTTTTCTGCTTAGTCACTGCCTATGGTTGAAGACGTGAGATTGGGATCAAATCAATACACCCAAGTTAGTCCTTGAGAATGGATGTACGCTGGTTCAATGCCATCTCCTGAAGAACAGTTTGTTATGGTTTAATTTTTCATTTGATCAGACTTCAATCCAGAGTGCCATGGCTCTCTTATAGTGTGGATTGGCAAAACCTTCGAAAGAATCAGAGAGAGGATGAATCAGTTTAAATAAGGCTTCTGAATGTTTTAAATGTTTGAACCAACAGTTGAGACTAGAGCTGTGAAGGCAACTGTCACTACCTTAATTGATGATCTTCTGAAAATGTAGAGTTATATTGATCTTAGAGATCAAGTATCTTATATTTTCAATGTGGCCATCAAAAAAGTCATTTCTTTCATGCTACTACTGTTTGATGTCTTACAGTGTCTTGGATGATGATAAGAAAGGCATGAGTTTTTTGTTTGTTTGTAGGGATATGTTTATAAGGTGCATGTTTCTGTTCTGGCTTGAATCTTTGAACATGTGATTCAGGCTTTAACTTTTTTCTCCCATGAATAAAGAAGGCATTCTTTTGGGCTGGAAAAGTTAGGAGGGCTGCTACTCAGTTGGGGGTTTTCAAGGCCGCTGCCCTGAGAGCTCTGCATTCCATCTTTTTTATACCAAAATCACTATAATGTTCTGCAACGGTAGAGGAAATTAATCATCCCTGTTTACCTCCTTTGAGATCATGTTCTTAAAGAGATTAACCAAACATTTCTCTAGGCTGGTCTATTGTATGGGGGCAAAACTAGGTTTCTAGATTAATTCAAGGTTAAGATATTACAACATTCTTTATCAAGCTCGTAGGTAGGTATCATTTGAATAGTTGTATCAGGCTGTTTGAGATGTAGCATGATGTGCTTCAGTTTACCATATCAATGTGCAAGAAGTTCAAGATAGTTATGTTTAGTATATGACAAGTCCAGAAAAGAGAGGAGGAGGGTCAGATTAGTAGGTTGTTTGTAACCCAAGTTCGGGGCATGGGGTTTAAGGTTCCTATCGAACTTCATGATTATTAATTCTTATCTTTTAGTGATTTATTTGATCATTTAACCACCATGGTAATGTCTTTTTGTTCTGGGTTTTGATTAAATAGGATCAATAATCCTATTTTAAAGGTTCCTTCACTTCCCATTGGGATATCTGCCTGGCTGCTATGAATGCTTCCTATCTTATCTATAATTATAAAGAGGATTGCCTCCTTTTCAAGCCATTCTCGTGGAGAAGCTAATCAAGCTGATTATTGGTTTGCTGAGTTGACTTATTTTG
The DNA here is from genome assembly GCA_030021035.2 of Notholithocarpus densiflorus. Lineage (NCBI taxonomy): Eukaryota > Viridiplantae > Streptophyta > Magnoliopsida > Fagales > Fagaceae > Notholithocarpus > Notholithocarpus densiflorus. The sequence continues at coordinate 226,494 of JARYZH020000021.1, forward strand.
TTTTATTTTTATTTCAGTGATTTGCTTTGAGTTAGATTACGTTCTTCCTTTTGAGACCTTGATTTTGTATAATTTTTTTTTTTCCGTCTGTATTTGCTATTTAAAAATGAAAAAAAAAAAAAAAAAAAAGAAGAAGAGGAAGAAGATAAAACCTTGTAACGGAAAGAAATAAGGAAATAGCAAGAGTCAATTCTCTTCATTTCCATGCACATTTTGTGACTACATTAAGGAACACGTGGAGAGAATGTCAACACGTGGTGTTAAAGGCATCTTTCTTTCTCAAGCATTGCCTTATAATGCCTCATTTTCATCATAGACTTAGGGTTGAAGTGCTTCTCAAACAGAGAGGAAGTGAAAGGAAGAACATTTTCAGTGCCATTGAAATTATCCTATATGGCAGATCAGAAATCATCGGTTGTAATTCCTACTGGCTGCATTTTGAAGAATGAAGTCCAAAAAGACAGATCTAAACTCTCGGTAATTGAACACCCATGCATCATCATCTGTCTATTTTGATCTTTTAATTTCTGGTGGGGATTTCATCCCTATGAGTCCAATATAATCATTATTTTTACCTGCATTTTATGATAAAATTTTAATTTTTAGTGGTAGATTGATTAAGCCGATATAATTTTGTGGAGATTTTGTTGCCTAATATGTTATGCTTGCATCAATTTGTTGAATTTAGGGGTACTGAAGTTGGTTGTTTTTCAATGAATTTGAACCGAATCTTTTTGGATTGATGGAAGCAGACTAGGATTTGATAATTAGACCAGAGAATTTATAATCCTCCTTAGGTATATCTCTGTCAATGGAAATTGGAAATAAATATTGTGAGGATATCCTTATTGACCAGTCTTCCCTTGTAGATCTTGGCAGGAAAGGTGACCATTTTACCAGCCTAGATGGTCTCCATTCTGATACTGACAACAATGTTCTAGAGTGGCCCCTTGTCTAAAGTGGAATACCATTTGTCAACAAGTCCTTGGAAATACTGTAATTTGAGTCTCTGAACTGTGAAGTAAGTGGCTGGTAGCATCAGATGAGGATCTACAGTGCTTTGTCTTAGCATTTTGCTTTTAGTAATAATGGGATGAAGATATACTGAATCGTAGGCCTTATGATGGAAATGCTTGCCCCTTCAGCCAACCTAAATGGTAGAAGATTTTCCTCTGTCTCCATGGTATTTATTACCTGATCTGACCAGTTCAAATTGCAGACACTAACAGTCTCCTTTTTTTAAAAAAATAAAAATAAAATAAAAATAATGAAAAGGTGGAAGGAAGTAAGAAATGGGGAGGATGGAAAAAAAGGCAAGAAGTTGATTTTCTATCGTAAGTGTTTGGTAAGAGGGAAGGAAAAGTGAATGGATTGAAAGTAAATCTTAACTTCCCTTGTTTGGTAGATGAGTAGATGAAAGGAAAGAATTTTCTATATTATTACTAATATTCCTTTTTTAAATAAAGTGGTAATCTTATCAGTTAGGAGGATGGTAAGCAAATTATGAACATATAAAATATCCGAAACACCACTTGCTGCTTATTGCTACACTTTGCCTCAGTGTATTTATGAACATTAATATACTTCATTTGGATTCTTCCAGGTGGTCACATTTTCCTGTTGTTGAATTATGCATTTAAGAAAATGCATTGTATTTTATGTAGTTTTGTGTTTGTAATCTCGTAAATGAGATGGCATATTGTTTCATTGAAGACATATGATTGAAATTGCTTACTTGCATTGGATTTTCTGGAAGTAACTGAATTGGACACTTCCAGAGCAGTGTATGACATATTTCTATTAAGCCTGGTGTAATGTCCATGTGTGACCTAACATGGAACATGGGCTCATTGGAGTAATGTATATTTGAAGATATACAGAAGAAAAAAAAGTGATGGAACCATTTTGTTATGAATTTGTCATAACTCTAACGGAGAAATTCTTTTTATAAAAATTGAATGGAATATCTATTAGGAGGGTCATTTCTATGTTTTCATACTATTTAGATCTCTTTATCTGTGTTTATTGGTGATGTGCTTCCTTGTGCATGGGTGTTTATGACATCTATGGTGGCATTTTTGATTATGTGTCATTATGGGAGCATGCTTATTAATCATATGATGAATGCATAACAATTTTTTTTGGGGTGAGATGTTTAAGCCCACAAAATTATTAGCTATGATGTGTCCTGCTTCTGTTTGTTTTTTCCACTGTCAGTTGTTAGCTTGATGTAGTAGCCTTGCTACAAAAGAAATGAAGAAATAATGTAAGAAGGATCTTGACATTGTGGTTAGCAATATTTCTACAAATTGTATCACATGCTTTTCTATGGAAATCTACATTTTTTCAAATGCATTGCTTTAACTTCTAGAGCCCAAATTGTATACATATGGAAAAAAATTAGGCTAAGGTTTGATCAATAAACAGCCTACAATCGAACATTTTAGGCTAAGTTTTTTTAGTTAGCTGGTTCTAGCTCATTCTCTAACCGAAGTGGAGCAGGATGTAATACAAAACTGACCTAGTTAGACTTGTGGGAACTGAGGTAGGCTATGCATCTATTATATTTTTAAATGAATAGCTGCTAGTGCTCGATATAAAACATTCTTCTGTCTTTGCTTCCTCTACCCTTCTACTAGGATAGGAAATCTTCTTTGTACTTTTCGTAAGGCGACTATGAAGGTATAACCCCAAGTATTATAATTGTGCCACTAAGGATAAATGCACCTATAACCCTTAAAGTAAGTACTCAAGTTAGAAGTTGTTTAACACCCTGTATGACACAATCTTGTTACAAAGTGCATAAGAGAAAGCCCAGTTTTGACCATTTGATGATAAAGGCAATAAAGTCATTATTAATTTAATTCTTTTTGTTGGAGAAGGTACACGCTAGATGTTGAGAACTACTGATTGACGTTCTCATTACAACATCTTGCTTAGCCTAATCCGCCTTTTGAGAATTTCCACATGCTGGTCATGAATATATATGCTATTGGATATTTACCTTTTTCTTGGCTTAAAGGCATAAAGCATAATGTATATGTGAGAAACGTTGTTTTTTCTCAAACAAAGTGGCTCTCAAAGAATACTGGTCTTAACTAGCAGTAAAGATATTTGTAGTAGCTGTACTAAGTGTACATGGGATTTAGCAGCAAGCAACCATCAACGACATCAAGACCTGTAAATAAAAGCTTCAGGATCTGTGGTTTTGTCAAGTTTTCAGAATTATTTTGAAGGATGTGTGCCATCTTGCATTGCAGGCGACAAAGTCTTTCATGAGGATAGGATGGAACTAGTAGTGGTCTCTTTTGTTTTGTTCTTGTCTGTGGGATTGTTCTGTTGCTTGTTCTTCTTGTTCTGATTTTGTAACTTTTAAAAAAGGGAAACTAGCCCTAGTTCATCGCATCATTATGGTTCAAGTGTTGGAATAGATTCCCACTTTGGTCTTTGCATTAAGAACTGGATGTTTCATGCGTGGAATAAAATTTTAGTCAACTAAATTATCTTTGCAGAATACTGAATCATTCTTAGACGCTCAGTGTAACTATAAGTATTTTTTTCTTTTAGTGCAAATGAGGAATATATGTAGTCGACCCTAACTAATCTGTTGAGGATCTGTAGCTAACCCCAAAAAATTTGGAACCCTGGCCTTGTTGTTGTCATAGTTCAAATGAGGGATACTAAGAGAGAAAGGTGGTATATGATGAAAGAATCCACAAGTAGCTTTCCTTTTTCTCAGATTGATGTTTATAACACCTGCTATGCCTTAGAGTGTGTTTGGATGGAGGTGGAGGAGGGGTGTAGAGAGAGGACAATGAGAATGGTTTAATGAGCCATGTTAGGATTTTTTTAGAGGGGGAGGGGGAAGGGTTTGAGAGGATTTGGAGGGGTATCTTACCCCTTCAAACCCTTTATTTTTAATTCCCTCATTTTGGGGGAAGTTGGAGGGAGAGAGGAGGGGAGGGGTTCCACTTATATCAAAAATGTTTAAATTGTCAATTTTGCCCTTATGATGTCAATTTATATCTATTTCTTTAAAACTAGAAAATGAGGATAATAATGGTCAAATTATATGATCATTCCCCTCCCCTCTACTCCCCCAACTAAAATTTTTAAAATGTCCAAACAAAGGGGAAGGATATCTATTCCCCTTCCACTTAATTTTTAAAACATTCAAATAAGGAGTAAGTTTAACCATAACCCTCCCCTTTCCTCCACTCTCCTCAATTTCTCCTCCTTACCCTCTACTCTCCTCTCCCTCCAAACTTCCAATAGACTTTTTATACGACATGAATACTGAATGTAGTGATCAATATACTCTTTTGAATATTTGAACTTAGCAGGCCTGATTATTAACATTTTATCTCTTCTTTTTTCATTCATTGCTTAGTGTCTTGAGAAATTTTTTTCTTTTATTATTATTACTAGATTTATGATTGTAAGTTGTAACGGAATGTTTATTACTTGATTTATGGTAATAATATAATTTTAGATATATGAGTTTTTTTTTTTTTTTTTTTTTTTTTTGAGAAAGAGATAAATGGTTTCTTTCGTAATGGGTATCAAGTTTTCCAGAATGATAAGGCCATCTGCCATCTTGGGGTGTTCTCATGCCCCTAACATATTTCATATTGGAGGCAATTTGAAGGAAGGCAAAGCAATTAACTTAGTCATTCTTTTAGGGTTTTTTAGGTTCAGTTGATCTCTTGAATTTCCAGGTAAGTGTTATGGCTCTTCTTGTAGAAAGAGCGGATGTTTCTCACTAGCCAATTATTGGTTTTTACCAATGGCTGAACTTGATTGTTCTGGAGGCTTTAACTTCCAGAACTTTCACCATGTATTCCCATTCATAATATTTCTGAAAAGTAATTTTACTTGATTGGGATGTTCCTCCTATTGGTTTCCTCAAATAGATGGTGTGCTGCTTAAAGTAAAACTAGTTCCTCCTGTCATTTTGCCATTTATATATTAAGGTCCTCCTCTATGCATTTTTCTATGCGTTTTATGCTAGATGTTGAGACTTTAATAATATCCTTTTTTTTTTTTCTTTTTTCATGTCTGTGACCCTGTAGAAATTGAAAGCCAAGAAAATTGTCAAAAATGCTAGGAGGACACATTTACTTGTCAAAAAAGCTAGGAGGAAACGTTTGTCAGGCCAAAGCTCAAGGTCGTTGGCTGTCAAAAGGAGTAAAGTCCTCTCAGCTTGGAGGAAGCGTTTGCCAGGTCAGAGGTCAAAGTTGTCAGCTGTTGATCAGGGTAAAGTTCTGAACCTCATAATATCTGAAAACTGTACTTTTTGTTCTCTCTCTCTCTCTCTCTCAGGGATAATCTATAGGGAAGAATATTTAGATTTATATTTCAATTCATTCGACTACTATGAATTTTTAAAGATCATCACAAAAGTTTCATTCTTGTCATCAAAATTACCTTTCAAACAACATCGAAGATGCTACTGAGATGAGGATCATGTGATACATATTAACGAGTTAATGATTTGTATAAAACATGACTTTGTAAAGTTGGTATTCATTGCTTCGGAAGAGACATGCTCTCATTTATAACTATATGTTCTCTTCTCGTATGAACTTCTATATCTCCTCTAGGTAAGGAAATCATTGACTTGGAGGAGAGCACTGGTCCTGAGGGCAGCATTGATTTGGGAGAGAGCACCAAAGCTGATTCCCTGCCTCATCAAGCTGGGCTAGAAGTGGAGCAGGTCGCCAATTTAGAGAGCAGTGACCTGGTTTCTGCTAACTAATTAAAGCCAGCCCCTGACTCCTAAAACAGTTTTAAGCTGTACTAATAAGTCAAAAAGTGAAACCTATTAACTTTCTTTGTCTGCATAAAGATGGAACTCATTTCTAAACTCCACCTTTTTTGAATTCACCTTTGTAGTAGATGTTTAAACCATTATATCCTTTCCTTTGGGGTTTTTAATCAACTTAAATTGATAATTTTGGTTTATGTAGTTAGTACTAGTTTGCACCCTAATTTCCATTTGTGATATATGCACAAAATGAATTTTAGTTATCAGGTTTTTATTATTTCTTTTGGAGAAGTTGTTAGTTATTTGGTGGAAGAAAAATTTTCTTCCTAAAGCCCATCACTAGTGATGATTGTCAAGTGGGTGCCACTTTTGCTGGGGAAGTTGATGAGTAATGCTAGAACTATAACTTTTGCCACAACTTGCTTATGTGGCAAGTCGTGAGTGGTGGAGTAAAAGTGGTGGGTCCACCACTCACAACTTGCCACGTGAACAAGTTGTAGTAAGAGTTGTACAAGTGCTTTTGAAGTTTGAAATCCAAAAGTTTGGATCCTCCCTTTTCTTATTTTATGGGATTATGGTTAGGGTATAGTATAAATAGTTGAACATTTTAGTATAGTTTCATGAATAAAGAAAGAAAGAAAAAAGAAAAAGAAAAAAGAGAGAATAAGATTAGAGTCGATAACAACCCATAAATGCATGTAATTGCTTATCACTGAAGCGTTGAAGCGTGGACGATATATTCTCTTATCCAAAAAATGTAGGTTCTACTTGGTTGAAGGCTCTAAATTTTATTACTAACTAGTTGTATACCTACACGATGCTCAGAAAAATTTGAAGATTTGTTTTTTTGTTAAGTGAAAAATGGAACTAGTAAATGAGACTTATAAGTGCTAGTTTTAAACATTTTTTAAAATGATGTGATTATTTTCTAACAATATAATAGATACAATATATTAAATTTTCTGAATTAAGTTATTTATATTTGTTATTTGAAAATGTTTTAAATTTTGTAAGTTTTTTTTTTTTTTTTTAAAGGAAACATAATGCATTTTAAAATCAATTATTATATAAGGCAATATATTTTGTAAATAATGTAATGTATGGTTGAAATTTGTTTCTAGTGCTCCTTATAAACAGTTCATCCTTTATATGTTTTTATTTTTATTATTTTTATTTTTATTTTATTTTTTTATTTATCTGAGATAGAATTATTCTCTAAGCCTAATCAAAGTGTATGTGTGTAAAGCTCCCTCTCGGAGACTTGAACTCCAACCATTATCCCTTCACACTCCACAAACACTTATACTTGTGGAATGACCATCATGCTAAGGGTGTGTGATGGTATCCTCTATGTGTCTTGAATGACCTAAAAAAGAAGCTAATATAAGTGAATTTATGACTTATATTAGAAAAAAATAAATAAATACAAGATTTTAATAACATAAGAAAAATATAATTTTATCAAGAATTTACCAATAATTGTCAATAAAGCAGCTCATTTTTCTACATAAACATCTCCTCTTAATGCATCACTGAAGTGGATCGAATGAACCAAGATGGACCGAATTGGACCAAATGGATTGAATCTACTGAAGTTGACCTAACTAGACCAAAGTAGACTGAATTGGATTGAAATGGATTAAATGAACCAAAGTTGACTGAAATGGACGGAAATGCTACGCTAATTTCAATCAGTAGGAACGCTGCTACGTTTTAGCTTTTAGATATCATATAAATGGAGGAATTTTATTTTTTTGGTGCTAACAAAGGTGTTCAAAACTCTTTAAGCATCTAATTATTTGCCTGGGTGTGCAGTATTGTCTCACATGCCAAGTAATTACTAAGAAATATTCTGTGGGATGGTCTAAGAAGCTAGCTGAGAATTCTTAACCTAAGATCTCATGGATTTTAGGAGGCTTTATGAATTACTAAATTAAACTTTTGTAGTTTTTAGAGAAATTAAACTTCGTCCTTATAAAAATATGATAGTAAATTTGTAATACCTTTATAGTGCTGCTTCCATATCTACATTTTTGTTGGCTTAATTTGCAATCCATCATTTTTAGCTATTTGAATGATATGGATTCAATCTTGAAAGCTTCTTTAAGTGGCATCTATGATCTTGTATATTCGTCTGGAGCAAAGGAATTTTGAACGGATTAGAGATGCTACATATTTCATCAATAATAATAATAATAATAAATAAATAAATAAGTCATTCTATCCCTAATTTTCTATGTATCAAAAAATTGAAATCTAAATCATTCTCTTTAAATGCATCCATTTAAATGAATTATTCAACCAAAAATTTGAAATACAAATTGGATTTGGGGCTATTGGAAGCACATTCACAAAAATAATAAAATAAAACAATCACACAAGATAACAATATATAACGTGATTTAGCCAACTTCAAGCCTACTATATCCATGAACAACACCAACCAAAATTTACTATTAGCAATATGAATTACAATCACCCCTAATCAAACTTTACAAACAAAACACAGATTCTTACAAACAATATTCACAAATCTCACAACCATAAACATAAAATAAAACCTCTCTCAAACACAAACTCACATGCAAACTCACAATCCCAACCTTAATACAATCAATAACTTTCTCAAACAATAGGCAAATACTCAAATTATTTTTCAAAGATTACGTTCTTCTAAAAAGTCTTCTCCCCATCCCATGTAGGAGAAACTTAGGTCAAAGCCACCAAATCCCATATTACTAAAGGCTATATATAGCACTCTAACTCCTATTCATTGTTAGACATGGATTCTTCACTTGCCTTTTTATTTTATGAAGAATAAACTTCCTTCCTTGCCAATAAAATTCAAGTAAAATTAGAATTGGAATTTGAGTCAAACTGAAACAAATCTCCTTATGGACTCAAATTCCATCAAGCAATTTCCTATTTTTTTTTGGGTAGGAACTCCACTTTAAGCCAAGCAAACTTTTCTTGAACAAGTTATCATCGTTTTCACATCTAAAGCCAAACTTAACTTGTGCACACATCACCGCATCTATCTTGAACCAATTTCAAACTAGTGCAAAAAAATACATTCTCAAACCACAATAAGATCAACGTTGTGCTTTAATACCAATTTATTAGAATTTGGGATTAGTGGAAGTGCATTGACATGAATAATAAAATAGAACATTCATACACGACAAAATATTTAATATGATTCAGCTAACTCTAAGCTTACATTCAAAGACAATACCAACCAAAATCCACTATCAACGATACAGATTACAACTATTCTTAATCAAAACTCACAAATACTCATAGAGCACAAATTCTCACAAAGAACATTCACAAACCTCACAACCATATACATAAACAAAACCTTAAAAAAAAAAAAAAAAAAAAAAAAAAAAAAAAAAACTCACAATCTCAAAACCTTAATATACAGTTAGAACTCTCTTTACACTCAAACAATAGACAAACACTCAAATTACACCCATATTTTCCTGAGTCCTCTCCTCTTCCTGTGAGGACTCTGGGACCAAAATAAAGCCCTAATAGTAAAGCCTGTATACAGGAGAAGGTCCTTGAACTAAAAACCACCGAACTCTTTAATAGTAAACCCTTTATATAGGGCTCCAACTTCTATTTGCATTAGACAATGACTCTTCACTTCTTTTTTGACAAAGAATAAACTTCCTCCCATTCCCAGAAAATCAAAACTAAATTAAGATAGGAATTTTAGTAGCACTAGCTACCACACAACAGAATGGAATTTCTGAGGGCTTATCTTTGTTCATATAAATATCAGGTAACTAGTGAGCAATAGATTCAAAGAACAAATTAATCATGGGCCAACAAAGCTCAAAGTGACTCCTAGTAAGATGATTCTTTCCATACAAACACTTGGTTTGAACGAACAACTCGAAGCAAAACCAGATATGGCACAACGACACAGTACAACATAAAGGAATTATTGATAATTTAAAACTGGGAATTCTTTGTTCATTCCATCATCGGCCGGTTCAATTTAAACAAACCTCACACAGTCACACTGCAAAACATAAGGTATTATAAAAACTAGCAAAGTGGTAGGAAGGTCAATCCTGGAAAGTGGATTCTTTCCATCCCCCATAACTCTCCTCTTCCCTTGATGATTCTTTCCATCCACCATAGATTTTCTCTTCTCTTGATGATTCTTTCCATCCACCGAAGTTCACCTCCATTGAGGATTCTTTCCATTCACCGTAGGTCTCCTCTTTCCTTGATGATTCCTTCCATCCACCATAGTTCACCTCCTCTTCACAGAACCCCTGTCCTCGACAACTCTCGCTCTGCAACAAGTAATGGAGGTATGAGTCTTGGGCATTAACAATGCACACATGAGATTTCAGTAGTTATTGTGTTGTTCAAAGTGACAATAATGAATAAATGTAGATTACATTGCTCCCTCTCTCTCCCTCTCTCTCTCAGTACTTAAGTTTAAATAAGCTCCTATTGCGCATGCCTTATCTTAAATTTTCGTTATCTAGTGCAATTATATCTTGGGTAATCTAATAGTAACATTAATAAGTCTAGGACATAATATTGTCATAAATTTAGGACACTAGGTGATATTGCTCCAAAGCTTACCATTCTATCAACTAGTAAAAAAAAATTACGAAAAAAATTGTGGTCATATTAATCTTATAGATATCTAAATTAAATTAAGCAAGAGCTAGAGTTAAACAGGTGACTGATAATAAAATTATAAAGAAATACAAAATAAGAGAAACCTCGGGGGTGAAAGTCAGGCCAACTCTGATTTCTCCACAATATTCTCCGTCCTTGACAACACTGTATGCAGTTGGCGGGAGACTTCCTTCCATGAACAGTGGCTCTAAAGGAATGCTGCAGGGTGATGAAGCAAAATTATTTATTTATTTATTTATTTTTATAAGTAATAAAGCAATATTATATATAAGTAGCTAATGTATGTTTGACATAAGTACTCTACGAGGGTCAAGCTTATTTTCCTATTAAAGTAAACGACATGAAATCTAACTGTTATTTAAACTACAGTTTGGAAGTTGGAGTGGAAAAGATTATTGATTCTAATAGGCATTTGTAATTATCTCAATCTTAATTATCCAAAAAAGAAGAAGAAGAATTATATCAAGAATTTTTTTTCCTAATACTGTACAAATTAAACATAAAAACAATATATATACATAAATATACACGGTGTTCTATAAATAAAAAAAAGAACACGTTGAAAGAATGATAACTCACGTAGCTTCTCCTACAAAATCATCCTTAGTGAAAGTATCTTTGTCCATTATCTTCAGATTGAGTTCTGAAGCACCATCACTGATTGTGAAAACGAAGTTCTCGTTCCAATGTGGTTCAGATCCTTGACCTGTATGTACCGTTTATTAGGTTCATAAATTTTAAAAGACAACATAATATTTGCTTGACGACACTACGGTATATAATTATATATCCTACTTGAACACAATCAAGTTAAAAAGTGTACCTTTCTTCTCAAAAAAAAAAAAAAAGTTAAAAAATGTACAAGTGAATTTATTGACAAATTTGCTCTACTCTGGATAAGATTGCTTAGTTTACAGTATATCTATATTCTAAAAGCGAGTTTCATGACCAAAAATAAAGGTAACAACTAATCCAGTATAAAAGATGGCTAGAAATGTACCTGATGATACAGTGCTTCTCTGTTCCTGTGTCCGGCAAGTTAGAATGACAAAGGGATCCATCTTGGCTGCTCATCAACACTCAATCCATCACATAATTTACATCAATTCTTTGATTTCCATTCAAATTCTCAAGGAATAAAATCATGTTTAATTATCACAAACATTGTCTTTGTCATCACATGAAGGTCCAACCTTAAAAAAAATACTAATAGAGATCCAAACATGTAAAATCAATTGATTAAAATGGCTTGTATGAAATTCTACCCTACTTATTACAGTTGCATAGCTGTTGCCAAGTGAAATATAATGTGGCTTCTCTCTCTCCATGTGTTTGTGTCAAGTAGGACTATAAATGATCAAAGTTAGTTGTTTATGAATAATTTAGACCCAAATAAGAAAAAAAGTTTGTTTATGTTTATTTATCTAATAAACAAGTCTCTGCTATATTTTAGACTCAACCATTTTTTTTAATAAGCAGTAGAAGTTTTATTGATTAGAAAAGTACAATGCATTTATGATAGTAAACCCACTACACTTGAAGCAAATACAAACAAAATAATAAATAGATGAGCTAACAGAAATTAGGAAATCAAACATAGAAATATAATGCGTAAAATTCCAAGTATGAGACCACCCAAACAAAGTTAAAGACTTCAACAGATCTACAGGTCTCTCAATATTTTCAAATGTATGGGAATATGGGAATTGTGTTCTCGCTAGATTAACCACATAAGACAAGCCGGTACCATATTCCTAATATTTGAAGAAATTTTTCCCAACTAATTCCTCCATGCAAAAAGAAGAGAAGCGACTATATTTGGCATTACTCATTGAACCCCAAACATATTAGACTCAACCATTAAATGAGACAAGTTCAAATGTAATAATATATTCATAAATAAACTTGTGAGTATGATGTTAATTTGAGAATGTATTTTATATATATATATATATATATATTATTTTTATTATAGGTAAATGAAACTTTATTGAAAAATATACAAAATAAAGGTACATCAAAAACAGTTACCTGGGTACACAAGGAGTGTACAAAGGAAAACAAAATGCCATACAAAACTGCAAAATCTAGAAAATTCATCAAAAAAGAAAAAAAAAAAAAACCACTTAAAGCAGTAATCCACTCAAATAAATATAAAATGAAACCGTACTTCAGCTCAATGATATAACATATATTTGAAAAGGAATTATATAAATTTGTAAATAATTAAATAACATATTTAATTATATTTTATAATTTATTGATAACATAAATAGTCTATATATTAGTATAAATTATATATATAATTTTTAAAAATACAAGGTTTGTGAATTTAATTTTTATAAGTTCTTAAACAAAAATCATCATATATAATCAAGTTATATAATATAATCTCAACTATAATTTATTAATTATTTCTTATTAGCATAGATTATTTAAGGCATAAATTTTTTTATTATGATATTTATTACATTTTAGGAAAAAATAAATTAATCAAGTAACTCATGAGTAAGCTCGAGCTTATTTAACAAAAAAACAAAAAAAGACTCAAATAAAATGTAACCTGTGTTCAAATAAAATTAACAAATCATTCCTAAACCTTTAATATACACCTCAACTTGACTTGTCTAACCTTGTAAATGTGCTAGCGTATATATAAAATTGATGGATAGTATATATGTGTAAATTATTTGAGAAATTACACATTTTTGATAAATGAGAAATAACACATTGGGAAATTCCAATTAACAGTTAATATAACATATAAAAATACCACTTGACTCAATAGCTTAAACCTATGGCTTGAACGCAATTATGTTATATTAACAATTAATTTGTCATTCGTCTCTAATGTGACACTTCCATACTTAATTAATCATGTGCTTCACACGTGAACGTTACAACAAATCTCTCCCTTCATGTGTGAGCGTTCTAACAAGTGACTTGTGGCATTTCAGTTAGTCTCTCTCTTAAATGAAAGCATTTTTTTTCTTAACAATCCAAGCGCCACACATTACGTAACTAATCACACTAACTTCACTTGTGAACACTACAACATAAATATTAATCCCATCAAGTGGCAATTGACTATCACCTCATATTAAAATAATAATGTTATGTGTCTATTTATATAATTTTATTAAAGTGTAAGCGGAACAAAAGGACTAAGCAAATTCATTAAGAGTACTAATTTTAGGGTGGCTTTGGGGTTTACACCTATAAGACATCCACCTACTCCTTTCATTCTCATTCTCATTAATTACATGGTAAAAAATAATAAAAATAAAAGCTAATCCATTCTAATTTTTGGTCAAGTGTCTTAAATTATATTTCAAATTCATTCAAAGTTTGTATCTCTATCGGTACAATTTAAAACTAATTTACACTTATTTAAAGCTATTTCAATCCATAGGATTACTCTAACCCATTTGAAACTAACTCAAATTCTTTTTAAAAAGTTATCACTAAATAATTAACTCAAATATAAATTCATTCTAAATTTAATTTTGTTAGCATCCCTACACACTAATGGCATAATATGAATTATAATGAAATGAAATATATAATCCTAAAATGGTGCACATTATTATTTTTGAAAGAGAACTTAAGAAATAAAATTAATTTTAAAATTAGAGTTTTGATATGCACATAAGTATATTCGAATTATAAAAGAGTTTTTTTTTGAGAAATAAACACACATAAGAAGAAGAAAGGAGGTTCTAATACCAATATAAAAGAGATTAAAAAGAAAAGGAAAAAGAAAAAGAAACTAAGGAGGACCAATTATAATGAAAGATTTTACATTGACCAATCAAAAGATAATATTAGCGAGGGATTCCAAATGCTGATCCCCCTCCCTCCAAACATAGAGCTCAAGGGAAAATCAGATTTAGCCATAATAATAATAATAATAATAATTTTTCTATATAATAAAAAAAATCCTCAGTCAGTGTAGAAGTTTCTCCAAATAAGATAAGAATAGAGTAAAAGATCTAGATTAAGATCAACAACCGCTATATTATGATTGTCTAGACTTTGATTCACTATCAGAAACAATCGGATAAAAAAATAAAGATAACAAGAAAGAATATATGCAATATATATGTATGTATATCAGAAGCAGAATTCAGATCGATATCCACAGCTATATATAATGAAACAACAGAAAGCATATCTCTCTATCATTTCTCATGTATATATCTACTAAAGATATAGCAAACAGCAATGATATATGTAGAGAGAGAGAGAGAGAGAGGATTACAGAAAAAATCGGTGTTGTTGAGGTCTTTGGCAGTAACGAGAAGAACTTCAAGCGTTCCTTGTGGCATGTTTGGAGAGATCACTCAGCTGGGAAATTGAAAAGCAATAGTCAGAAGATTAGAGTCTCTGTGTGTGTGTGTCTGTGGGAGCGTTTGTGTTCGTAACTGATAGTAGTACTTGTCTTCTACACGTTAACAGTACTGACTATCCCAGGAATCTAAACGCACGGGCATGCTGGCTAGTAAATTTTCAAGCCGGTTCACATTCTCTCCAATTTTCAAGGGTATAAAAGTAATTTATATATTGTAATTTTTAAAAGGAATTTATGTATTAATTAGGTGATAGGATATCTGATTCTCAAAAAAAGAAAAAAAAAGTAATAGGATATTTATCAAAAAAAAAAAAAAAATTAAGTCGTAAGGATAGGATACTAGGATCTAAAGAAATCATTTCTCTTTGCATATGATCTACAATGTGCTATGTTTATGATTTTTTCCATTTTTTAAGGGAAAAAAATAATAAGTTGTAATTGATGAAATATAAAATTAACGACATATTAAGAACAATACAAATGTCATCTCTAAAAAGAAAGAAAGAAGATAGAAATTGAGTATTATTACCTTATTGATCACTTTTTTTTCTTTTTTAGGAAATACCTTATTGATCACTAATCAACTTACACACATTCTTTCTCAAAAAAACTTACACACATTCTTTCCATTTAATTCAACGTCATGCATATGTGCCCATATCTTTCCTTTTTAGCCCCAAATCGTGCTATCATATATATTTATTAAATTAAAGTTGAAATACAATTAGAATTCAAATTAATTTCAAATTATTATTTAATTTCGCGTCATGTGTGCAATTTACTTTTCCTAATTTTGGTACGAAATAACTCATTTATACTCAGCAAGAAATCAAAATGACTATCTCACTCACCTAAGTAAGATCATTTTATCATCACTACAATTGAATTAATGTTTCCGTGCTTAAACACGAATTATAACCTATTGAATTCACTACTATTCTTGTTTTTATATAGTTGTTTGAGGGATGCTGTAAATGGGTTTATATAGACTTATAGGATTTATTTAAGATTAATGGGAATTATAACACATTTATTCACATAAATAATATATCTATTATGTCAAGGTGAGAGTTTCTAAAATAAATATTGGGAGTTTCTAAAATAAATATATTGAGATGATATATTATGATTGGTATACAATAAAAATAGTGTTAGCAGTAGACTTATGTAAAAGTGATATTCATCAATCACGACTTATTACATCAACAAATTGTTAAAAAAAAATGTTGTGAAATTGTATCTCTACCATTACTTTTTTATACCGTCAACAAAGGAATGGAGAGAGAATAACCTCAATTCTAAGGCCATCCACCACTAAAATCTAGTCCTCTCCTTTATTAACCCACTCTCCTTACACTTAATTTATTATTATTTTTAATAAATGCCATAGAATATCAACTTATGTCGCTCGCAAATGATAATTGGTCTTTATCCTTAGGCCTAAGACATTAATTGGTTTTTGGTATATGCAAAATTTGAATCTCATATTTCTTATTTGAACAAGAGACTTCACTAGTTCAACTAATCGAAATTGACTTTAGTTTATTTGTTTTGGGATAACTAATTTAGATGTATTGTAAGAAGTTGTTGCTTGGTCTTGTCAAGTATATTAATATTGTGTCACTGAAAATGTTTCCGCACTTTGCTGAGAGAGAGAAGACTAGCTCCTTGTACTTTTTTTTTGCTAGGTAAGTGCGGGGGATTGAACCCCCGAGCAACAGGTCACTAGCTCCTTGTACTTTCTTTCTCTCTTTCTATGTTTTATGTGTAGACAGGTAGAGTGTGGTCAAAGCACATTGATAAGCGAACACAATGTTGTTGAACACCTCATGAGATTGTCTTTGAACACCTTCACTGTAACTATGAAACATCTCAAAGTCGCAAAGTTACAAAAAAGATGATCCGTTTGGGAATAATCTATTTAACTTTTTGCTATTTTTTTTTTTTTTTGGCAAAAATGCAAAACTGACCCTCTAATTTTTAGCATTTTTCATTTCGGTCCTCTAACTTTCAGTTTTGTCATTTCAGTCCTCTAACTTTCAATTATTGTCAATTCGGTATTCCGTTATACCTCAGTTATCTACTGCCACTAAGTGAGCTAAAATGACGTCGTTTTGGCTTTTTTTTTTTTTTTTTTTTTTTTTTTTTTTTGTAATTTAAAAAAAAAAAACTGTTATTAAAAAAAAAAACATTCTTTTTTTTTTCCTCATTTTCTCTCTCGTTGGACTCTTTCTCGCTTTCTCATTCTCTATCTCTCTGTCTCACAGTGCCGTGGTGCAAGGCCTTACTGCCGTTGCCGGCCTCCACGCACAACCTCCTTGTCACCACCAGCCTCCACCTCTCTCTCTTCGTCACTCACTCCACCAAAATTTGAAACCCAAAGTCTCATACCCCCTCTCCACCAAAATCTAAAAGCAAAGAAAATAATCTCACACCCTCTCCCCCATAATCTCAAACCCAAACTTCATACCCAAAATCCCATGATCATCTCCTTCACAATCTAGGTAGTACTGACCCCAGCCCTAAACTGCGAATTTTGGGGGAAGAAGCGAGAGTCCATCTGGGTGAAAGTAAGTAGACCCATCTTGGAGATTCCATGGACTTGGAGAACCTAAATCACAGACAGAGAAAAACCCATCTCCTTTATCATCAAACAGTTGGATTCCTTTCTTCCTACCCATTTATAATCAGAAAATTGTTAATTTGCTTTGCCTTTTTTGTTTGGGGTTTTAGTAACCAACAACAGCAGCTAAAGCCATTGTTTTCATTAGCTTAAGCGTTTGCTGGGAGGGAAAGATTCACTTTTGGCCAAATGGATATTCAAAAATTCCTTTTTTTTTCTCAATTTTGAGAGAGAAATTGATATAAACAAAAAGAGAATAAAGCAATGAAACAGGGTTTTTGAAGAAATGGGTTATGTTATTGGTTTGGAGACAAAGAAAAAGAGAGAAAGGGAGTGTGAGATGGAAGGGAAATCAA
Source organism: Notholithocarpus densiflorus (assembly GCA_030021035.2). Classification (NCBI taxonomy): domain Eukaryota; kingdom Viridiplantae; phylum Streptophyta; class Magnoliopsida; order Fagales; family Fagaceae; genus Notholithocarpus; species Notholithocarpus densiflorus. The sequence goes on from JARYZH020000021.1 coordinate 244,262, forward strand.
AGTCTCAGGTAGGAGGAAAAACTAGAACAGACGAGTTGAGAGAAAGAGAAGAGGGGAGGGGGTAGGTTAGTGATGAAAACTCTGTGTGTCTCTCTCTCTGTTTTTGTGTTAATGTTATTAGGTTGTGGGTGGAGGCGGTGAGGCCTTGCACCATGGCATTGTGAGACAGAGAGATAAAGAATGAGAAAGTGAGAGAGAGTTTGACAAGAGAGAAAATGAGAAAAAAAAAATGAATGTTTTTTTTTTTTTTTAATAACAATTTTCTTAATTTTTTTTAATTACAAAAAAAAGAGAGTCAAAACGATGTCGTTTTGGCTCACTTAACGGCAGTAGATAACTGAGGTTTAACGGAGTATCGAATTGACAACTATTGAAAGTTAGAGGACTGAAATGACAAAATTGAAAGTTAGAGGACTGAAATGAAAAAGACTGAAAGTTAGAAGGTCAGTTTTGCATTTTTGCCTTTTTTTTTTTAATAAAAAAAATGTGCTAAAGTATACATACACTTTGAAAATGTGAAAAAAGAAAAGTTATAAAAAGTTATGCATAAAAGCTAAAAATAAAAAAAACTAGCTTATACAACTAGAATGACTTATAGTTGAATCACACATCTAACTATCTTTCCATCGATTCTTTTATTTCACGCATAATGTGGGCCTCTAATGCAAATGCAACCCAAACTATTACTGGATAAGTATCATACATGATCATTTCAACTTTCTTTCGTATCATGTACAATATTTATTTTCTATTCACTAACACATTAATCCCATGAAGGAAAACTTTTTTAATCGGATTTCATTAATTATTGGATATAACAAAAATTCACAACATTTTCAGATTAAAAATTTATTTTGGAGATTGTAGTGATCCTATGTATAAGTTGACATACTAATTTAGAAATGTAATGAAATTGTTGTGACATTTTGTTATCTCCCTAGCATTACTATTATATTAACTAGCTTGTAACCCAATGCATATGCATAGATATACTTAAAAAATATACATTAAGATATATATTATAACTCCTATATATATATATAATTTAAATACTATTGATATATAGTCATTCTTATTTTTTGTTAACTCTTTAAAATATCTTGTAAGAATATTATTAGGTAGAAAATGTAAATTGTCCATATATTTTTTTTAAATTTTTTTAATTAATTCTTAATTTTTGATATTGTGAAGCACTTTTTTTTTCCTTATTTTTTTTTACCGTTCATTAATTCTAAACTCTTTGGTTTTTGTATTCAATAACTCACTTGGATGAATATTTATAATGTTGTCCCACATTTGGCTCCAAAATTAAGAAATAAAACTCTCTAAAAATAAATAATTTAGGACACATGGTGCAAAATTGGACTTCAATTATAGAATCTAATTAAATTTTCTCTAAGCTTTTATATATATATATATATATTTATATATATATTTATTTATAGATTTATTGTCCACATGGAAACGCAATGACAGCAGCCAACAAATGAACCATTGGTATGAATATCAAACTCAACCACCCCTAAAACCAAAGGCACAAGTGACATGTAAATTGACCATATATATGTGTGTGTGGATCCCACATGGTAGAGTGAATGATTTGATGTAGTTCTCACTTTGAACATCTTCGCATTCTTCAGTTAAAGAGAATGTATCTTATACATCGGATGTATGTATATACCTCTTTATATAGTGTGGATCCATACAATTGTGGGGCTTCAAGACCCGCTTCTCATCACATATGAAACCCATAAATATGTGGATCTATGTGCTGTGAGGGAGGGATTTAATATAATCCATGATTATTTTCCCTCACTTTTGAACAGTATCAGAAAGGAGCTAGTATACTAGAAAATCCGATTTACAACTACCCATAACAAAGGGAAGTTTGTGATGCGGATAAATAAGGGTCATGGTCTGTTTTCCTTTCTTGGTTTGGTTGTTTATGTTTTTCCAATGTTTATCTTGTGAATAACTATAACTTGCAGTGTATTAAACTTCGAATTATGATGATACATTTGACTTAGAAGCTAACTATGAGATTTTCTTTCAACAGAATAATTTCATGGATGAGTCAAACTAACTTTTTGGTGAGTCAGTGATTGTTGAGTGGCTACGATAGATGAATAATCTAAATGTTATGAATGTAGTTGAGCAGTGCCTCAAATATGTACTTATTCACATCCATTGATCTCAAAAGCAAAGGAAGGAATGTCCCATGATTAAATGTTAACGTATGCCTTTTAAATTATTTATTTATAAAATAAAATAAAAGTATAAAACATATATGTCGTTCATCCAACATATATGCAATTTTAAATATTTGTATTGTGACACATACTTTTAAAATATATTCGGCTGTTATGACATATCAAAGTTTTAATTTTTAAGAGAAAACTGCTGTTACAACTCTGTCCTTGCAAAAAAAAAAAAAAAAAAAAGCTCTCCTGATAATGTTAAAGAAAAGGTTAAGAAAAGCATTGAAATTTTAGTTAATGAAAATCTTGCATTAAGTGGTAAGTTCATACAATTTTAATGACTTAGTTCATGCAATTTTAGTTAATGAAAATCTTGCAACTTTAATGACTAAGTTAGTTAAAGAAAATCTTGAACTATTGAAATTAGGTTAGGAAAATCATTAATGACTAAGTTCATGCAATTTTATAGTCACCTAGCAATTTTATATTACTGTGCCAAGTAACTCATCTCAACATCAAGAGTTTTGTAACTTAACTAACACTTCCTAGTATTTCTAATGAAGACATAGTAAGTTCAAATAAATTATCTCAATGCCAAGAGCCTTATAACTCAACTGACACTTACTAGTATTTTTAACGAAAACGTCTAAGATTCAAATCCTCTCTCTCCCATTATAACTATCAAACTATCCCCTAACAAAAAACAAAAAAAAAATCTCAACTAGCTATACAGTTCAATATTAACTCAGTGAAGCACTTAATTATTAGACCAGTTAGAGTGGCTAATTTTGGAGGAAGTATCTCATCGAACAGTTCTATGAGACCCTAATGTCATAGTACTGCCATATGATACCCATAAATATGTGGATTCCACTTGATAGAGTGAGTGGTTTTAATCATCTTAGCCAATTAATTTAATGAAGCACTTGAGTAGACCAATTAGAGGGGCTAATCTTGGAGGAGGTATCTCATCCTACAGATCTATGAGACCCTAATATCATAAAATGTGATACCCATTATTATGTGAATCCGACTTGGTAGAGTGAATGATTTTATTATGTTAGTTGGTCCATAAGATAATTTTCCCTCATTTTGAATATCGTCTCATATATGAGATACCCCATTAGTTTTTTTAATTAATAAAAATCCAATCATCTCCATCATGTGAGAGAGAACATATTTCATATATTGGACATATATCGAATGTATGTACACTTCTCTATAAAGTGTGGGTTCCATACAATTATAGTATGGTCGCAAAGCCCTGTTCTCATCACATATGGGCCCATAAATATGTGGATCCCACATATGGATGGAGTGATTTCATATAATTATCTATTGGAGTAAAAAAATAATAATACATGAAGTGTGAGTTAGGGAAATTGGGAGTCTTCTTGATACGCACGCAATTTAAGGAGAGTGGAAATTACAAAACCAACGGGAAGCTTGTGGTGCGTTGTCGTTTGGAGTTTGGAGTCCCTCTGCCGAGTCCTATATATGTATATATAACACTTTCCCGCTAACTCTTAACTCTCTCGGTAAACCTTTATCTCTTTCGACAATCATGCTCCTATAGATTCACTCCCCCACTCTCTCTCTCTCTCTCTTTAACTCTCCTCTTAATTCTTAAAGCCCGTACTGCCGTACCCACTTTCTGTTTCTATTTTTCACTTAAGTTTTTAGCCGTTATTGTGTTTCCCAAAAAAAAAAAAATTTTGAGAAAGCCAAGAAACTCTTTGTTTTCGTTTCAAAACCATAACGTCTCATTTGATCTTGCTTTCATCTCTGTTTCCTTTACTCTGTTATGTGTTTGACTGTTAAATAATTAATATTGAGGATCTCTTAATTGGTTGTGTTTAATAGTAAGGGTGTGGCTTAGAGATCGAGTTTGATTTTTTTTGTTTTTTTTTTAAGGCTTTATTAAATTAAAAGTCTTTCTTTGTGGGGTCTTGGTTATATGTGTTAACCTTAAAGATAATGGAGGAAACTAGAGAATGTGATGATAAGAGGAAGGAGGGCATAGTTTCTACAACTAGCAGATGTGGTAATGCCATTCTCAAGACAGTCTGTTTTCAAGGGTTAGTGTTTCTCATTGGATGTGTTGTAATATAAATATATATATATATATATATTAATTTTAGATTGATTTGAAGATAAAAGTTTGGTTTAGCTTATTATTCTCTCTTAAAATTAGCAATGTTGAAATTTCATAGTTTAATAATCTTTTTTAGTTGCACAAGCCTCCAGTTTTGTGGGATCTGAAAGAAGTGATTGATAGGCAACTTTGCCTTGATTTATTTTTTATTTTTATTTTTGGAGACTGATTCGCAAACTTGAACCACCACTTGTTGTTTGGAAAGCCCTTAACATCTCAAAAACCCTTTTAATTCCGTTCATATACTTAGAAGACTAAGGAAAAAGAAAGTTTTGCACTTTGGGTCTTATGTGTTTTTATTATCCAAATAGTGAATAATTATGCTTAACCAAATGTATTGGACTCAATGAACTCAATGAAGTTGAGGAAGCAACCTAAGGTCTGTTAGAAATTGTTTAGCATTTTGTATTTTGTAATTAGTTAGAATTAGTTAGTTTGTTAATGATATTTTCTTGGTTTTCTTGATTATTACTGATACTTTCTTAGGCTACCTCTGCTTAGTGAGGTAATTTATACAAATCAGTCCAGCAAGAAATTTAATTAATATTATACTTTCTCCATTTTTGACTTCTTCTTATGGAGTATTGTGTTACCTATTTTGGCACAAGGTAATGTTGGTTTTGAATGTAATTTTAGGCGGATGACGGGTCCAACAAGACGATCAGCAAAAGGAGGATGGACAGAGGAGGAGGTCTGTAGCTATATTTTATTCTATGCTTTACAGCTTCTTATTGCATTATGGGATGAGTTAATTGAGATTAGATGTATGGCTCTTTCTTCTAAATGATATTTGGTTGAACCATTCAGTTCTATGTCTATTGCATAAGTTAAATCTTGTTTTTGTTAGCTGTATGCATGCATGATGATGTATAGATGTGTGAGTGCATGTGTCTATATACCTTTAACTTCTATTTTGGATAAAAATTAGTATTCTAATATAAAATGTTTTCACAGGCACTAGCTTATTATGCAGAGGTTCTTTTTTATTTATTTTATTTTTAATATTGAATTATCATTTGCTGAAGCATAAAGTTTATATGGAGAATGTCCCTTGTTTTCTTGTTAACAGGATAAAATATTGGCTTTTGCTGTCCAAAAGTTCAGTGGCAAAAACTGGAAAAAGATTGGTGAGTATCATCCCTTTCTGATAGTTGTTCTGAATTTCCTCTGGATAATGGTGATAAGAATAGAACTATAATATATTCTTTGGCTTGAATTAATACTTAACCAAGACCTCTGGAACAGAAAACATAGCCTTCCCATGCTTTGTTATTATTATTATTATTATTATTATTAATTTTGTAAATAAAAAAAAAAAAATTAATCACTCAGAACTGTTATTCAATATTCTTTGCAGCCGAATGTGTCCCTGGTAGAAGTGACGTTCAGTGTCTGCATCGTTGGCAGAAAGTTCTCAATCCTGATCTCGTTAAAGGACCTTGGAGCAAGGAGGTGTGAATAAGATTCATATTAGTTCTCTTTCTTTCAAAAGGACCTGTATTTAAGTTTGTTTTCTTTGATTCTGATAACTTTTGTTTGGGATTTCCAGGAAGATGATCTTATTTGTGAGCTGGTAGCAAAGCAGGGGAAAAAGAAATGGTGTGAGATATCAAAATCCTTGCCAGGCCGGATAGGCAAGCAATGTAGAGAAAGGTAAGTGCAATCTGGTCAATAAGTACCAATTATCCTTTTTCTCTTTGATTGCTTTTATCTATTTATTTACTATTAGGATTTAATAGCAAACCCCATGTGTTTATTTGCAGTAACAGCTTTGGCATCACCTATGGTTATTTTATATTTTTCTATTGAAAGGAAACCCCTTTATATTTCCCTTTACTATGGAAAGAGTATATAAATAAATCTAAGTGAACTACTATTTTTTCTTTCTTTGTTCAGGTGGCACAACCATTTAAATCCAAATATAAAAAAGACTGCATGGACCAAAGAAGAGGAGTCGATTCTCATTAACGCCCACCAAATGTATGGAAACAAGTGGGCTGAAATAGCAAAGTTGCTACCTGGAAGGTATCACTGCAGAACTTTTACTGTTTTACATGAAAACCAAAGACTTGAATTATTATATAAGGAGATGGAAATTACAAACATCTGTCTCTCTCTATAAACATGAGATTTGTTGTGTACGTAATTGAAATGACCAGGTGTTGGTTATTCTCTTGCCATGCAGATAGTTTCTGGATAATTCAAATTATTATTAGTATTTTTTATAAAGTTGATTGCTTGGTTAGGCACCTAGGCTAAACTTATATGAATTTTTTCTTAGAATCTGTATCCATTGATTTGAAATGTAGTAATTGTTTATCTGATTTATTGTCTACTCCTTTCCTTCCGTTTTTTTTTTTTTTGGGAGGGAGGTGTTTGACAATTGGTAATTGTCATCTCTAATCAATATTTGAGTTAATCAGAAATTAATTATGTTAATAGTAAGTTGTTGTTTTCGGGCTTATGAGGTTATATCACATGCGTATTGGGAGATGCATCATGCATGTTCTTGTTTTATAGGTAAAACTAAATTTTACCATCTATATTTTCCTTACATCTATGAGGATTAGTTTATTATTGGCTTGATATGATTCTTACAGAGAGCATGCTGTATCAATTTGAGCTTAGCTTGATCAAGGCAATTATATGCAGGGCTAGTATTTAATCAGTTTTTAGCTTTTTTACCTAAGATGCACTAATATTTTAGTCTACCCTGTCAATTTAATGGACCATAAAATTGTAGTTACAATATACTTTGGGATATTATAGCATGCATATTGGTAGTCTTTTTTTTAAGTTGTATATGAGGAACTCTTGTGATTTAATATGTTGTTTTTAAATGAACAGGACTGAAAATTCAATAAAAAATCATTGGAACTGTTCAGTTGCGAAGAAAGTAACAGTTTTATCTTCTGATTTGTACACTCGTGAAACAAAGGCAGAAAGTAGAAAGCCTAAGGAGGTTAAACAAATTGATGATCAGAAAGTTAACTGGGAGGGAAGTGCAGATAATTGTTCACTAGATTTGGTTCTTGGAATTGCTCAGGGAAAGGATAGCGATTCAAAACTACCTAGAAAAAATGATAAAACAAAACTACCTAGAACAATTTTTGATGATGGCAGTGCAGCTTCCCCCATTCATCAAGGAAATTTTCAAAAAATAATTCATGAGACTTCCGAAGCACTTTCTGGAACCTTGCAACTCTCTTTAAGTACACCATCAGATGTTCCTAGTTGTAATAAAACAACTAGTAATTTCCATCAAGGGCCAGCTTTTCCTGATTCTGGTAAGAGATTGTCTGAATCTTTTTCTGAACCACAATACAATTTATTTTCTGGAGATTACTTTGAAAATGGGAATTCCAAATTGAGAGGCCAATTTAAAAATTCCCTTTCATATGGGATGACGCCTGAAGTTCATAAGGAAAATAAAGTTGTTGGAGCTGCTGAGGATACAATTCCTGGTCGCTTGTGCTATAGGCCACTCCAATGGAAGGATTTAAATATTCTTTTGAAAACTAACAGTTTTCCGGATACAGATAGTTATATCCAAACAACATCAAGTCCACCTTTGTTCCATACACCACCAACCCAGAATAAAGGAGTAAATGTTGATTATAGCAGTCTAGATTCTATATTGAGGAGTGCTGCAAGGACTTTTAATACTCCATCTATCATAAGAAAACGAAGACTTCAAATTTCTGAGAAAATTGACAATGTCAATCACAATGACTATAACTCCGACAATAGTGGAAGTCTCTCAAATGAGAAGCAACTTGTACTGCCTCCTCTGAAGTCTCAGAAGCTTGAAACATCTGTGGTAAAATCTATAGAAAAACGCCTTGAACATGCATTTGATGCTGAGTGGGATTCTGCCAATATTGTTTCTAGAACTTCAGTTGCAGATGATTCATTTGGCGCCAATTGTGGTAAATAGGATTCATTGGATTGTTGCTGTCAAGAATTTAAGCTGCAATTTTGGTGGGTGACTTTTCCCAGGTTTGTATAGTATTCAAAAAAAGTAATTAGATACATATCAATCTTCTGTTAAATGCAAACAATTTCTGTAAAAAAAAAAAAGATTCTTGATTTCCTAGTTTAAAGTTTTGTGATTGTTAGCATAGTTTAGATTTTAAAATCTGCAGCAGATTGAACGAGGAGATTATAACATTTAGATATGAAGCAGCCCTGCTGATCAGACAAAAGAAATTAAATGTTACCTGAGTTGCTATTTTCAGGTGTGAGTTGTCAAAACAAAAATGGTTGGTTAAGTGGTTTCTTTCTTAACACCTGTTATAATAATTTATTTTATGCTGTCTTCTCAGCACTCTAATCCTAAATGATGTGCTTTGAGAACAAGAAGAGCGATATTTTGGCAGAAGATGAAATCATGGCTCATTGGAATGCATATGAATACTTGAAATCATACGAATACTAATAAGATGTTGATATTATTCAAGTATTTGCATATTTTGAAGAATGTGGTATTCAGAGAGGATAAACAAAATCACACTCACTAGTAGTAATTTTAGACTGGTAATTCCTGATGTTTTTAGCATGAGATGGATTTTTCCTTAATCCCCTCTCTCCCTTTTTTGTTTTTCTTTTTTGGGAGGTGGGGTGGCAAACTGACATGCATCAAATTTTTTCTGTATTGAAAATAATAAATTCGCCAATATAATTTTCCTTAAAGTATATGAATTATAACACAATCATACACTGAACTAGAGGGATCCATATCCATATTATCTCCAAGAAAAAAGGAAAACCATGAATTTGCGACCAAACAAAGGCAAGAAGACAAAGTAACTTCATATCCATAGATAGTGAGTATTTATAGACTTATTATTAAAAAAAAAAAAAAAAAAACGGAAGTTGCACAGAAGAGTAATTGCTTTGCTCCCAACACAGAAAAGCATATAAAACTTCTAAATCTTTGTGGTAACTCCAATCCCCCTTCAATATGATAAAACCATCAGTATAAATTAATATTATTTATATATGTGTGTATTAAGTTGTTTTGAGAAAGAGCTAATAATCAAATTCAAATAGAAAGCCTAAAACTAAGGCTGTTTCCAATTTTTGTGTTTACTATAAGTTATAAAAAGGAACTTTGATCAAATGTTAGGGTTTTCAATCTGCTCTGTTTGTTATGCATTTTGAGATAGGATTAGGAAGGATTTTTTAGAAAGATTTTATTTAACCTTGTACATTTTTTATATTAAAGATTCAAACTCATTTTAAATAAGTTATTAATAATTTTAAACAGGTTTGAAGTAGTTTCAAATAGATTAAAAAATAGCAAGTCTAGCTTGGCCTGAGGGTCCTTCCTATGAGGAGAAGGAAAATATAGCGTGAAATCAAGAGAGAAAATAAGAGATTTTTGCTTGGGAGGTAATGCAAGGAGAGAGACAAAAATATTTAGATTTTGTCAATAATGTTTTTTTTTTTTTTTTTTTTTTTGGTGCACAAATCAAGGAGAATTTGTGAAGTTTTGTTTGATGTTATAAAATGTCAAAGAAAAAGGTACCACATAGAGAGAGGTAGCTAAGGAGAGTTACGTGGAAAAGAGATAGAAGATGAGAAAAAATAGCGAGTCTAGGGAAAAAAAAAAAATTTCACGAAGACTATTGTGGAATTTTGTATGAGTTTTGAAAGGAGCTATCCATTATTCAAATTCCCCACCTTCATTTAAAATGTATATAAAAAAAAGGCTCAAAAGTAGTAATTATCTTTAATTTCTTATTGACTTCTCATGATAAGACAATAATACGGAGTTCTATGTATATATTGGTATTATGCTGGTCCAAAATTGTATTAATAATTAGTGAACCATGCAACAAAAACACATCAATTATATATATATATATATATATATATATATATTGAGCCACTTTTCGTAAAATTATGATATATAAAGATTAAAATTACTTCAAACTTTTGTTAGTAGAATTTTTATAATTTTTAAAATTTCTTAATAGAGTTTTATTTATAGTAAATTATTGGTAATAGGAATTTATTTATGTTAAAAAAAATCTAGAATTTAAGTAATTGAGTTTTACTTTTACATAGAGTAAACAATTGATAATAAAGTTTAATCCACCGTGACAATCTTAAGAATAAATAATAAAGTTTAATCCACCGTGTTAACACTTTGTCTAAAATCGAAGGATGTAATAGACTTAGGCTGTTGGAGCCTTGGAGAGAGAGAGAGAAGCGAAGGCGATTTCTTCAATAACCAGTTAGATAAATCATATCCAAGAATCGATGTCTGGTTCAATAACAGTCTCCAACACCAAGGAAAAACATCCCCAATATGTGTCTGCGGTCAAGCTTATGATTGAGGACGAAGAAATTTCCGGTTCTGTCCCAGAATTTTGTAATACAAAGGACTTTTACTCTGATCTGATTCGCTCTCATCTCAAGCCCCAAACAATCCTACGTGGCCGAGTCTCCTGCCTGCTCTCCATCACACCCGTTATCAATGTAACAATTTCTACTTTTCTTTCTCTCTTTTGTTTTTTCGTCATTAATTTTAATTTTTGGTTCGTTGTATTCTGAGAACTGTTTGGTTACTAAGAAAATGTATAGGAAAAGAAATTGAAGGAAAACTCTCTACCTGTAAAAGATAAAACGGAAGTTTATTTATTAATTTATTAAGATTTTGGCTTTGCACTTTCTGGGTATGAGTAAGAGGGAAATCGTTTAGGCTTTGTTTGACTGCTGAGAAAATGAAACCACAAAAGTGGATTGGGATTTTCTTTCTTTTTCCATTTATTAGAGGTAGACAGTCTACAGAAGTGAAATTGTAGGATCAGGATGTCTGAAAACAAAAAAGTCAAATCACTGATTTTTTTTTTTTAAGGAAATTTTTAGTTTAAGCAATGTAAAATTAGATGTGTACAATTTGCAAAACTGTACACTTTTTGCAAATGTGTACAATGTACATTTTTTTAGTCTAAAAATTTACATTGATAGAACAATGTAAACCTATAATTACTTTTTCTATTTGTTATTATCATTGATTCATTATCATGGCTATGTAGAATGTGTATCGTTCAGTACATGGAGGGGCAGTGGCATCTATTGCAGAGATAGTGTCAATTGCTTGTGCTAGAACTGTGGTGGCTGAAGGTAAGGAACTATTTCTTGGGGAACTGGGCATATCATATCTCTCTGGTGCTCAAACTAATGTAAGTTTTTCTTCCTCGAAATAATGTCAATTCTTACTCCTAATAAGGTGTACTCTCTCTTGTTATGTTGTGTAAAAGTGAAATTGCATTTTTTTTTCTCTATACACAGGCAGAGGTGTTAGTGGATGGGTCTGTAGTGAGGAGTGGAAGAAATTTGACTGTAGTGGCAGTGGAGTTCAAACTCAACAAGACTGAGCAGTTGATCTATACTGCTCATGCTACTTTCTATCATATGCCTGTCGCCAAGTTGTGAAGTCTTTGCGGTTTGACATATTTGAATGTTGGAATTTTAATTTGAATCCCTCCCCAATTAACATGTCAAAACTTGCTAAAATTTGCAGCGATTCAGCATAGTATATGACATACATGATATTTAGCTGATAATGGTCTTTCACATCTGATATGCAAAAAAAAAATTGGTGTGAAATTTGCAGCGATTCAGCATAGTATATGACATACATGATATTTAGCTGATAAAGGTCTTTCACATCTGATATGCGAAAAATTTGGTGGGATGTTGTTGTAAAATAAAATAATTTAGTGTTTTGCCAAATGTTTGAAGTTAATTGCGGAATAGTGTTGAAGTCATGCTGAATTCTGTACTTTTAAGTGCCAAATTTAACTGCCAAACTTGGAGCTGCCAAATTTAAGGTCCCTTAGCTGATTTTTTAGCTATGAGCCTTCGAGTATGGTCCCTTTTCATTTACCTCTTTCTCTCTCTGCATGTAATTGACATTGTTACAGGCAGGACTATCCAATCACCCGTGAAACTCGACTTGCCCAATACAACATGTTACAGTCAGTTCCAATGCCTGTGGTGGCTAGTGAAACTCTTTAAAGCCCAATTCTTTTAGGTTTAGTTTTGAGTTTCCACACTTGTGGAGTCATTCTTAAAGCGGTATATATTATATAGGTTTGGATTAGGTTTTTTGGGAAAAATGCCAAGAGACCCCCTAAACTTTAAAACAGTGGCCAAAACACCCCCTAAACTTTTATTTTGGCCAATTTGCTCCTTAAACTCTACAAACCTGCCAAATAAAGCCATCCGTTAATCTGTCTGTTAAGTGACTAACGGAACTCACGTGCATTTCATTTATATATTAAAAATATTTAAAAAAAAACTATCCAAATTCCAAACCGATTGAGAGATCCCAACAATGGTGACACGTTTGAAGAGGAATAGGAAGAAGCACAGACACGTCACATCATCTTCAATGCTGAGTTCACCTACCTTGGCAAAATAACCATCGTCTTAACAACTAGCTTCATTTAAGTCAAAATATAAGCACATTTGTGAAGACTGAAGACACACTATAGAGATGTGTTTTCAACATGTTCATCACTTCTGTCACTCTTTTCTTCATCATAAGCTTCTAACCCTTCTATCATGGCTACTTTAAAATTCTTTATATCACTTCCCAGAATTGAATTTCTTTTTCAATTGTTCTATTTTTGAAAGAAAAGAGAGTTTCAAAAACTTGTTTGAGGCCATAAATAGTGAGCGCCAGACATGGCTTTATTGGCAAGCATAGGAAGCATCCAGGAGGTTGTGGAATCGCCGGAGGTATGCACCACCATTGGATCATGTTCGACAAGTACCATCCTGGGTTTTCAGCAAAGTCTCAAAGCCCAAACCAAAGCTTCATTATGCAACTTCTCTCTCTAAACCCACAGATCAACCTCTCTCTCAAACTCACAGGTCAGTCACCATGGCTGACTCAAGACCGCTACCACCACTGCCGGTTGTGGCTCCTAAGACCAAGCCATCTCTCTTCTCTAGCTTCTCTATAACAATTTCTTTCTCTTGCAATTTTCTCTCTCTAGCCAATCTGTAGCCTCCATAGCCAAAAACTCTCAAGCTCTAGCCTCTCAGATGTCAGAACTAATCCCAAATCTAATCTCCACATCTCAAACTCTCTCTCCCTCTCTTAAAATTAATCCATATATTTCTCCAATCTGGGTTTCTCTCTCAGGCTCGCATACTCTCTTTCCTCTTACCCATAGATGGCAATAATGGCTACAGATTTATAGACGATGATAGGTGGCAGATAATATAAACGGCAGCAGAACCATAAACTCAGGCGATGCACTCTCTATTAGAATGTGGTGGATTTTTTTTTCCTTAGATTTAAATGAAACGCACGTGTGTGTTGTGTTCCATTAGTCACTTAACAGACAAATTAACGGATGGCTTTATTTGGCAGGCTTGTACAGTTCAGGGAGCAAATTGGCCAAAATAAAAGTTTAGGGGGTATTCTGGCCACTACTTCAAAGTTTAGGAGGTCTCTTGGCATTTTTCCCTGGTTTTTTTAATAACTAATTTGCTTATGTGCAGATTTTTAACTAAGTGCCTCAACAATTTTTTTATATATATTTTAATATAACTATAATCTTGCCAACTTTTAGCAGAAAAGTTAATTAAAAACAAATTAAGTTTATAGGTGATTTAACTTTATTTCGTGTTTTATGTATAACATGTATGTATTTTCTTTTCTTCTTTTGTGGAATTATTAAAGTAGTAGAGTATTAGAATTAATTGTAGGAAAATAAACTTAAAGATTTATGTATTATTCAACTTCTATCTTTGATTATTATTATTATTATTATTATTATTATTATTATTATTATTATTTTTTGTTCTTTTAGTTATATTGAAAGAAATACGAAAGCCAAGAGTTTTATAACTCAATTAGCATATTCTAGTACTTTCAACGGAGATGTGTAGGATTCAAATGTCCCCACTCATTTTTAACTATTGAATTATAAAATAAAAAATAAATAAAAACGTTTGAAAGTATGGATTTTTTTTTTTTTTTTTGTGTGAGAGAGAAAAAAATACATGTCATTCTAAGTTGACTTGGCCGGTCAAATTGGATTAGGGTCATAGGAACAATAACCAATTTTAGTTCAAAAGTTTTGTGTTTGAATTTGTTCGACTCGACATATTTGCCAAGCCTAGGGGTGCGTTTGAAATCAAATGTTTTTTTTTGGTAAATAAGAGAATGGCATTAAAAACTAACCAAGAAAACCAACTGTTTGAGGACGAATCCTCTCATAGTACATGCCAATTTGGTCATAATACAAAAGCATAGAAATGTCCACACACGGACTCTCATACACAACAAAATCTTGCTGAAGGACCGGACCTTTACGCGCTAGTGCATCCGCACAGTTATTAGCTTCACGGAAACAGTGACTGCATCATCCTTACCTGAGGCACTTGGTTGATAAGAGCCCTGCAATCCATAATAAGAGGAGAGTGGTTTAGATTATTGCTATGCTCACTGGTCATCCATTCCAAAATAGCCTTAGCATCTACTTCTATTTCTAAGGCCACAATATGTAGAGAAATGCATAAAGATAACCCATCCCTCAATGCCCAAAGCTCTGCTTCTACACTGGATGCGACACCAATGTTGTGCGTGAATCCCCCAATCCACCTTCCATTCGAATCACGTATTAGCCCACCTCCGCTAGTTCTTTCAGGATTGCCCAAGGCTGAGCCATCCGAATTTAATTTGAAATCAAATTTAAACTTTAGCTTAAACCAACTTTTAACTTTTTTAGGTATTATTCTTGGATTCCATTGCACTATATGTGGGCCCATATTGTTGGAAAAAATCAGCTTATTTTTTGTATTGCATTGGCTATTGTGTTCTTAATTTGAATCCAATTTTTTGTATGTTATAGTATTTTTTGTTGAACTCTAGTTGACTATTGTTATAATTGCCATTAACAATTTAACATTATGGTATGTTTTTGGTAACTCTAGTTGATGGCTTTGATGAAATATGTATCTTAATTGTGGCATAACAAACTTTTTTTTGGTAACAAACTTAATTGTAAGTTATAGCTTTTTTTTTTTTTTTTGAGAAACAAACACACACACAGACAAAGGGGAGAGGCAGGGGCGGAGGGAGGGGGGGTCGAGGGGGGGCAGCTGCCCAGAGTTAAAATTAGCGATTTTTTCTGATACTTCAGTAACAGCTTTTTCTAAAGACTTTTAGTATAAAAAGCAATCAGGTAGTTTTTAGGCTTTTAATCTTTGACAAAGTTAAATAAGCTTGTTCCATGAAACGTATCACAATGTAACCGCTCTAGTTCAAGAGAGGAGGGGTGAGGAGCGGGGGATGAATGTCGTGGAAGGTAATTTGCCAAAAAGCAACCTTAAGTTTATATACACAACGGATTTCAAAATTTTATAAGATTTTGGTTATGGTTGGTCTATAAAAAAAAATGTCGATAGTATTATCGTAGTGAAAATAGTGTTGCATTAATCATAATTTTTCATTTCACTATTGTGGAAAAATAAAACAAGGTGGCTTTTTTTTTTTTTGTAAAGAGCAAAATTTAGTTATGTATGCAACATTTAGAAAAAAGAAATAAAATGCATTTTTTTTTTTGGATAGAGTAAAATGCAATTTAGTTTAAAGAAAGAAATGTATTGTCAAATTTGGAATTTTGTTATGTCATGTAAGTAGTTATTTAGCATTTTGGGAGTCTGAGGATGATGTATTATTTCTATTTTAAAATTATAATTTTCACTAATTAAATTTATTGTGAGAGAAATGAGTTATCTTGGGAAATGTATAAAATTAAGCGTGATTTATCTTACATGGCTTCCTTTCACATGTGAGTTGTCTATCTTATTTAAGGGCTGCCGCTTGTTTGGATTGGATTTTTGTTCCAAAATACACTAGCAGCTCTTAAGTTTAAAGTAGAGAATAGCTTGGGATAGGCCAGTAAAAATACGTATGCAACTGCGCTAAAGCATTACTCTGAAATAGAACGATCTACGTTCAAGGTATTTGAAATACTCCAACTACCTAATCTCACGTTTTAAAAAAAAAAATTCACCTTTTTTTTTTTTTTTTTTTCTGCTAATGAGTCTATACTATTAAAAAAAAAAAAAAAAAAAAAAAAAAAACCTGCTCTACTTATCTAAGTATGTAAAAAAAATAAAAAAACCTTCTCCAGTTAAATATAATTATTTTTTTAAAACACATCAACTTGATTTACTTTTTCTCTGGATGTATCATTTCATGAGGTGGCAGAACCCACTTTACCACTCTCACTCTCCCTGTCACGATCCACTTTCTCGAAACACGAAAGTCTGAGCAATCGGTTCACATTAAAACAAATTAAGAACAAAATACCAACTTCCTTAGTTAAATTCTTCTTCTACATTCTCTACTCCATTTCCTTCACAGTGCATTTATTTTCTCTCATGACATGGCGATCTTTCAAACCACTTGTATGTATAGTATAGTTGAAAAACTTATACGTTACTTTGTTAACTGTTTTCAGGATGGGACACATATGGTTTGGACTTCTTGCCCTTGCAAGGACATTTAACCCAAAGATGGTGGCTTTCATCTACATAGTGTTGAAGAAGTAGTGTTTGAAGTTTTGGAAAGATAGTGGAAGAGTATGGGGCGGACAAAGGTTGTTGCTTTGATGAAGAAATTGGCAAGGTTCATGCCAAATTGGTGGCTGTGTTGTATACTGCATTGCCAATGCATTGGTGGAGTCCCTCAGGCCATTGTTGTTGAAATGACATTTGAAACCTCTAAATCAAGCTTACATTACTGTGATGTGGAGGTTTGGTTGATGGGTTCAACTTACTTTGTGTCAATGGTTTCCTATAGGTGGTGAGTATTATGCGTACGAGGTTATAGGTGGTGAGTATTAGGAATCTGAGATGAAATAAGTTTTCATATTTGGATTTTCCTTTATTTATTTTACAATTAAAAAATGTAATGGTCTAAATTATAATGCATATTAAATTATTAACTTTTTTTTTTTTTTACTACAGCTACGTCTTTTTTTTTTTTTTTTTTTTTTGCTAAATGGCACTACTTCTTTTTAGCGTTAGGATGAGAAACCTATAGAATATCAAACATGTGATTATTATGTGAATATGCAGAAATACATTCAACTCTCACAGAACCAAGATTATCACAAAAACTTAGACACATACCATGTCGAGATAAAGCAAACACAACAATCACGAAACAATTATTAGCAATCCGTTAAGCAGCGAATCGGCCTGCAAACAAATCTAAAACCAAAATTAATGTAAATATGTAGTTTCGATAACTTTGTAAGTAGCAATTTTGGTATATTTTAGTCTATCACATACTTGATAGATAAGGGGTGGTAGAGTGATTATCAAATTCAAAGTGTTTGGTTAAGTGCCTAATTTGAAGAGAAATGATAAGGATTAAAGGTACATAGATAAGCGGCATACGGCGTGCGCGGGAGCATACGACACGTGCTCCTCGCATCTTTCGAGGAGAACAACATTATTTTGGGAAGTAGTTAATAATTTTAAATACATTATAGAATTAAATTATACGTTTTGTCCTTGAAAATACACATAGGTGTGATGAGTGTTATGTGTGGAGAAAGATTAATAATTTATTTGATCTGAAGCATGCTGGCTCGTAAATCTAGATATTTTGTGATTAAAAATATAATAGTACAAATTTATAATAAACACAAATTATTAACTATTTTAAAACAATAGAATAGCTCACGCGCGCGTGTTTAGATGATAACGATAGAAGGTAATGAGTAAATTCACGTGGGAGACACGTAGTTGTATCATGATTCAGGTCTCTGTAGTTGATAGACCGACGAAAAAAGCAACTTTAGCAGAAAGGAAGGAAGAGAGAGAGAGAGAAGGAAAAAAAAATGGAAAAACTCTGCAGCGCTCCTCGGCAAAGGCAGAAGCAACGTCGTTAATTCCTCAAAAACAATAGCCAACGACGTTTCTGCTGAATATCTGCTATCTCTGGTTTCTTTCAAAAAGTGGGAGTTTCACCTCAATTCTATCAGATTTTTGCAATACCAGTACTTCTCCCATGTTCAGACGCAATCGACCCGACCAAGTCTAAATGGCCGAATCACCTGTCTCTAATTGTCACACCCGTTCTCACGCTGTAACCAACTCTCCTCTGTTTTCTCTAAATCTAGTTTTTTTTTTTTTTTTTCATTAATAGTCGAATTTTCTTTTGTTTTCATGGGTTTGCAGAATTTCTATGCTTCGTTACATGGAAGGGGCTGTTGCTGCTATTGCTGAGATGGTGTCAATCGCTTGTGCTAGAACCGTGGTGGCTGAGGATAAGGATATTTTCTTGGGAGATATGAGCATTCATATCTCTCCGGTGCTCAATTCATGTGAGTTTTGGGTTCACTTTTTGGTTTACTCAGTTTGTGCTTCTTTCAATCCATTTCTCATTGTTATCTACTTCTACAAATTAAGTTTTTTTGGATTTTTTGTTTTTGGTGGGACTAAATTGCATTCCTACCTAGCACATTTGAAGTCTCAAAAGGGTTTTAGATGTTAAATTACAAATTTATATTGTGAATTAGGATGTGCCTGTCATTTGGTTCTGGCTTCTTACATCTGTGTGCCATAATTATTGAGTTAGAGAGGCACTGTGAGTTTTAGCTTTTCTTAGAATGCCGGAATGTTTCCTTGAGATGCCAAATTCAGGTTGCCTTGGAGCAGAATGTAGTCTTAATAACTTAAATGTGGTATTATAGTGCAAAGCTAGGAGAGTACAGACCGAAAGGCCAGGTTATTCGAAAGATATATGTGCAACCTCATTCTTGGGTGAATCAGACTAATATATAATTGATACTCAAATCTCTTGTTTAATATATAATTTCTATCAATTAAATTTGCTTGAAGACCTTGCCACCACCCCAAACATGAAGAGACCAAGGATAATAATAGTGTACAAACTAAGGGTGTTTGGTAGAGTAGTTTGAGATGTGATTTTTGTAGTTTTGAAATACATGTGGGTGAAAAAGTGTGTGGAAATGTGTGTGTAAGTGTGTGAAATGTGAAAATTGTTGCTCAAATAGGGATACTGCAAATAGGCCCTAAGTCATTAGTTGTGCCAATGGCTCTAGCATCTAGCACCTCCTCCTTATAGAGTTGAGAGTGAGGTTGTGGGTTTAGACCAGTCTTATCTCAACTTACCAATAATAATAATAATAAACAAATAAGCCTTTGGTTTTACTTGTCATCAACTATTGGTTGGGCTTTTTTAACATGCATTTTCATGTTTCAAGTATATAATAATGTGATCTTATCCCACTGGCATTAAGCCATTGACTGAGCCCAGAGTCTCACAAATAAAGACAATTCTAAGCTAAACTTAGGATTATGCTAACACCAATGATATCTTGCTTTGAATGGTTTGTAGTAGCATCTGCATACACATATATACTTGATCAGTGTGATTTATTTGCTACTTTCACATTACTATGATTTATTTTTCCTTTAACAAATCTCCTGTGAGATGGAACTCATTCTATACAGGCAGAGGTGATGGTTGATTGCTCTGTAGTGAAGTGGAAGAATTTGATTGTAGTTGCAATGAGTGCAAGGTCAAGAAAACAGGGCAGTTAGCCCTATACTGCTCACGCTACATTCTATAACATGCCCATTGCCAAGTTGAAGTTATGGTTCAACAAGTTTGAATTTGGGTATCTCAGTTTGAATCTCTACCATCTGATGAGTTTCCTAAAAAACCCAATAAAATTTTACATTGGTTCTGCATATTGAAAATTAGGTACTTATGCTATATGGTTAAACATGCTCATTGCTGAAATAGCATTGACAGATGCGTAAGTTAGAATGTTACCGTTGGTTCAACGCAAGTGGTGGCTAGTGAAATTCTTTGAAACCCAATTCTTTCGGGTTGAGTTTGACTTGACTTTTGAGTTTAGGTTTTAAAGAAACTACGGTGGTGTATATCCCCAAAAATTTAGCTCTTGGATACGCGCGCAGTTTTATTTTATTTTATGGGCGCGTACGGGTTTTAAAAGCGCTTTTAACTCGCCTTTCATTTTTCAATGTGAGATTAACCCATTGTTTTCTTAAAAGTGAAAATATTATATAGTATGTTTTAATTATGAGAAGTGCTACATCCATAATATTTTCATAACACTTTTACAACAAATCTTATGTGGAAAGGATTGTTATTGATTTTAATTTGCCCATTAATATAATATTGATTACTATTGATTACTTTTTGCCCATTAATAATAAACCAATAACAACTTGACACTTAAAGATTTGTTGTAGAAAGTCCTTCTCAAAAAAAAAAAAGATTTATTGTAAAGTATTGTGAAAATGTTGTGGATGTAACATCTCTCTTGGATTATTATTATTATTTAATAACTAATTTAGTAGTAATACAAATTTTTAACTAAGTGCCTCAACAATTTTTTTATTTAAAAGAATATAACTATAATATTTACTTAACTGCAGAAAATTAAGTAAATTAAGTTTATAGGTAATTTAACTTTATTTCATGTTTTATGTATAACATGCATGTATTTTTCTTTTCTTCTTTGTGTTTATTATTAAACTAATGGACTATTAAATTAATTGTAGGGCAATAAACTTAAAGATTTATGTATTATTCAAATTTTATCTTTGGTTTTTTTCCCTTTATTTGTATTGAAAAATTCAAAAATTCAAGATCCTTATAACTCAATTAGCACATTCTAATGTTTCCAATGAAAATATCTGAGTTGAAATCTCTCCTCATCTATTGTAATT
Organism: Notholithocarpus densiflorus; assembly: GCA_030021035.2. Classification (NCBI taxonomy): domain Eukaryota; kingdom Viridiplantae; phylum Streptophyta; class Magnoliopsida; order Fagales; family Fagaceae; genus Notholithocarpus; species Notholithocarpus densiflorus. Next base: position 265,391 of record JARYZH020000021.1, read on the forward strand.
ATTGAATTATAAATAAATAAATATGATGAAAAAACAAAAAAGATGCTTGAAAGTATGATAATTTTGTTTTTTTGTGATCAAATAAATACAGGTCATTGTGAGTTTACCAGACCGGTCAAAGGCTAAGTTAAGTTAGGGTTATACAAATAACAACCAATTATAGTTCAATTCTTTTTTGTTTGTTTATATTTGATTATTGTATGTTTGTTATTAGGCCTAAAGGTAAGCATACTCTGGTCATGACTCATGAGAGGTGAGGACAAAAGGTTATGAAAGGTAATTTGTAAGCAACAATAAGTTTATATACTAACCAAATTTCTGAATTTTGAGATGTATTAGGTTGTGATTGCCTATAATAAAGTGATGTCATTGAACAATTTTTGCAAAGAATAAAATTTGTTATCTATTCAACATTGTTGTTAGAAGAAGTAATATGCATTCTGTTGAATCCTCGAAATCAGTAAAATTTGAAATCTAGAGTTAATGATCTTAAAATTTGTTGGTGAATCTTGAAAAAGCAAACGGGGAAAATCGGAGGGAGGCGGAGTAGGCCAGAGCCAGAATTCTCAGATGGCTAAGTTAGTATTTTTATGATTCCAAGTATAATGGAGATGTCTGAATTACTTACCTTCCGTAGATGAATGCTAATATAGCGCCAAATAGTTGCCCATTTTAACTTCTCTCTATTATTATTGTTGAGGAGTCAGGAAAACTTGGAAATTGACTCCATGCTTTATACATAGGAGTTATATTGTTTGGCCTTATTTTCTCTAGTCGTTGGCAGATTCGTAATAATGAACCGATCTTTTACTTGACTCAAGTAGGGTATAATGTCTATCAGGCGTATAGAGTTAGATTGTATATCACTTGGTCCTATATGTTTTAAGGGCCGGACAGGCTTACTCCCGGGATGAGCTTGATCATCACGACATGTCTTGATCGGGAGACCACTCCACGGAGACGAATCACAGGTACAATTTTGTCGGTGGGTGGTATGTCACGTGTCATGATCTCATTGGTGAAAAATCACGTCGATTTATATGGCCAGAGAGGCGTGCACGTGTCCTCGGATTGATTTCTTGTGTCATTTCGGTGTAGCAGGGTTCATTGCACATAAATAGTAGAATTCCTCAGATTACCACTTCTCATTTACGAAATTTCCTTCCTCGTCACCTCGTCTAGATCCTCATCTAGAAGTTTCTATTGTCTATATTCCTCGTTCTAGATCAGAATATTTTCTTCTATCTTCATCCTTAGCTCTTTAAGCTTTGCTTAAAAATGTACGAAATTGTGCTTTTATAGTACAGCGATAGTGTGGATAAGGCTATAGGAAATGACCTAGCAGTTTAGTGGTTCCATGATAGTCTTGATGGTATTGCGATAGTGATGCGTGGTGGAGAACACTACGGGCAGTATGGAGTCTGCGTCACGGGCTTCCTTTGGAAGTTATTCGGAGGCGAGGATGAGACTGAGTTTGGCTCACAGGTGGCACGGTACTCCCTCGTCCAGTTGACCCGGAGACGAGGTTGAGGTGGTTTATAGTTGTGCCGTAGGAGTAGTTTCAAAGACGGACGATAAGTTAGATTTATAGAAATGGTACCAAATCCCCAGAACGAGCTTAACCCAGGGTTAGCCATCCCTGAGAGAATGGTGTTGTCGGCCTCGTTTTTAGGATGGTATTTATGAAACTATCTTAAGGGGTTTGATTTACCTTTAAATACTTTTGCTAGGAATTGTTGACTAAATTTAGGTTTAGGAGTTTGTCAGTTTAATCTGACGCATGGAGATTAGTCGTCTCCATCGCGAGTTTTGTGGAGGAGGGTGTTCGAGGGAGTCTTGCAGGTGGACGAGTTCCTCACATTATAAACCTCGGTCTTAATCTCTTGGCTTTTATCGATTCACAGCGAGGGAGAGGGGAGAGATTATAAGATTAATCAAGTCTTTAGTCACCTCGGATAGGGCGGAAGACGGAGTTTTTCTCGTCTCGGGTTTTACGAATTTGGAGCATCCCCATTGAGGTTGACGGAGACCCATTCCTCACACGAGGGGAGTTAGGGAACTTTAAGAAGGTATGCTCGTCCCTAACTTTGTCATTTATTGTCTTTATTCTTATTTGTGGTTTAAAAATTCTAATTCTTGATCCTTCGTCTCTCTTTTTTGTTATAGGTGTTAGATGACCTCACACAGTAGATTTCATATTGAGCGTGTTCAAAAGCACTAGATCTATACAGAGCATGACGTTTCATTCTTTGGTAAGTCTTCAACGTCTTGCAGTGGGGTTTAGGCCACAGGCCTTGTTGAAGCTCCTTTGAGATCAGATCCATAGAGCGTAAGTTTTCTCTTGCCTCCTCCCTTTTTATTCATCTATTTGTTTATTAATATGACTTTTTGTAACCGACGATCCTTCCTTTTAGGAATGATGTGATGAAGCAGATAGGTGATGGACGAGGAAAGCAAGCGGGAGTACAATCGGCCTCGTCCATGTGGGCCAACGAAAAAATATATCATCGGGTTGACTTGGGTGATCTCCCAGTAGGCGTGGTAGGGAGGAGAAAAGCGGAGGTCTCATCCAAGCCCCAGGCCTAAATCATTCCTGCCGTCCACCCAATCAAGAGCCCCAGGTCTCGAGATACTTAACCTCGACTGGAGCCTAAGGACCGCCGTCCAAAGATCGCGTCCACGGTCCATGCACCCACTTCGTCTCGGCCAGCTACAAGGATATGACACCTTCTTGAGGCAGGGGCGGCAGGAGAGGTTCATAACGGTGGTGACGGGCGCGGATGTAGCGGCCTGCTACAACATGTCATGAAGGATTTTTAAGCACTCTAGTGTTCACGATCTCTTCAAAGGTAGAGATTGGTATATATATATATATATATATGGCTCGTTTTTGTCAATAATACGGAACATATGTATTTTGTTTGATTCTAACGAAATTTTGATCCTTGTAGCAGCCATTTAGTTCATTCTTTGGCGTCTACAATGAGCAAGCGAGCTAGACAAGACAAAGGATCTAGCTGAAGAGAGGATTAAGGAGGTGAAGGACGAGAGAGAGCAGAAGTAGGCGGGGTGGTTGCTAAGGCTAAGGATGAGGCAAAGGAGCTGAACCTTAATGAAGAGCCCAGGTGGCGTCCTCAAGGGAAGGATGCTCGTCTTGACCACCTCCCGAAAGAGGGAACAACCCAGGCGGCGCCCTTCTTGAAGAAAGGAGCCGGAGAGCCTTGATTGCGAGTTCAAGCATCAAGCAATTCAACGTCTGTTTGGACAGGGAACTATGTGAGTTTGAGGACTTTGGGCTAGACGCCATTGAGAACACCTAACCTTGACTTGACTCCATGTGTGCCTATATAGCTCAACCTTGGTCTTTGCTGCAGCTCCCTCGTCCAGACGAGCTCGGAAGGGCGTTAATATTGAAGGCGATGCTAGCACCCTTCCACCTGAGGATGACCAGGACAATACCGCTTCACACCTAGAGTACGAGATTTAGCGTTGAAGTTCCTTGTACTTTTTACTTTGTCTTTTCTTTTTTTTTTCTTTTTTTTTTTAATGTAACTCAAGTACACATTAAAAGCTCATCCATAGTCTTAGGGCGAGCTATTGAAACGATTATTGTTGTCGGGGTGTTTGGGCGTTGGTTGTACTTGCCAGCAATTGCATGATCTTGTTCTCTCTATTATTATGGATGAGTTCTTTTAGCCGTTATTTGTTTCAAATTTTTGCTCGTCCATAGGAAGTAATTCCTTCTTATTTAAGTATATACGTATACATTTTCTTGTTATATTTGAATTTCGGAGTATAACTTCGTCTTTGTGAAATGGTGATTATCGGCGTACTCGTCTTTAAACTTACTTGGTTTCACTTTTAATGAAGATAAAACCTGACTTTTCATTAGTCCATAAATTGGATTGTTTTACTTGGGCGAGCATGCCTTGCCCTTTCTATTTTGCTTTGCCACTTAGGAAAGCTTATTGGCGTTCATCTCCAGCGTCCGGAAGAATTTTCGTCTTTGGCTTCGGCCTTAGCATGGGTTGATTTGAACAAAGAAGTAGTATAGAAGTCGAGAATTCACACAACTTTATGTTGTAGCATAAATATTGTTCTGAGACAAGACACATGCTCGTGAGCTAGTGCCTTAGAGTTAAATAAATACGGGGAAAATCCACTTAACTTCATCCATAACCACATCATAATAACAATAAAAATAATACTATAAAATAATACTAAAAATACATAGATAAACAAGCTCATATAGATAAACGAGACTCGTCCAAGATAACGCTAATTCGAGGTTGGCACTGCGGTAATACCTCCTCGGGTGTTCAACATTCCAAGGATGTTCCAATTTCCTTCCGTCCAAAACCTCCAAGTAAGTAGGACCACTTATCTCTTACAGTTGATAACTCAGCCCAGGGTCCTTCGATTGGAGTCCCGGAATTTCCCATGGTAGGTTCTTGGTTTGCCAAGAAACTCTTTTTCGGGCCGAGGTCTCTATGTTGAATCTTCGGCTTCACCATTGCATCATGTTGCCTAGTCGTGAGGTTCTTGTACCTTGTCGTCCGTTGTTACGCGTCGGAGTCCGCACCTCGTCTCGGATCGAGGTTGAAATGGAATTGCTCCTCGTTATCCTTACCTTGATATATCGTCACCCACGTGGTTGGCCATGTGCGCCTGGGTATAATTGCTTACCGGCCGATAGGCTAGCGAAGGAGTTTCCACACAGGGGTTCTCACTTGCCGTCGTCTGGCTGTATGCCCGTAAAATGCAGTAGCTCGTTTGGCCATACTCCGCTTTGCCCGTCAATAGGAGTCTTGATGATTTTCAACAAGGATCGATTTGCAACTTGACTTGACCGTTTACAGCAGGGGTGGGCGGGTGAGAATGTGATTTTGAATTCAAGTGTTCACGGAGAAGTCCTTAAAGTGCATTGTCAGAATTGTTGTCCATTGCCGAACAAGCAATACTCTGACACCCAGGCACGCACACGATGTTCTTCCCGGACAAAGTTCTTTACATTCGTTGCGTGATACTTGCTAAGGGGTTCTGCTTCCACCCATTTTGGTGAAATAATCTATCCAGCACTTTGAGAATTTCATTTGTCGTTCAAGTGGAAAAAAGACCCGAATATCTAGGCCTGGTGACCTTGAAATGGCCACGGGGCCATCATAGGGAGTGAGATACTGACGGGCGTACGGGACGTTACTCGTCGGCGACGTGATCCGCAGGCCTTGACGTAAGCCTTTGCGTGCCTTGGATGGTTGGCCGGTGGTACCTGCACGGACGACCTTGTGGATGGTGACTGGCTCATGAATGGTTTCCACAGGGCTCGGCCATGAACCTCCTTTAACCCACGTAGTTTGCCTCGTCAGGACGGACACACGAGATAAGGTTGAAAAACCTCTCTTATCGATCGCCGTGCAAAGGACATGCACAGTTCCTTACTAACCACTGGCAGGCTTTACGGCCTCGTCCTTCCGCCAGGGAGCTTTAGTCTTTCGGATATGATATTATTAGGTCGTCAGGTTTCGCCGTTCTCTGTTCTTTGCTCACGAAGGTCAATACTTGGAGACATCTTTTGAACTTCATCAGGCCTCGTCCATGGCTCAGATTATTTGAAGCTTATTATTTAAGGCATCTGCTTCCATGTTATAACTCCTCGGGATTTGAGCGAAGTCGATTTGTTGAACTTCTTCCTGGCCATGATACTTTTTCATTCGTTAGCACCGCAGCTCCCTGGAAGTCCCGCTATTTGTGACCCAGTGAAATCCCAGGTGATGCGGTTACTTCTTGATTTAGCCAATTCGAGTCCTTTAAGAAGGGCTTAGTTACTCAGCTTCATTATTGGTTGCTTGATATTGCGAGACGGATCTTATGCTTGATTTATCTCTTTTTAGGAGTTGGCAAGACCCTGTCCCTATTCTACCTATGCGTGTTGCGTGGATGAACCATCACGTAAACGATATTAACTTCCTCTTGTCTTTATCCGCCTAGCCATCGTAGCTTGGTGGCCAGACTCTGCAATGAAATGCACCCGAGGGCTTTCGAGCCTTTATCGCATTCCTTGGTGGTACCTAATGTCAAACTCACGGGTTCAGCCGGCCCGTTGGATCGGCCATCTGCGGCTTCGACTTGTTCATGGCTTTCTTGAGCGATGGTCAGATCGTGACTTGATTAATTGAGCTTAGAGTAGTGCCTTAGCTGGAAGCCATTATGTGAAAGCTAACTTCTATTATGAGATATTGTCCTTGGCTCCACCCGAATTGCTTTGCTTGTATGGTACACGGGCTTTTGCACTCTCCGCCTCCTTACTAATCTTTGAGCGGCGTGTGGGGTCCCTTCTTGAATGCAAATATATAACTCAACTGCTCGGAGTCACGAGACGGACTCCAACGAGGAGTTGTAACGAGTGCGTCTTGAGTCTTAGAAGGCTTTTTGGCATTCGTCAGTCCTTCGAATGTTTTCTTAGAACCTTAAAAATGGTAAATATTTGCTCGGTGGTTTTGATCTGAACTGTTAAGAGCCGTATACGTCCATTAAGGGGCTGGACTTCTTTTAATCTTTTGTGGAGGCTTCGTATTGATGTGCTGGATCTTGTCGAGTTGCTTCAATCCCCCATGTGAAACCATAAACCCAAGGAACTTCCACGACGATACTCAGGAATGCACATTTGTTGGGGTTTAACTTCACTCATGTTGTACTACTGGCGTGTAAGAAGTCTCTTGTAGATCGTCGAGATGCTTTTCCTCGTCAAACTTTTCACCGGCATATCATCGGCGTATACTTCACATTCGTGATACGTAGGTGAGCATATGAGTTAACCAACCTGCGATATGTTGCCCTGCGTTCTTTGAACCCGAGGCATCGCGCTATAACAAAATAAACCTTGGTGGTGACAAGGGCGTCTTCTCACAATTTACGCCTCGTCCATTTCTTATTTGGTTGTATCAGGAGAAGAGCATCCATAAAGGCGAGTAACTTATGCCTCTTTGTAGAGTCCAGCAATTGGTCGATATATGGCAACGGACGATATCTTTGGAAGCGAGCCTTATTCAAATCGGTGAAATCTATACTTGTCATAACAGTTTCTTGCCTGGCCATTACTACATTGGCTAATCAATGGGACCAATAAACCTCTCGAATAAACCGTAGGCGTGATCGGCTTTTGGACCTCGTCTAGATGGCATTGTCTCGAGGCGAATACTCTTTTCTTAGTAAATGCGGGTTTAGAGGAGGGACATACATTCAAACGGTGGGTAATACTTGCTAGAGATTATGCAGGCATATCCTCGTAACTCCAGCGAACACATGATACTATTCTTGAAAGCAGACGAGATTCCTCTTTGTCTTCTCTTCAATCTGCGCTGACAAGTATACCTTTCAAGATTGTTGTCGTCAAAGGAATTTCTTCTAACGTTTACGTGGGCTCGGCTATAATTTTCTATCCTCAGCGCTCATCGTGCTGCCGTGCTCGTCTATGGCCACTTGTGGCCAGTAGCATTCTCTTCTTGCCAGGTTGATTTCCACACTGCTTTATTACCCGTATTATTCCGTTGGGAACTTAGCGACGGTGGTAGGTAGATGTAACCGCTGGCTTGTTTAGAGTTGGCCTTCAATTATGGCATTGTGGGGCGAGCAATCTACCACGAAATTCATTCTTGGTTACACAGTGCGGATATGCCCCCGCCACCAGTAGCATGCGGTGCCAGCAGGTTGTTGCCTTCGTTCTGCGAAGCCTACCGGAGCGAGTGTCTTTGGGTGAAATTTGGTCTCGTACAATCTCGTCTGGCGAAAAGGCTGGATATCTGGTGTCTGTAGGGCTTGGAAATTTGTCCATCGACCTTACGGATTTGTATAGTCGACAATAAGCAAGGTGATGACAATAGCATCGTCGTAGGGGTGGTGAACTCTCGCGTCCTCTGTCCCAGGTAAGTGCTTGCTCGTACGTGTTTCTCGTCTGGAAGTTATGCAGAGAGTTGAACGTGCACACTTTACCCCAGCCCGGGTATGTCTTTCTTGATTTTAGGCAGTATTTTTGTTGAACCCTGCACTCTTATGATAACCGATGCTCTCCCGAGTGGAGGTCGCGGCGACTTTCTTTCTGCTCACTTTCAGCTTCTCATGCTGTGATCTCGTCTAAAGAAATTTCTCGAAATTTCCGCATGCGATGAGATTCTCGGTCTTTATTTTTAAATGAAACATTCATTTGTCCATGCCACCAGTAGTCACATGGAACGTGACAATACTTGTTCTTTGTTGTACTTGTTGGGATCTCCTTTCATTTTTCTCGGCCAGCTTCCAAGGAAGGATCGTCCTTTATTTGCGTAGGACTTGCTCAGCGGCATGTTCAACGGCGTGTGCGGTGATTCAGCGGCGAAGGACACTGCCTTACTTATTATCTCGGTCTTTCTTATCTTTTGTTCGTCCTTTCTGTTCTTTGGGCCGAGGACACTATCTGGGGTGGCGGCGATTTGCTTCCATTCTTTTCCTTTTCTTGGCTATGATTGCGTCTTGCATTCGTGAAGTTTTGGGTAGAATGGGCGAGTTCGACCGTAGTTTGAGGCTCTTGTTCATAAAACGGCTGGATAAACAGGTCAAAGTAGCGGTGTGGAAGGTTGCGCAATGGCTTATCGTGCATCGTCCTTTGTCAAGGCTTCTCTATTAAAAACGAGTAATGAAGGGCGCAGCTCTCAAATTTTTACTAACGTTTTATGGTTAATAGAGCTAGACAAAGGAGCGTTTGTGCCTTTGTCCTCCAATGAAATTATTAACAAATAACTTCGATTCTTGTTGAAAGACTTCTACCCGTATAATTGAATGAGTCAAAAGTTTTGTTCAATTAGTACCTCCTGATATTTCCAATAGAGAAGTTTAGAATTCATATCTCCCTCCGTCAACTATCAAATTATAAAAAAAGAATACCGTCACATTACTCACATTCAGGGGCGGAGGGAGGGGGGGCAGCTGCCCCCCCTGACCTTCTCAAAAATTTTCTATGTATTTAGTAGTAAACTATTAATAAACATAGTAAAAGGTCATTTGCCCCTCCTGATAAAAACAACTTTTAGTTTTTACTATATATGTATAGCTAACTAGTCAACAAGAAGACTTTACATTCATAAAGCACTGAAGCAGCACTTTTATTAAATAATGGGTCCCACCTATTAGTACATTGGTTTTGCACACAATTTTTGCTGAATATGACTGGGAAAAAAAAAATAGTGATCTTATTTACAATTTTTTTCTCTTGTAATCAACCATTTTCAGTCTCAACCTGAGTTTTTGCTCATCTAAAAAAAAAAAAAAAAAAAAAAAAAAAAAAAAAACGAAAGTTTATGCTATAAACTCAAATGTCTACATAACATTTTAAAAGCATTCATGGCATTGAGGAACACATACAACTTCATAGCACGTATCGAAGTAGATTTTGCAATTGAGTAAATTTAATTAGAAATGAAAAAAATGAATTAAAGTAAAATTTTATATTAGATTATGTATGACAATGACTTTGGCATATAGTCGTTTATTTATTTTGTTAATAGTATCGATTAATATTTCTTAGATTAATTTTACTTTCAATCTTGTCTTTTAATCTTGCCCCTCCTGACTTGAAATCCTGCCTCCGCCACTGGGGAGAGGGAAAGGGGTTCTAACACAAAAGCACACTACAATTCCACTCAAAAGTCATGGTAACTTTTAAGGGAGGGTGTGGCAATTGTAAGTTATAGCTAAACCAAATAACAATTTTATATTATTGTTGTTGTTGTTATTAAATATTTGTTTTTCATGTTTGAAAGTTATTTTGCATATTCAAGCATTAAAATAGAGTTAAAATTACACAATTTTTTTTTACAATACTTTCAGCACTTTTAACTTTTTTCTACAGAATTTTTAATTAAAAAAAAAAAATCAACTAGTTTTTAGCTTTTTTTCTACAATACTTTCAACAAAAAGCTAAATAATTTGTTTCCAAATAGATCATAAATGTAACGCCTCTAGTTCAAGAGAGGGGGGGGGGGGTGTTGGGGGGATGGGGATGAATGTCATGGATGGTAATTTGCCAAAAAGCAACCTTAAGTTTATATACACAACAGATTTCAAAATTTTATAAGATTTTTCTTGTTATGGTTGGTCTATGAAAAAAAAAATAATGTCAATGGTAATGTCATGTGAAAATAGTGTTGCATTAATCATAATTTTTCATTTCACATATTGTGGAAAAAATAAAAATGAATAAATTTGGCTTTTTTTTTGTAAAGAATAAAATCTGTTATGTATGCAACATTTAGAAAAGTAAAATGCATTTTTTTTTTTTTTTGGATAGGAGTAAAATGCAATTTAGTTTTAAAGAAAAGGTAATGTATTGTCCAAATTTGGAATTTTGTTATGTCATACTTAAGTAGTTATTTAGCATTTTGGGAGTACAAGGATGATGTATTATTTCCTATTTTAAGAATTATAACTTTCACTAATTAAATTTATTATGAAATGGGTTATACTAGTGCCACATAAAGTTGCATAACTTGTACCATAACTTGTCTACGTGATGAATTATGAATGATAAACGATAATGGTGAGTTCATGTGGGAGACACGTGCTTATGACACGTGAGCAAGTTGTAGTACAAACATAACTCTGGTGAAATATATCAATGATATGAAAAGAGTTTGTATCATGATTCATGTCTCTGTAGCTGATAGACCAACAAGGAAAAGGCAACTTTAGGAGAAAAAGGAAGAGAGAGAGAGAGAAAAAATGGAAAAACTCACAGCGACTCCTCGGTCAAAGGCAGAAGCAACGTCGTTGAATTCCTCAAAAACAATAGCCAACGACGTTTCTGCTGAATATGTTTCTGCTATCTCTGGTTTCTTTCAAAAAGTGGGAGTTTCACACTCCAATTCTATCCCAGATTCTTGCAATACCAAGTACTTCTACTCCCATCTCATTCGCGACGCAATCAAGCCCGACCAAGTCCTACGTGGCCGAATCACCTGTCTCCTAATTGTCACACCCGTTCTCGCTGTAACCAACTCTCCTCTGTTTTTCTCTAAATCTAGTTTTTCTTTTTTTTCTTTTTTTTCAATAAAAGTCGAATTTTTCTTTTTGTTTTTTCATGGGGTTTGCAGAATTTCTATGCTTCGTTACATGGAGGGGCTGTTGCTGCTATTGCTGAGATGGTGTCAATCGCTTGTGCTAGAACCGTGGTGGCCGAGGATAAGGATATTTTTCTTGGAGATATGAGCATTTCATATCTCTCCGGTGCTCCAATTCATGTGAGTTTTTTGGGTTCACTTTTTGGTTACTCAGTTTGTGCTCTTTCAATTCATTTCTTGTGTTATCTACTTCTACAAATTAAGTTTTTTTGGATTTTTTGTTTTTTTTGGTGGGACTAAAATTGCATTCTACCTAGCATTTGAAGTCTCAAAAGGGTTTTTAGGTATTTAAGAATTACAAATTTATATTGTGAATTGGGATGTGCCTGTCATTTGATTCTGGCTTCATACATCTGTGTGCCATAATTATTGAGTTAGAGAGGCACTGTGAGGATTTTTAGCTTTTCTTAGAATGCCGGAATGTTTCCTTGAGATGCCAAATTCAGGTTGCCTTGGAACAGAATGTGGTGATCTTAATGGCAAATGTAGTATTATGGTGCAAAGCTAGGAGGTACAGACCAAAGGCTGGAGTTATTCGAAAGATATATGTGCAACCTCATTCTTCTTGGGTGAATCAGACTAATATATAATTGATACTCAAATCTCTTGTTTAATATATAATTTCTATCAATTAAATTTGCTTGAAGACCTTGCCACCCAAACATGAGACCAAAAGGATAATAATAGTGTACAAACTAAGGGAGTGTTTGGTAGAGTAGTTTGAGATGAAATTTTTGTAGTTTTTTGTTATTTTTTGAAATACGTGTGGGTGAAAAATTGTGTGAAAATGTGTGTTAAGTGTGTTTGAAATGTGAAAATTGTTGCTCAAATAGGGATACCAAACAGGCCCTAAGTCATTAGTTGTGCCAATGAGCTCTAGCACATCTAGCACCTCCTCCCCTTATAAGTTGAGGGTGAGGTTGTGGGTTTAAGACCCACTGGGTGCCTGTCTAACTTACCAATAATAATAATAATAATAAACAAATAAGCCTTTGGTTTTACTTGTCATCAACTATTGGTTGGGCTTTTAACATGCATTTTCATGTTTCAAGTATATAATAATGTGATCTTATCCCACTGGCATTAAGCCATTGACTGGGCACAGTCTCACAAATAAAGACAATTCTAAGCTAAACTTAAGTTATGCTAACTTGTTACCAATGATATCTTGCTTTTGAATGGTTTGTATTAGCATCTGCATACACATATATACTTGATCAGTGTGCTTTATTTTGCTACTTTCACATTACTATGATTTATTTTTTTCCTTTAACAAATCTCCTGTGAGATGGAACTGTTTTCTACATACAGGCAGAGGTGATGGTTGATTGCTCTGTAGTGAGGAGGGGAAGAAATTTGACTGTAGTTGCAATGGAGTGCAAGGTCAAGAAAACAGGGCAGTTAGCCTATACTGCTCACGCTACATTCTATAACATGCCCATTGCCAAGTTATGAAGTTTCAATAAATTTGAATTTGGGGGTATCTCAGTTTGAATCTCTACCATCTGATGAGTTTCCTAAAAAACCCAATAAAATTTTACATTGGTTCTGCATATTGAAAATTAGGTACTTATGCTATATGGTTAAACATGCTCATTGCTGAAATAGCATTGACAGATGCGTAGGTGAAGTGTTACCGTTGGTTCCAACGCAAGTGGTGGCTAGTGAAATTCTTTGAAACCCAATTCTTTGGGGTTGAGTTTTGACTTTTAACTTTTGAGTTTAGGTTTTTTAAAGAAACTTACAGGGTGTATATCTAAAATGGCATAACTCTTGGATACACAACACAAGTTTTTTTATTTATTTTATTTTATTTTATGGGCACAACATAGGTTTTAAACCTCTTTAACTCACACTCATTTTCCAATGTGGGATTAACTCATTGTTTTTTCTTAAAGCTGAAAATATTATATAGTATGTTTTAATTATGAGAAGTGCTACTACATCCATAATATTTTCATAACACTTTTACAACAAATCTTAGGTGGAAAGTTGTTATTGATTTTAATTTGAACCTACCATTGATTACTTTTTTGCCCATTAATAATAAACCAATAACAACTTGACACTTAAGATTTATTGTGAAAGTCCTTCTCAAAAAAAAAAAAAAAAAAAAAAGATTTATTGTAAAAGTGTTGTGAAAATGTTGTGGATGTAACATCTCTCTTGGATTATTATTATTATTTAATAACTAATTTGCTTGTGCAAAATTTTTTAACTAAGCACCTCAATAATTTTTTTTATTTAAAAAAGTATAACTATAATATTGCCAACTTTTAGCAGAAAATTAAAGACAAATTAAGTTTATAGGTAATTTAACTTTATTTCATGTTTTATGTATAACATGTATGTATTTTCTTTTCTTCTTTTGTGTTTATTATTAAACTAATGGACTATTAGAATTAATTGTAGGGCAATAAACTTAAAGATTTATGTATTATTCAAATTTATCTTTGGGTTTTTTTTCCCTTTATTTGTATTGAAAGAAATTCAAAATTCAAGATCCTTATAACTCAATTAGCACATTCTAATGTTTCCAATGAAAATATCTAGGTTGAAATCTCTCCTCATTCATTGTAACTATTGAATTATAAATAAATAAATATGATGACAAAAAAAAAGATGTTTGAAAGTATGATAATTTTGTTTTTGTGATCAAATAAAATACAGGTCATTGTGAGTTTACCAGACCAGTCAAAGGCTAAGTTAGGGTTATACAAATAACAACCAATTATAGTTCAATTTTTTTTTGTTTGTTTATATTTGATTGACTTGACATGTTTGTTATTAGGCCTAAAGGTAAACGCCTCTGGTCATGACTCATGAGAGGTGAGGGACAAAGGTTATGAAAGGTAATTTGCCAAAAAGCAACAATAAGTTTATATACTAACCAAATTTCACAATTTTTTGAGATGTGTTAGGTTGTGATTGCCTATAATAAAAGTGATGTCATTGATACAATTTTTGCCAAGAATAAAATTTGTTATCTATTCAACATTGTTGTTAGAAAAAGTAATATGCATTCTGATGAATCCTCGGAAATCAGTAGGCTGAAAATCTCGGGCGTTAATGATCTTAAGGCTGTTGGTGAATCCTGAAAAAGCAAACAGGAAAATCAGAGGAGACCGGTGGAGGTCGGCCAAGAATTTTCCGATGGCTAAGTTAGTATTTTTATGATTCCAAGTATAATGGAAGTGTTTGAATTGCTTACCTTCTCGTAGATGAATGCTTATATAGCGCACATGAAACGGTTACTTCATTTTAGTAACTTCTCCTATTGTTGAGGAGTCCGGAAAACTTGGAAGTGACTCCCATAACTGCCATGGAGTTATATTGTTTGGCCTTATTTTCTCTAACCGTCGTTGGCAACGGTTCGTAATAATGAACTTCGATCTTTTACTTCAACTCCGGAGTAGGGGTATAATGTCCATCCCAAAGCTGTATAGAGTTAGGTGTACATATCACTTGTCCTATGTGTTTTAAGGACGGACGAGCTTACTCAGGACGAGCTTGCTCATGCAGCCCGCTATTCTTGATCAGGACGACCCTCACGGACGAATCTGGAGTACAGTTTTTTAGCACCATCAGTTGCCCCCTTGTCCATGGGTCGTCCAGGGAAATGTATGGCTTGATCTTTCTCTGAATATTTTTGTCAATGAATTGGTATGTCACGTGTCATGATCTCATTGGTGAAAAATCACGTCGATTTATATGACCGAGGAGCGTGCCACGTGTCCTCCGTTGATTTGCTGTGTCGTTTCAGGTGACAGGGTTCATTGCCTATAAATAGTAGAATTCCTCCGTTACCATTCTCATTTCTAAAATTTCCTTCCTTGTCCTCCCTCGTCCTAGATCCTCGTCTAGAAGTTTCCTGCGTCTATAGCCTTCCCTCGTTCTAGATCCAGGTATTTTCTTTATCTTCGTCCTTAGCTTTTAAGCTTTCTTAAAAATGTCTGAGATTGTGCTTTCCTCGTCTAGCGATAGTGTGAATAAGGCTATAGAAGAGTACAATGACCCTAACAGTTTTAGTGGTTCTAGCGATAGCAACAGTAGTGATAACGATAGTGATAGCAGTAGTGAGGGGAACACTACGGACGAGTATGAGTCTGGCGTCCCTGGGCTTCCTTTGGAAGTTATTCAGGAGGGGCTGAGGATGAGATTTGAGTCTGGCTCTAAGGCTGGCATGAGTGCTCCCTCGTCTGTTGACCAGGACGAGGTTGAGGTGGTTTATAGTTGTGCCATAGGAGTAGTTTCAAAGACGGACAATAGGAAGTTAGATTTACTCAGGAAATGGTACCAAATCCCAGACGAGCTTAACCCTAGGTTAGCCGTCCACGGAGAATGGTGTTGTCAGCCTCGTTTTGGGATAGGTATTTATGAGGTCTATCTTCTAGGGGGGTTTAGGTTACCTTTAAACACTTTTGCTAGGGAATTGTTGACTAGGCTAGGTTTAGGAGTTTGTCAGTTTAATTCCAACGCATGGAGATTAGTCGTCTCCATGCAAGTTTTGTGGAGGGAGGTGTTCGAGGGGGACTGTTTTCTTACCGTGGACGAGTTCCTCTATTGTTATAAGCCCTCCGAGATTAACCAATCTCTTGGCTTGCCAGAGGGAGAGATTATAGATTAATCAAGTCTTTAGTGACCTCAGATAGGAACTGGAAGACAGAGTTTTTCTTCGTCTCAGGTTTCTGGGTTGGATGCCCTATTGAGGTCAGGAACCCATTTCCTCCTTACACAGGGGAGTTAGGGAACCTTCGTCCTGAAGGTATGCTCGTCCTAACTTTGTCATTTATTGTCTTTATTCTTATTTGTGGTTTAAAAATTCTAATTCTTGATCCTTCGTCTCTCTTTTTGTTATAGGTGTTAGACGACTTCACCTGAGTAGATTTCATATTGAACGTGTTCAAAAAGATCATCTATACACCGACATGACGTTTCATTCTTTGGTAAGTCTTCAACGTCTTGCCAGCTGGGGTTTAGGCCCTGAGCTTTCTGTTGAAGCTCTCGCACACGAGATCACCGTCCGTAGACGTAAGTTTTCTCTTGCCTTCCTCCCTTTTATTCATCTATTTGTTTATTATTATGACTTTTTGTAACCGACGTCCTTCCTTTTAGGAATGGCGACAATGAAAGAAAACAAAGATAAAGAGGTGATAGACGAGGTAGGCAAGCAGGGGGTACAATCCCAGCCTCGTCCATCAGCAGGCGAAAAACGAAAAAATATATCATCGAGGGTTGACTTGGGTGATCTCCCAAGTAGGCGTGGTAGAGAGAAAAAACAGAGGCCATCCAAGCCCCAAGACGCCCAATCCACTCCTCTCGTCCCTAATCAAGAGCCCCCAGTGCAGATACTTAACCTTGACTCGGAGCCTAAGGACCCTTCGTCCAAGAAGATCGCGTCCACAGTCCATGCACCCACTTCATCTCAGCTTTCTAAAGAAGTTCCTCAGCACCTTCTTGGGAATGAGGACCTGGCTTGGGAGAGGTTCATAACGGCGATGACAGACGCGAATGTGGCAGCCTGCTACAACATGCCCTTGAAGGATTTTAAGCACTCTGGTGTTCACGATCTCTTCAAGGTAAGTTAATTTATATAAATATATATATATATATATCTCGTCTTTGTCAATAATGCAGACATATGTATTTGTTTGATTCTAACAAAATTTTGATCCTTGTAGGCAATGTCTAAGTTCATTGCTGCGTCCAGGCAAGCAACCGAGCTAGACAAGACAAGGATCTTGCTGGAGAGAGGATCAAGGAGGTGAAGGACGAGAGCAAGAAGTGGGCTGAGGTGGTTGCTAAGGCTAAGGATGAGGCAAAGGAGCTACAGAACCTTAATGAAGAGCTAAGGACTGACGTCCTCAAGAAGGATACTTGTCTTGACCACCTCGAGAAGAGGAACAACGAGTTGAGCGCCCTTCTTGAAAAGGCCAGGGGAGACGCAGGTGCAGAGTTTCAGGCGTCCAAGCAATTCACTGATCTGCTGGACAAGAACTATGCAGCTGGGTTTGAGGACTTCAGGCTAGACGCCATTGAGAACTTCCCTAACCTTGACTTCAGCTCCATAAAGCTCAACCTTAGTGCTGCTACAAGCTCCCTCATCCAGACGAGCTCAGAGGACGTTAATATTGAAGACGATGCTAGCACCCTTCCACCTCAGGATGACCCTAAGGACAATGCCCCTCCTGCCTAGAGACAAGATTTAAGCGTTGAAGTTCCTTGTACTTTTTCCTTCGTCTTTTTTTTTTTTTAAATGGAACTCAAGTACATTAAGCTCGTCCATGGTCTTAGGACGAGCTATTGAACAGTTATTTTTGTCAGGGTGTTTGGACGTTGGTTGTCCGCCCTTAAACAATTGCTTGATTTTGTTCTCTATTATTGTATGGACGAGAGTTCTTTTTGACGTTATTTGTTTCAAATTTTTACTCGTCCATAGAAGTAATTCCTTCTTGTTTAAGTATATACGTATACATTTTCTTGTTATACTTTGAATTTCGGAAGTATAACTCGTCTTTGTGAAATGGTGATTATCAACATTACTTGTCTTTAAACTTAGCTGGTTTTCACCTTTGATGAAGATAAGACACAACTTTTCATTCGTCCATAAATTGGATTGTTTTAGTAGGCATCTTAATCAATGAGTTAAACACTTGCTTATGCATTTCCTCGTCCATGGGTTGGACATGCATTACGCTTTACCTCGTCCGTTATACGAACGAACATCCTCTGAACTTGCTGTGTTTTGCTCAGGGAAGCTAAGGTTTTACCTCGTCCTTTACTTGGACGAGCATGCCTT
Organism: Notholithocarpus densiflorus; assembly: GCA_030021035.2. Classification (NCBI taxonomy): domain Eukaryota; kingdom Viridiplantae; phylum Streptophyta; class Magnoliopsida; order Fagales; family Fagaceae; genus Notholithocarpus; species Notholithocarpus densiflorus. Next base: position 283,337 of record JARYZH020000021.1, read on the forward strand.
GCTCTGTTTTGCTTTGCCCTTAGGAAAGTTTATTGACGTTACATCTCCGCGTCCAGAGAATTTTCTCGTCTTGGGCTTTTCAGCCTTCTTATAGGTTGATTTGAACAAAAGTAGTATGGAAGTCAGGAATTCACACAACATTATGTTCATAGCATAAATATTGTTCACAGACAAGACACATGCTTATGAGCTAGTGCCTTCTAAGGAGTTAAATAAATACAGGCAAATCCATAACTTTGTCCATAACCACATCATAATAACAATAAAATAATACTATAAAATAATACTAAAGATACATAGATAAACAAGCTCCTTATATAGATAAACAGACTCGTCCAGGATAACACTAATTCAAGTTGGCACTCTACTGGTAATACCTCCTCAGGTGTTCAACATTCTAAGGATGTTCCAATTTCCTTCCGTCCAGAGCCTCCAAGTAGTAGGACCCTTATCTCTTACAGTTGATAACTCTGTAGGGTCCTTCCCAATTAGGTTCCAATTTCCCATGAGCTGGGTTCTTGGTTGCCAAAGAAACTCTTTTCAGGACGAGGTCTCTTATGTTGAATCGCCTCGGCTTCACCATTGCATCATGTTGCCTATCATGAGGTTCTTGTACCTTGTCATCCGTTGTTCTGCGTCCGTCCTTACCTCGTCTATCAGATCGAGGTTCAAACGGAGTTGCTCCTTGTTATCCTTACCTTGATACATCGTCACCCTGTGGTTGGCCATGTGCACTTCTGCAGGTATAATTGCTTCGCTTCCATAGGCTAGCTTGAAAGGAGTTTCCCCTGTAGGGGTTCTCACCGTCGTCCTGTATGCCCATAAAATACCTGGTAGCTCATTCGGCCATACTCCCTTTGCCCCCTCAAGCTGAGTCTTGATGATTTTCAACAAGGATCGGTTTGCAACTTCAGCTTGACCGTTTGCTTGGGGGTGGGCAGGTGAGAAATAATGATTTTGAATTCCAAAGTGTTCACAGAAGTCCTTAAAAAGTGCATTGTCAAATTGTCGTCCGTTGCTGGACACTAATACTCTGGGCACCCCAAACCTGCACACGATGTTCTTCCAGACGAAGTTCTTTACATTTTGTTGCGTGATACTTGCTAAGGGTTCTGCTTCCACCCATTTGGTGAAATAGTCTATCCCCACCACCAAGAATTTCATCTGTTTGGTTCCAAGTGGAAAAAGACCCAAGATATCTAGGCCCCATTGAGCAAATGGCCACAGGGCCATCATAGGGGTGAGATACTCTGACGGCTGTCTGGGGACATTACTAAATCGCTGATATTGATCACAAACCTTGACGTAAGCCTTTGCGTCTGCTTGGATGGTTGGCCAGTAGTACCCTGCAGGACGACCTTGTGGATGAGTGACCTGGCTCCTGAATGGTTTCCACAGGCTCCTTCATGAACCTCTCTCAACACATAGTTTGCCTCGTCCGGAGCTAGACACCTGAGATAAGGTTGAGAAAAACCTCTCTTGTACAGTACTTCGTCTAAGAGGACATACCTGGCTACCCTAACCCTGAGCTTTCTGGCCTCGTCCTTCCCTTCCGGGAGCTTCCCGTCTTTCAGATATGATATTATTGGGGTCATCCAGTTTCCTTCATTCTCTATTTGCTGCACTTCTGGAAGGTCAATACTTGGGACATACTGAACTTTATCAAACTCGTCCATGGCTCCATTCGCTGAAGCTTCCTTCGCTAAGGCATCTGCTTCCATGTTCTCTTCCCTCGGGATTTGAACGAAGTCAGTTTGTTTGAACTTCTTCACAAGCCACAATACTTTTTCATTCGTTCTTCCTTAGTCTCACACGTCTCATTTATTTGGCCCATGACCAACTGAGAATCCCCCAGAATGAGTACTGATTTTGCTTCTACTGATTTAGCCAATTCCAGTCCTTTAAGAATGGCTTCGTACTCAACTTCATTATTGGTTGCTTGATATTGCAGACGGATCTTATGCTTCAATTTATCTCCTTCCGGGGATTGTAGAACCACTCCTATTCCCCCTGCATGTTGCGTGGATGAACCATCCACGTAAACAACCCACTTCCTACTGTCTTCTATCCCTTCTAAGTCATCATAGCTTGGTGTGAACTCCGCAATGAAATCTGCCAGGGCTTGAGCCTTTATCGCATTCCTTGGTCGGCACCTGACGTCAAACTCACTGAATTCAACAGCCCATTGGATTAGCCGTCCTGCGGCTTCCAACTTGTTCATGGATTTCTTGAGCGGATAGTCCGTCATGACATTGATTACTTGAGCTTGGAAGTAGTGCCTTAGCTTCCTAGAAGCCATTATTAGTGCGAAAGCTAACTTCTCTATTAGCAGATATCGTCCTTCCGCTCCCCTTAGTGCTTTGCTTGTATAGTACACGGGCTTTTGCACTCTCCCTTCCTCCCTTATTAATGCTGAACTGACGGCATGTGGGGTCACTGCTAAGTACAAATATAACTCTTCTCCCGTCACGGACGGACTTAGTAAGGGAGCCGTAACGAGGTACGTCTTCAAGTCTTGGAAGACTTTTTGGCATTCGTCCGTCCACTCAAATGCTTTCTTAAGAACCTTTAAAAATGGTAAACATTTATCAGTGGCTTTAGATACAAACCTGTTGAGGGCCGTAACTCGTCCGGTAAGGGACTGGACTTCTTTAATCTTTTGTGAAGGCTTCATATTCAGTATTGCCTGGATTTTATTAGGATTTGCTTCAATCCCCCTATGTGAAACCATAAACTCAAGGAACTTCCCTGACGATACTCCGAATGCACATTTGTTGGGGTTTAACTTCATGTTGTACTGCCTGAGCGTATCAAAAGTCTCTTGTAGGTCGTCCAGATGCTTTTCCTCGTCCAGACTTTTCACCAGCATATCATCGACATATACTTCCACATTTCGCCCAATATGTGGGCGAAACATATGGTTAACCAACCTCTGATATGTTTCCCCTGCGTTCTTCAAACCGAAGGGCATCACCTTATAACAAAATAAACCTTGGCTGGTGACAAAGGACGTCTTCTCCTGGTCTGCCTCGTCTATTCTTATTTGGTTGTATCCGAAGAAGGCATCCATAAAACTGAGTAACTTATGCCCTGCTGTAGAGTCCACCAATTGGTCGATATATGGCAACAGATAGCTATCTTTGGGGCAAGCCTTATTCAGATCGGTGAAATCTACACACATCCTCCACTTGCCATTTGCCTTCTTGACCATTACTACATTGGCCAATCAATCTGGATAATAAACCTCTCGAATAAACTTTGTCGTGATCAGCTTTTGGACCTCGTCCTTGATGGCATTGTCTCTCTCGGGGGCGAATACTCTTTTCTTCTGTTGTACGGGTTTAGAGGAGGGACATACATTCAAACGGTGGGTAATGACGCTAGGGTCTATACCCGGCATATCCTCGTAACTCCAAGCAAACACATCAATACTATTCTTCAAGAAACGGACGAGATTCCTCTTTGTCTTCTCTTCCAAATCTGCGCTAACCCGAGTATACCTTTCAAGATTGTCGTCGTCCAAAGGAATTTCTTCTAACGTTTCTGTGGGCTTCGCTATAATTTTCCTATCCTCAACGCTCATCGTCTGCAATTGCTCGTCCATGGCCAACATGGCCAAGTAGCATTCTCTTGCTGCCAGTTGATTTCCCTGCACTTGTCCTACCCCATATTCCGTTAGGAACTTGACTGACAGGTGGTAGGTAGATGTAACCGCCTTCCAACTGTTTAGAGTCGACCTTCCAATTATGGCATTGTAAGAGGACGAGCAATCTACCACAAGGAAATTCACATTCTTGGTTACCTGTTGCGGATATGCCCCCACCACCACTGGTAACGTAACAGTGCCAACAGGCTGTACCTTCATTCCTCTAAAACCTACCAAAGGCGAGTGTACTGGACGAAGCTGGTCTCGTCCATTCCTCATCTGCTGAAAAGCAAGATAATACAGAATGTCTGCCGAGCTTCCATTGTCTATCAGCACTCTTCTGGTTGTATAGTCAGCAATAAGCAAGGTGATGACAATAGCATCGTCATGAGGGTGGTGAACTCTCTCCGCATCCTCATCCGTGAAAGTGATCGCCTGCTCGTCTGTGTTTCTCGTCCTAGTAGATCGTCCAAAGAGTTGAACATTCTGCACTACCTTCAGGTATGTCTTTCTTGATTTAGACGACTGACCTGTTGAACCACCTCCTATGATAACCCTTATTTCTCCAAGTGGAGGTCGCGACAACTCTTCTACTTTCCCTTTCAACTTCTCATCTTTGTGATCTCGTCCAAGGAAATTTCTCAATTTCCCTTATCTGATGAGATTCTCAATTTGCTGTTTTAAATCGAAACATTCATTTGTGTCATGCCCATGGTCCCTATGGAAGCGACAATACTTTTTCCTGTTGCGCTTGTAGGGATCTCCCTTCATTTTCTCCTGCCACTTCAAGGAAGGATCGTCCTTTATTTGTATAAGGACTTGCTCAAGCGGCATGTTCAACAGCGTGTACTATTGATTCCGCACTGAAGGACCTGCCTTCTTATTATCTCGGTCTTTCTTATCTTTTGTTCGTCCTTTCTTTGGACGAGGACCTTGTACAGGGTGGTGCTGAGCGTTTGCTTCCATTCTTTTCCTTTTCTTGGCTATGATTGCGTCTTCTGCATTCATGAAGTTTTAGGCCGAATGGACGAGTTCAGCCATAGTCTGAGGCTCTTGTTCATAAAGCTTGTGGATAAACAGGTCAAAATTAACCCCATTGTGGAAGGTTGCTAACAATAGCTTGTCGTCCATCTCGTCCACCGTCAAGGCTTCTCTATTGAAACGAGTAATGAAGGACCGCAAGCTTTCATTTTCTCCTTGTTCTATGGTTAACAGGCTAGACAAGGAACGTTTGTGCCTTTGTCCTCCAATGAAATTATTAACAAATAACTTGCTCAACTCTTCAAAGGAACTTACCGAATTTGGGGGTATCTTGCTGAACCATACTCACGTAGGCCCTTTGAGGGTGGTAGGGAAGGCTCTACACATTATCTCATCTGGAACCCCTTGAAGGTGCATGGTAGTCTTGAAGGTGGCTATGTGGTCAAAAGGGTCACGCGTCCCATCATACGAATCTAAAGAAGGCATCTTGAACTTTGGTGGCAATGGATGACCGTTGATGGAAGCCGTAAAGGGAGAATCAGTTCTGTGAACCAAGTCTTCTACGGGGTTTGTCCTTCTCATATTCTCCCTCATTTCATCCATGGCCTTCCTCATTTGGTCCATCTCCTTCTCCAAATGTGGCACCCTTCGGGAAGTGGTACCCCTTGACTGGCTTTCGGGTTCAACATTCCTTCTATCTTCTTGACTCCGGGCTTGTCCTTCGGTATTCCCTTCATGATGCTGCCTCCTTGAATTAAGTTCTCTGGTCAATTCCTGGTTCTGACGGGTTAACTCCGCCACGGCGGCAGCCATTGACTGCACGTGTTGAACAGAAGATGGTTGCATGGCAGGCGCCGATTAACGGTCGCGATGGGGGTTATTGGAGGCATCCCTACTCTCTTGAGGGCCTGGACTAGTAGCCCTTGATCTTGTCCGAACCATTTCAGCCCTTTGTCGGAGAAAGAAATTGCAGAACTCAAAGATGAAGTTCGAGTGCAAAAATTTCCCCACAGACGGCGCCAACTGATGAATCCTCGAAAATCAGTAGGCTGAAAATCTCGGCCGTTAATGATCTTAAGGCTGTTGGTGAATCCTGAAAAAGCAAACAGGAAAATCAGAGGAGACCGGTGGAGACCGGCCAAGAATCCTCCGATGGCTAGTTAGTATTTTTATGATTCCAAGTATAATGGAAGTGTCTGAATTGCTTACCTTCTCGTAGATGAATGCTTATATAGCGCACATGAAACGGTTACTTCATTTTAGTAACTTCTCCTATTGTTGAGGAGTCCGAAAAACTTGGAAGTGACTCCCATAACTGCCATGGGAGTTATATTGTTTGGCCTTATTTTCTCTAACCGTCGTTGGCAACAGTTCGTAATAATGAACTTCGATCTTTTACTTCAACTCCGGAGTAGGGTATAATGTCCATCCCAAAGCTGTATAGAGTTAGGTGTACATATCACTTGTCCTCTGTGTTTTAAGGACGGACGAGCTTGCTCAGGACGATCTTGCTCAGGACGAGCTTGTTCATGCAGCCCGCTATTCTTGATCAGGACGACCTTAACGGACGAATCTGGAGTACAGTTTTTTGGCACCATCACATTCTATTTTAAAGAAAAGGAAATCTATTGCCCAAATTAGGGATTTTGTTGTCTCATACTTAAGTAATTATTATCTTCTCTTATATGAATTATAATTTTCACTAATTAAATTTATAATAGAATATATCATTTATTATATGAAAGAGAAATACTATGTTTACCATATTTTTACAACAAATCCAAAGTGACAGGTTGTTAGTGGTTATTATTATTGGAGCAAAAAAGTAATCTTAGTAGTAAGTTCAAATTTGAATTAATAATAACTAACCACTTATAATTTATTATAAAAATGTTATGGACTTAAAATCAAAATACAAAAAATATTCCAAAGTCAAAAGAGGAGATTCCTTGTTTCGGATTAAGATCAGGTGCATCTGATGCAATTCCAATGAAGGGTTGAGATTGATAATTGTAAAAGTAACTTTTAATCTCAACTATTGATTAAAAAAATTAAAAAAAAATTGAAATAAAGTAAAAAAATAAAACTTAAAAATGTAAAAATATAATTTTTTTTTTTTTGAGACATGATAAGATGAATTGCACCGGATCCTAATCCTATCAATCCATACAACATCCGATAATGACAAGAGGTTGTATCATGTCTTTGTACGTACGTAGACGACAGACCACAAATAAATAAAAAATACAACCTTTTTTAGGAAAAGAAAGAGAGAAAAAAATATACATATGGAAAAACCCACAGCGACTCCTCGGCCAAAGGCCGAAGCAACGTCGTCGGATTCGTCAAAAACAGTAGCCAACAACGTTTCTGCTAAAGGTGTTTCTACGATCACTGGTTTCTTTCAAAACGTGGGAGTCTCACACACCACTTCTCTCCCAGATTATTGCAATAACAAGTACTTCTATTCCAATATCATTCGCCACGCACTCAAGCCCGACCAAGTCCTACGTGGCCGACTCACCTGTATCCTAACCGTCACACCCGCTCTCGGTGTAACTAACTCTCCTCTCTTTTTCTCTAATTCTAGTATTTTTTTTTTTTTTTGAAATGAACGGTAATTGTATTTTCATGGGGTTTGCAGAATTTCTATGGTTCGTTACATGGAGGGTCTCTTGCAGCTATTTGTGAGATGGTGTCAATCGCTTGTGCTAGAACTGTGGTTGCTGAGGATAAGGATATTTTTCTTGGAGATATGAGCATTTCATATCTCTCTGGTGCCCCAATTAATGTGAGTTTTTTTTTTTTTGGGGGGGGTTGACTTTTGGTTACTCACTTTGTTCTTTTTTCAATTCATTTCTTGTGTTATCTACTTCTTCAAATTAGAGATGCTTTTTCTTCTATTCTGAACCTAATTATATGTGGGAAATGTAGGATTTTTTTAGTTTTTAGCTTCTTTTTTTTGGTGGGACTCAAATTGCATTCTACCTAGTATTTGAAGTGTCAAAAGGGTTTTTAGATATTTAAGAATTACAAATTTATATTGTGGATTGGGATGTGCCTGTGATTTGATGTTGGCTTCATACTTCTGTGTGCCATAATTATTGACTTAGAGGGGCTCTGTGAGGATTTTTAGCTTTTCTCAGAATGCCTGAATGTTTTCCTTCAGATGCCAAATTCAGGTTGCCTTGGAACAGAATGTGATAATCTTAATCTTAATGGCAAATGTAGTATTGTAGTGCAAGACTGGGAGGTACAGACCAGAGGCTGGAGTTATTCAAAAAGATATATCTACAACCTCATTCTTCTTGGGTGAATCAGATTAATATATGATTGATACTCAAATCTCTTGTTTAATATATAATTTCTATCAATTAAATTTTCCTGGAGACCTTGCCACCCAAACATGAGTCCAAAAGGATGATAATAGTGTACAAACTAAGTCATTAGTTGTGCCAAAGAGCTCTAGCACATCTAGCACCTCCTCCCCTTTTAGGTTGAGGGTGAGGTTGGGGTTCAAGACCCATTAGTGCGTGCCTAACTTACCAATAATAATAATAATGATAGTAAACAAATAATTCTTTGCTTTTTACTTGTCATGAACTATTGGTTGGGCTTTTAACATGCATTTTCATGTTTCAAGTATATAATAATGTGATCTTATCCCACTGGCATTAAGCCATTGACTGGGTCAGTCTCACAAAAAAAGACATTTCTAAGCTAAAACCAAGTTATGCTAACTTGTTACCAATGATATCTTGCTTTTGAATGGTTTGTATTAGCATATGCATACACATGCTTGATTAGTGTGGTTTATTTTACTGCTTTCACATTACTATGATTTTTTTTTTCTCTATAACAAATCTCCTGTGCAATGGAACTGTTTTCTACATGCAGGCAGATGTGATAATTGATTGCTCTGTAGTGAGGGGTGGAAGAAATTTGACTGTAGTTGCAATGGAGTTCAAGGTCAAGAAAACTGGGCAGTTAGCCTATACTGCTCGCGCTATATTCTACAACATGCCCATTGCCAAGATATGAAGTTGTGGTTCAACAAATTTGAATTTGGGTATCTCAGTTTGAATCTCTACCTTCTGATGAGTTTTGTAAAAAACCCAATAAAATTTTACATTAGTTCAGAATATTGAAAATTAGGTACTTATGCAATGTGGTTAAATATGCTCATTGATGAAACAGCATTGACAGCTTCATAGGGGATATTGGTAGTTAACCAATCTGCTGAGATATGGAGGAAATGACTGTGTGGCTACTTTAATTCATATTTAAGGAGACTAAGAAATTGCTGTACTCTACCAAATCTTGGGGTGAATTTATGAGTTTTTATTAGAAGAGGAGTAATAAAGTGATTATGAAGTTATCTTGATTCTTGATATTAGAGATTGTATTTATATATTGTCTTTCTTTAAGGTGATGATACTGAATCAGTGATCACTCTCTGGATTCATATTCTTAATGAGTAAAGATTTTACATAGTCAATATAAAACCCACATCCCTCATGTGAGAAACACAAAAAACTAAGTAAGGCATTTTGCACTTTTAAATGGTCATGTTTAATTTTAAAAAACACACAAATGCATCATACTGAATCAGTGATCATGCTTAATTTCACGCATTATAGGTTTGCTTGCCTCAAACCCAATGGATTTTTAAATGGTCAAATCTAACTATTGCACCATTAACACTTTTATTTATTTATTTTTGGGCTCAAAATGCACCATAACACTAAGAACATGAAATCATGGGTCGTTCAACACCACATTAAAAGCCACAATCTGATAAAGAGAATGCTGGATCCATCATCTATCATGAGCTTCATTCCAAGATAATCAACTACATGATCATTATGATAGATTTATCATTATTTTATTGAATAAATCCTAATTTCGTTATGTTTTATGCCATTTATAAGAAACTTTGATTTTTTTTTGGAGAAATATTTTAAGAGACATGGTTTGTTGCTTGCTTCTAATTAGAGTCTGCAGTTCAGCCCGCAATGCAACTTTGAAGTTTCAAGTCTCTTTCACCATTAATTCTAAGGTAAGGCCCAAGAGACTTATAATTTAGTGTCATTGCATGCTTCTTTATGTGGAAAATTAAGGTTTAAATCCTCCCACCACATTATTGTATCTATCAAATTATCAAACAAACCCCCCCCCCAAAAAAAAAGCTAAGCCTAGGATTAATAATGGTTCTAGTCTGCTCTGCTATGTGTATCTGTTTTTCTATTACAGCGTTTCATATTAAATCAAGCATGTATGCTGGATGGACCAAATTTTCATCACCATTAATTGAAACTTTTCAAAATCTAAGATTTTATTTGAAACCACACTAGTGGGGGAGCATGCAATTGCCATTAAAGCTATTAACATAGTTTGTCCTAACTAAACTCATATACCAAAGTTTCAAAAAGTTTAAAAATACTGTTACAGTTAAAATTTTGTTTTACTTTAATCATCTATCATATTTTTTTTAAGAAAAGTGCTTCATCCACAACATTTTTACAATAAATCTTGATTGACAAGTTGTTACAGGTTTTTAATTTGAATTCACCACTGAAATTACTTTCTTACCCACTAGTAACTGCAAGTAACAACCTGTCACATAGGATTTGTTGTGAAAATGTTATAGATATAATATTTCTCTTTTTTTAATAATAAAAGTCATGTCTTAGAGCATTCACATCAGTTCACATATAATAGAAAAATGTGTAGAATTTACACAATTTCGCCTAAAAATGACCCACATAAGTCCGTGTATAATTGTGTAAATTTACAAGTTTGCTACAGTAACCGTGTAAATTTACATTGACATTATTTATTTTGCATTTAGTTGTTTATTTTTTCTTTACGTATTTCAAGGATAAAGGAAGAGAGTAGATGGTGGTTGTTGTGTGTAAAGAAAAAAAAAATTAAATAAAAAAACTTGATATTTTAATGAAATGTATCTGACATGTGGTGTTTTGATATTGAATCATTTTTTATATAAAACAAAAAATATCCTACCTTCATCATTCAACTCTTTTGTTTTAAGGAAACATCGTACAACAACTTAGGTAAACAATCATTGTCATTTCATTGAAAATAAATTAAAATTACAAAAAACGAATTGAAAGAAAAATGTTAATTATGCACTTCAAATGAGAAATGTGGTTTTAGACTTTAGTTATGTGAGAAAAATGTGATCCAACACTTTTGAAAAGAAGAAGAAGTGGATTCTAGTTGACTCAAATGGTAAAGTCTCTGATAGTTGAATAAAAAATCTGAAGTTCAATCTGATTGGTGTCTTGGTCTGATAACAAAGAGTGCAATCATCGTCTGATGACAAATAGTGCAATCATCAGAAGCAGACGTTATAGACTGAAACTATAAATAAAAATAAAAATAAAAAAATAAAAATCAGAAGCTGATTTTAGACACTTTTTGTGCGTTTGGATAGTGCTGAAAAGCACTATCCTGCGTTTGCATTTTCTTTAAAGCGCGTTTCAGCAAAGCCAATGCACTTCCAGTGTGTCCCGTGCACTATTCACGAGACTCACAAACCTCTTTTTTCAACAAAACTTTCATTACAAATAGATTCCACGGCACTATTCACACATTTAAAATATTTTGCTATAATGTTTTTAGTTTTCAGTTTTTAGCAAAATAAGCGGTATCCAAACAAACCATTTGTATGCTTAGTTTTTTTCTTTGTCGAAAATTGGAAAACCCAGTGACTAAGGCCTTGTTTGGATTTTTTTTTCCTCACTCAATTTTCGTTACTCGTCACTCATCACTTAAAATACCCCAACTTCCTACACGAAGTCTGTTTGGTACCATCACTCAACTTGTCATCACTTAAAATTTTCAACTGTTTGTGGGCCTTATACCTATAACTTGGTGCAGCTTTTACTTCTTTTTCTTTTTTTTTTTCTTTTTTCCTTCAACCCCCAGTACCCAAACTCATCGAACCCAGTGAAAAAAAAAAAAAAAAAAACTTAATGAAGAAGACCAAGACCCAGCGTGAAAGGGAAAAGAAAAAGAAGAAGAAGAAGAAGCCACCTAGTGTGAAAGGAAAAAGAAAAAAAAAAAGAAGATGAAGAAACCAAACTCACCGAACCCAATGAAGAAGGAAAAAAAAAAAAAGTTGCGGCTAGACTCTGACCGTGGGACCCAGTATGTAGTTGTAATTACGAAAATGCCATTGAAAACAGAGTTATGGAAACTGAAAACACCTAAAATGTGTTTTCAGTTTCCATAACTCATCACTAAAAAATCAGAGAATTGAGTGATGGAAACAAAAACCAAACGGACTTCTCAGCCATGGGTCCCACCATTTTTGAGTTATGGGTGATAAAAACAGAGTTATGAGTTATGAAAACAGCAAATCCAAACAGCCCCTAAGACTCCTAGCCCAGTTGGAGAGGCAGAAGAAGCAACGTCGAAGTCCACAATAATAGTAGGCAAGGTGAAGGACATTTGTGGTGAGCATGCTTGTATGCTCACTAATTTCCTTCGAATTGTGGGAGTTTCCAACTCAGATTTTATCCCACATAACTGCAAGTCCAAGGACTTCTACTCCCATCTCATTCGCCATGTAATCAAGCCCGACCAACTTCTACGTGGCCAAATCACCAGTCTCCTAATTGTCAAACCTGCTCCCAGAGTCAAACTCTCGTCATCTCTTTTCCTCTCATATTTATTTTTATATAATTAAAATATAATTTCAATTTATGATGTCTGCTCCATAATAATTGCTCTTATCATTATGAGTTTATGACTAATCAGTTTTTAGTGTGAGCAAGTTCGAACCTAAATCTTTTAAATGTATGTGTTGTTGTAAAATTGAAATAATCCACTACTGTTTAATTAGTAATTTTGCATCTCTTAAAGGAAGAAAAATAGATTTTAAATTTTTTTTAAAAAAAATTGTATAAAAAATTAATTGAATATGATTTAATTTATATCTAAATATTAAAAAGAGCTTGACCTTAAAAGTTTTTTCTTTAGGCCCCAAAATTCATCCGGCCAACCCTGTTCAAATTGCATTCTGCCTAGCATTTGAAGTAGAAAATGTTTTAGACTTTTTCAGATTTACAAACAAACGAGATGGTTTTTCAACTTTATGTTGTGGATTGGGATGTCCTACCATTTGATGCTGTCATCATACATCTGATGCCACCATTTTTCAGCTAGAAAGGCACTGTTAAGAGTTTTAGCTATTCTTAAGTGTCGGAGTGTTTCCGTGAAATGCCAAACTCAGGTTGCCTTGGAACAGAATGTGATGGCGAAGGGGGTGCAAAGCTGAGCATATGTAGACCAAAGGCTAGGGTTATTGGAAAGATATAACTGCAACCTCATTCTTCTTGGGTGAATTAGACTAAGCCTTCATTTGGATAGCATCTGCGTCAGCCCATGGCTGGCATTTGGCGTTTATGTGTGGGTCCCGTGCACTGTTCACGGGACCCGCAAATACTTTTTCAAAATAAACTATAAAACTGGGTTCCACGGCATTATTCATACATTTAAAAATTATTTTGTTACAGTATTTTTAGTTTTCAGCAATAAACGGTATCTAAACAGACCCTAAGCCTTCATTTGGATAGTGTCTGCGTCAGCTCACGGCTGGCGTTTGGCTTTTATGTGTGGGTCCCGTGCACTGTTCACGGGACCCGCAAGTACTTTTTCAAAAAAAAAACTATAAAACTAGATCTCACGACACTATTCACACATTTAAAAATTATTTTGCTACAATGTTTTCAATTTTCAATTTTTAATAAGGGTCTGTTTGGGATCTGCTTAATTTGCTGAAACTGAAAACTTTTTACTGAAAATACTGTAAATAAATGTAAAAGTTAGTTGAAATAATACAGTGGTACCCATGAAAGTGCAGTGAGGCCCATGAATAATAGCAAAAATAAACTGAATAGTAAAATAAGCTGGCTTTTTAAGCTAGCTAGAGCCAAACACACACTAAGTAAGAGTGATTAATTTGTTTAATATATAATTGGTTAAATTACACCAACCTCATTTGAGGTTTCATGAAATGATACTCCCATTAAACAATAAACAAAATGACACTCATCTTATTAAGGTTTTTATAATGCAATAGATGAGTACATTCTCTCTCACATGTGACTTCTCCATGAGATAACATCAACTTTTTAAAAAGATTTCTACTTATTTATCTAAGCTTCACGGGTAGTGTCATTTCATTCATAATTTAGGAATGGATCTTTTTTTTAAATGGAGTATTCCATTAAGGAAGCAACAATAATGTGAGATGATATGAACATATCTTTGTTGCATTTATATAAACCTTAAAATAAAGGTTGGCATAATTTACTCTACATAAATTCTATCAATTAAATTTGCTTTAAGACCCTGCATCTCAAACATGAGGCCAAAAGGACGATAATAGTGTACAGACTGAGTCATGTGTTGTATTTGTCATGAAGTATTTTTGCTAGGCACTTGATTGGGTCAGTCTCATAGAAGAAGACAATGCTTGACTAAAGCCAACTTATGCTAACTTCTTGCCATTATATCTTTGCTTTTGTATGGTTAGCATTCGGATATTCATACAAAATTACAAATGCTGGATGATTGTGATTTATTTTATTGCTTTCAAACTTCTATTCTTTTTCTATTTTTCTTTTTTCCAAATCTCCTGTGAGATGGAATTGTTTTCTACATACAGGCAGAGCTGAAGGAGTGGAAGATATTTGACTATAGTTGCAGTGGAGTTCAAGCTCAAGAAAACTGGGAAGTTAGCCTATTCTGCTCGCGCTACATTCTATAACATGCCCAGTGCCAAGTTATGAATATGTGGTTCAACAAATTTGAAGTTGAATATCTCAGTTTGAATCTCTACCCTTTGGGGAGTAATAAAGTTACTAGTGTCGTGTGTATTGTATTGTATTTATGCTTTTTAAACACTGCTCTTATATAATTATACACGACTGTATTGTTTGTATGATTTCTTTTTCTTTGTGTCTTCGGGCTGTACATGTTTGTGTTGGAAACCTGCTATGAATAATGAATGCTTTCTCATACATTGGCTCCTGCTTGAACAAAAAAAGCTTGGATACCTGGACGAGTTCTATGGGGCTACCTATTGGAGAATGAAAGAAGAAATCCTCCAAATTTTGTTGAGGCTTTATGTCAAGAGTCTCCTTTTAGTTATTGGTAATAGGACAAAGTTTGACTACAACTCCAATAAAAAAAAATTAACATAACTACATATTTTAAAAATCTATCGGATGGATTGCATGTTTTAATTTTTTTTAACACACATGTCAATTGGATGTTATTTATTATCTAATTCATAAACTTATTTTTTATGCATAATTTTAGACTACAAAAATTAAATTTTAAACATTAGAATTGATGATGTAATTATTTGACTTTAATCGGTTGGAAATTTTGCAAGCTTGGGGTATATAAAAAGAAAATATAATCCAACAGTGGATTTGTCAAAATTTACATCTATTAAAAAAGATATTGAGTGCAGTTGTAGCTAAACTTTGTTCTTAATAATATTGTAGGATAAGCGATAATTTATCTTGGTATCAAAGCATGAGATCCTAGTTGAATACAAACCATCTTTCTTACTTTTTGTGTTCCATTTTATATTCTACCAATCACAACTTGTCATGTATTCATTTGACTTTCCTTATAAAATAACCGAAGTTTAGAATGAAAAAAAAAAATTCAAACACATGGCAAATTGCAATTGTTCAAACATATAGTTACTAGTGAGTTTTATCCTTGTTTCCATTCTACCTCTTATTTAAAAATTTGAAAATCCTACCCGTTGGGCCTCACTTATTAATTAAGGTAAGTAAGAGTGTTAGAGCTAGGGTTAAGTGATTAAATTTACTACTTTGTAATAATTTAAGTTTTAGGACAATTAGTAATTTATTAATATCAATTTACTATTGAAGGCTTTCCCCAACCAACGAATTGAGTATATTTACCATGAGGCAAACCATGTGTTGATGCATTGGCAAAACTTGGGACAAGTGCTATCATTTCTTTTGTGTATCTTTTGTTACCACCACCTGTGGTGGAGAATTTGCTAACCTCTAATAAGGCTGAGCGAAGTTGTAATATACTTGTTAACATCTAATATTATGTCATCCTTTTAATAAAAAAAGTTGGAATAACTCTAACATTAGTCTCATACAAAGTAATAAAATCCTTTGGAAGGAATGGGCAAAAGCTAGTTCTGAATTTGGCAGTAAAAGTGTAGAATTCACTGCATTCAGTCTATTTGGCTTCTTCTTTTTTTCCCATTTATATTTTCTTTTGGCAAAGTTGGCAAAATCTTCATGCTTTTTTTAAAAATGAAATAAAATTTAACAAAATTAGCCTTTTGAAAATAAGCTAATTTTTAATTGACAAAAATACAATTTTAGTTTTTACATTTTGGAGTTATTGTCAATTTAGATGTTCTCTACCGTTAACTCAATAACGAAAATTAAGTTGATTGCAAGTGAAAAATAACATAAACCAAATTGATAATAACTTCAAAATATAATGACCAAAATGGTATTTTCTCTATTTAAATTTTTTTGTCACATATTTAAGATTTAACAAAAAAACTAGTATTCATTATGAGCCGACGCAATATATTGAAACTCTCTTTTAAAAAATAAAATAAACATAAAAACTAGTACTAAAAATTACTACCTCGTATTTACCCCTTTGTTAGCAAATAAGCTATGGGAAAGGCCATGCCAAACTGACCTGTTTTACTTCCTCCAAAACCAAAGGCCGAAATGTTGCTTCCTAAAAAGGAACGGGTTTTGATTGGATTTTAGAGAGAGAAATCATGTCTTGCTTTTAGTGGCTGTAGTCTCTGTACTCGTTCGTCAACGGTAGAACAGCGAAGTAGCTAGATATATAAAGACAGTAAGGAAAATGGGAAAACCCACATCGAATCCAATCCTCGCCCAGAAGAAGAAGCAAAGTCGAAATCCTCAGTAACAGTAGTGAAGGACGTTTGTGCTGAACATGTTTCTAAGCTCAGTGGCTTCCTTCAAAGGATGGGAATCAATCAACTCAGATTCTGTCCCAGATATTTGCAAAACCAAAGACTTCTACTCTCATCTTATTCACCACATAATCAAGCCCGACCAAGTCCTACGTGGCCGAATCACCTCTCTCCTAACTGTCAACCCCGCTCTCTCTGTAACTAACTCTTCTCTCTTTTTCCTTTTTTTTTTTTTTTTTTTTTTTTTTTTGTTCCTTCTTTTACCAATACACTTCTGCTTTTTGGTTGATAAAAAAATTTACCTTTTTAGGAAGAAATTTTAGAATCTGGGTCTTATAAATGTTTTAGCATCTGGGTCTTATAAAGTACTGAAGCTGTATGCCTGTTTCACAGTTTGGTGTTGGAGAAACTGTGGGGGAAGAAGAAAGATGAATTATAATTTTCTTTATGAAAATTTATTTTGAATATTTAGATGGTCTTCTAGTTGTTGTGATCCAATTTAAAGATGAAGATATTACGTAAGTTAATTGTTACTGATATAAGGCTCAAGATTGTCTCTTAACAGACACATAAAGAGCTATTACTTATTAGTTTGATGAAAACAGTTGTGTAACATATGAGTTAAAGAAGGTTACATGATTTTGTGGTAGTTTCAGCTGATTTGATTTGAGTGTGAGTAGTTTTGCAGAATTAATTTCTGGATTCAACCCAAAAAATCGATCTCTTATATCTATCAATTCTTTTATCCAAATTAAGCGAACTATATGTGAGTGAAAAATAGAATGTCCATGTTAAAGGGAAAAACTTATTAAATTCTCTCACCCACATTGTGTACTCAATGAAACTGAAGGTTGCTCCATTCAAGTGACTCTATTAGTTGATATAGTTATCAAGCATTTCATTCCTTTTTGTCAAACCAAAAATACAGAGATCAAGACATTTGCGAATGAATTTCTTTTGTTTTCCTCAAATGAATGGTAAATGCTTTTTCATGGGGTTTGCACTTTGCAGAATATCTATGGTAACTTTCATGGAGGGGCTGTTGCAGCTGTTGCTGAGAAGGTGTCGTATGCTTGTGCTAGAACCGTGGTGGCCGAGGATAAGGATATTTTTCTTGGGGAACTGAGTATTTCATATCTCTCTAGTGCTCCAGTAAATGTGAGTTTTTTCTGTTCACTTTTGGTTCATTAGGTTGTGCTTTCATGTGTTTCGTTATTGGCTTTGACAAATGACATGTATGCTATACTATTCTGGACCTATGATCTGTGGGAATGTAGTGTGTAGAAATCCTTTTCTTTTTGTGGGATTCAAATTGCTTTTCTGCCTAGCATTTTAAGTCGCAAAAGTTCTAAATTTTTAAGATTTATAAACGAGATGGTTCCTCAAATTTATATTGTGGATTGGGATGTGCCAGTCATTTGATGCTGGCTTCATATTTCCGTGTGCCATCATTATTCATCTAGAGAGGTGTTGTGCAAAAGGGCCTCCAAAAGCACTCCCAAACAAAAAGGATAGTGAAACTATTATGTACTTGAGAAAGATCTCCAACAGAAATTAGAGAAACAAAGAAAACTTAAAAGAACAATAGACAATCACACACAAGAGAGGACACCAAGAATTTATGTGATTTGGCCTTTGGCCTACATCCATGGGTGGTGATGAGAAGAAAAATTCACTAACAAATATGGAAGATACAAAATTAGTATATAGGCATTCTCACAAAACCCAAACTCCAATACACCAAAGAGCTCTCTCTCACAAATAACAAAGAATACATAAATTCCTATTCTTTATTCAAGCTTGCGGCACCTTCTTAGAAAACAAATAACACATCAAATATATATACTTGAAAGTCGGTCAAGTGGTTTTCTACTACCACCTACATGGCAAATATAATTTTGCCATGCACAAAAAGAAATCAAGTCTTTAATAGGCATTCAAGCTACAGGCTAACAAGAGGCACTGTTAGGATTTTTAGCTTCTCTTAGAATGCTGGAATGTTTCCTTGAGAAGCCAAATTCAGGTTGCCTTGGAACAGTATTTGATAACCATAATAGCAAATGGAGTGCAAAGCTGAGCATATAGACCAAAGGTTGGAGTTATTGGAAAGATATAACTGCAACCTCATTCTTCTTGGGTGAATAAGAGTAAGAGTGATGTTGATACTCAAATCTCTTGTTTAATATATAATTTATTCTAATTAGGTTTGCTTGAAGACCCTGCATCTCAAACATGAGGCCATGAGGATGATAATTACACATTGAGTCTTGAGTTTGTCATCAACTATTTGTTGGGCTTTCAACATACATTTTAATGTTTCAAATATATAATAATGTGATCTCATCTTACTGGCATTAAGCCATTAACCGGGTCACAGTTTCACAGAAGACAATTCTAGGCTAAAGTCAAGTTATGCTAACTTGTTACCAATGATATATATTGCTTTTGAATGGTTTGTAGCATATGCATACACATGCCTTATGATGGTGATCTATCTTTTTACTGCTTTCACATTGCTACAATTTTTCTCTTTTTCCTTTTACTAATCTCCTGTGAGATGGAACTGTTTTCTACATGCAGACAGAGGTGATAGTTGATTGCTCTGTAGTGAGGAGTGGAAGAAATTTGACTGTAGTAGCAATGGAGTTCAAGATCAAGAAAACTGGGAAGTTAGCCTCTATACTGCTCGCTCTACATTCTTTAACATGCCTGTTGCCAAGTTATGAAGTTGTGGTTCAACAAATTTAAATTTGGGTATCTCAGTTTGAATCTCTACCCTCTGATGAGTTTGGTAAAAACCCAATAAAAGTTTACATTGGTTCAACATATTGAAAAATAGATACTTTTGCTATCTAATTAAATATGCTCATTGCTGAAATAGCGTTGACAGATGCATAGGTGATATTGGAAGTTATGCAATGTGTGCTGAGAGTGAGACATGGTGGAAATAACTGTATAGCTGTATTAATTTCATATTTTAGGAGACTAAGAAATTATTGTACTCTACCAAAGCTTAGGGTGAATTTATAAGGTTTGGTAAAAGAGGAGGAATAAAGTGATCATGATGTTATCTTGATATTTACCGATTGTATTTACTTCTTGTTGGAACTTAGAATTAGAGAAGAAAAAAGAAAAAGAAAGCGGGAATGTGGGGTTTGTTAAGTATGGGGGCAATACATTTACAAGTGTCATTCGTTGAATTGTATGTGCGCTTTTCAAACACAGCTCTTATACACGTCTGTATTGTTTTTGTGGTTTGTTTTTTCTTTGGTCTTTGGGTTGTTTGTTGTGAAAACCTGCTAAGAGTTCTTTCTCATTCATTGGCACTAGTTTTAACTGAAAAGCTTGGACACCTGTACAAGTTGTGTGTGAGGACTACCTAGGGGAAACATGATTTTCTTTGGGGTGGAGTTAAGGTGATGATACTTGGTGTCATAGCTTCTAACTTTTTGTCTCGACTTTTACCAAATAAGCAACAAAAAATTAACCTTTTTGAAGATAAGCTTTCAGCTTTAGTAAAAAGCCATAACCCTTTTGTGAAAGGCCGAGTTCTATGGGCATGGTTTGCTTGCTTCAAACCTAATGGATTCCCAATTGGTCAAAGCTAACTAATAATGCACCAAAAAATACCTAAGAACATAAAAAGCCACAATAAAAGCCACAATAATGCTGGATCCGTCATGGGCTAGAAATTAGAAACAATGATGCATGAATTTCACATTATCAGTAGTACTATTTTTACTATTTTTTTTACATGGGAAAAAATAAGTTAAACTAGTGATCAACTAGAGATTCTCTGTTCTCTCACACACACCAAATTGTCACCACTGTCAGCCACAAAAAGCAGAAAAGAATTGTGTGCAGAGTCTCAACAACAGCTATTTTACTCCGCAGCCCCACGTCATTTCTTCACACTTTAGTATAATAATGCATCTTTAAAAGAGTGGCCTCAAGGTTAACCTCTTTACTTCGGGCTCTCTTTTATCTTTTATTGCTTTGCTTGCTTTCATTATAGTGTCTTGCTATTATGCTGAGCGCTGCTGCTGAATTGTAAAGAGAAAAACCCTACAAAAGAGAAGGCAGACAACACAAAGACACCAATTTAGCGTGTCATGAAGAAAATTCAATTGATTTGTAACTGGTCTTAGGAGAGATTTGCAGTATACTATTTATTAGGTTTCACCGTTTCTAAACCATTACACTGGTATCAGATAGGCACTAGTGATTCAAGATAAAATTCCAAAACTCTATGGGTGAATTATGACACCAGTCAGGGTGGCATCCTGTGTGTGGGATGGTGGTGGCGTCTAATTCAGAGCTGAATTAGGTTCTACCATAACATATGATATGAAAAAGATATATATATATATATATATATATATATATATATATATATAGTGGAAGCTAGTTCCATGGCCGCCTACTTATCATCTCAACAAATACGAGTCAAACAAAAGAATTAAAGGATCTAAAATGTCACTATCATCTGAAATCAGAAAACTAACAGTTAATTTGCTGGCCACTTTTTACGCTTTATGAAAATATGGCATTAACAAAGGCCTCCGCATCAAAGGGTTGAAGGTCTTCAACACCTTCTCCAACACCCACAAACTTTACAGGAATGCCAAGCTCATCAACCACACTGACCTGAGAAAAGAGATTACAGTTACGTGACCACCTTGGATATTAATATATAAAAGAAATAGGGACAAAAATGGGGAAGCCAGAAAGTACAAAGTATGAGACCATAGAAAATTATGGTTCAGATGAACATTAAAACATACCACACAGCCACCTCTGGCAGAACCATCAAGTTTTGTCAAAATCAATCCCGTAATTCCAACCACCTGTATCAAAAGTTCCAAGTCAAAAATTTCCAGGGAAACTTGAAGGGAGCCTTTTTTTTCTCAGCTTTAGTTGTATTGCATAATAAAAACCAGTCCAGCAACCATTATATCAAAATCTTTTTGTTTGATTGACAATAATAATAATAATAATAATAATAATAATAATAATAATAATAATTAGTACCCAAATATGTTAATGTGGAAGGCAAAGAAGGAAATATTACTTCATTGAACTCTCTTGCTTGTGGTAGCATGTTCAAACCAGTTGTCCCATCCAAAACTAGCAGGATCTCCTGCACATATAATGGGATAATCTTAGAACAGTCTTAAAGACCAACAACTATTGTTTAACAACAAGTCTCCAGTCATATGATCCAGTATGAAGGCTAAAATTTATGTAAGCCATTCTCCATAACACCAAGAGCCATCAAAGAGACCAAGAGAGATGGCTATTGGAGATGGAATAACTGCAGTCGTAATATTATTAGGCATCCACCTTACATGCTATATTTTTCACTTAAGAAATCTTTACATACATGACCACAAAAGCTGGATGGAACCAGCATACAGTAATTTCTTGCAAATGTGAATGGACCTTGTTGATTAGATGTGATGAATAGTACTTTAATTGATTTCAATACTTGTAAACACTCTATGCTTGTGATTGGTTTTGTGGTGGGTTGTTGTGTTGGAGCAAGCGGGTGGCTTGCATGGTGTTATAAGGTGGTTTAAATTCATATTGTGAGTGTTTTTAGTTTCTTGCAAATGTGAATGGACCTTGTTGATTAGATGTGATGAGTATTACTTTATTCGATTTCAATACTTGTAAGCATTGTACTTGTGATGTTTGTGATTGGTTTTGTGGTGGGTTGTTGTGTTGGAGCAAGCGGGTGGCTTGCATGGTGTTATAAGGTGGTTTAAATTCATATTGGGAGTGTTTTTAATTTCTTGCAAATGTGAATAGACCTTGTTGATTAGATGCGATGAATAATACTTTAATTGATTTCAATACTTGTAAACACTCTATGCTTGTGATGTTCGTGATTGGTTTTATGGTGGGTTGTTGTGTTGGAGCAAGCGGGTGGCTTGCATTGTGTTATAAGGTGGTTTAAATTCATATTTGGAGTATGGTTCTTGCTTAGCTCGCGCCTCTTTCCTGGAACATGGTTGCAGTGTGGTTCTTCATTAATTGTTTATTCAAGGAAACTTGTAACAGTGTTTGCACCTTTTCTCTTTTCAGTTTATTGTTTACATTGAGACTTGGTCTGATGGCATTTCCCAGCTATCTTGCTTGTTGTGTGTTTGTTTACTTTTGTACTCTCTTTTATCTCTTTCTTTCTCTCTTTTTCTTTTCCGTGCTAGGAAAATATGAAGTTTGAAAGTATTAACTTTTTTGAACTAGAGATTCTGATTTTGACGTTTCGGGGATTAGTAATGAGCGTTCACATCTTCAATAGTAGTCTAATCGTTTGAATACAGTCATTTAATATTTCTTTCCGTATAACAACCACAATGGGAATCCTAGCTAGCTTCAGCTTCTTACATATAGGTTCTTCCTTTGTGCTCTTCAAATGGCCTCTCTCTTTATGGTTTTTCCCCTCATTTCTTGGCGTATTCAACTTAAAGCATTAAGCATATGTTGCTTTAATATGACATCCATGCAATCGTTGTTATATATGAGTACATTTTTAGCTCGTTGGGTAACCATCAAAAAATGCTTCCATGATGTAATCTACTAATTATACTCCAAATGTTTCAATATGACTCAATTTATGCTAATATGGTGGTTAAGACATATAAACTCAGAAGAATGCTGTCTATTTTATTGAAATTTTTTGTACATTTCAAGTTAATAAATGGGTAAAGATTGGTTACCACTTGTATATCCCCTTCTTTAGTTGTCAGCTTGGAACTTTTGGTGTCTGTGAAGTTCATTCATGCCAATTTAGCAAATATTTTATGGATGTTAAGTCATTCAATATTATGGTTTTCTTGTAGTGATTGTTGAATTGTGTGTTTAGATGAGTTTTATTTTCTTATTTTGATTATTGTGTAAAAAGTACAATTATACATTGAAAAGAAGTTGTGCTTTTAAAAGATGTAAAAATAGCTTAGGCAAATGGATGCTCATGTTAAAAAGAGTTCAAGTTTATCGTCTTAAACTCAATTAATTTTTTTTATAAAATGTTACAAGTGAATTTTTAACATGAAAGAGTTAATTTGTTACACCAATGGAAAGTGCCATGTTGGAAAGTTTAAAGCTTTCTATGGTATGACTAGGAGTATGTAGATGCAGTCATAATTGGTGTAGACTGTAGAATGGGAGAATTGAAATCATTTATGTAGCTTGCCCCTAAAATTTGTAGTACTATTCAAGTACTTGATATAAGTTTCAAAATTTCCACTTTCTTCAAATGTTAAACCACAAAGAAGAGAGAGAGAGAGAGAGAGAGTTTTTATAATTAACAACATAAAATTAAAACACAAAATATTATTCATATTTTTTCCTTTTACAATCAACTTCTTGTCTTCGTAATCATATCACATGCCAAAACAATTAAGGTATCTTACTAAGTCCAGTTCAGATTCTCAAATGAACACAAAAATCCAGGCATCTCTTCTATTCTTTGTAATGCACTCAACTCATTATATTTCATTGCAGGAAAAGCAATACTCAAGTAATAATCTTACCTTGGCCCCTTCGTTTTTCAGTCTATAGGCCAGTTTTCCTGCAAAAGCAGTTTATCAGAATATCATTTTATTGCTTGCTATACTCAGGAATTTCATTTAAAATTTGAAGAATTCCTTTTAATAATAAAATGATCTATATGTCAACTTTACTCTAGTCTATTAACTTGATGAAATTTTTCTGAGCTGTAATTGATAAAAGATCAATCAACTATAATAGACCCCCACAAATGTAGTTCAGCAGAAAAATAATTTGGAATCTTTTCAAGGAAACAAAAAACCTATTAGGTAGCATAGATTTTTACTAAATACATAATAGTGAAGCCTCAGCCGAATTCATATAAACTAGGAAAATAATATAAAAAATTATATAAACTGATTCTCTCTACCACCTTCAATGAGCTGATCTATTTTATTAAAACCTTCTTGAGAAATAAATTTCATCAAAACAAATGGGGTTTAATCTTGAAGCTCAGCAAAGAACTTGTAACCGCTATAATTTCATGTCTTACCAAGTGATGTTGTCTTGCCACCTCCATTGACACCAACAATTATAACCACGGCTGGTTTCCTGATGCCATAACAAAAGTTAAACCAACATAAAAACTCCAACTTGATGACAATAACAAATCCAGTAAAACATAACAATTGGCAAAAACCAATGCTTCAAAACACGCAAACCTGAATCCGAGTTGAAGCTCGGTTTTACTACCCCTCGTAGTTATCAATTCCAACACACTCTTCTTCAATGCATCCTAGAAACATCACAATTTACACATCATCAATGATCCAAAAAGTCCCAAGTACAGAAAATAAACTGAACCCAGCTCAATTTAATACTATAGTCTACAGCTAGTTAGCTTAATTATTTATAAAATTAAGCTACAATTCAGCCCAAGTAAACAAAACCAACCACCCAACATATAAAACATAAAAATCCAAACAGAGAACAATGAATGTCATACTAAATATACAAAACAAAAGCTCAGTATCAACACCTTAATCTCACTCCCTGACTTAAGCTTTCCCGACAATATATCTTCCCGCAAGTTCTCCACAATCTTAATGGTGATCCTTGGC
Source organism: Notholithocarpus densiflorus (assembly GCA_030021035.2). NCBI lineage: Eukaryota > Viridiplantae > Streptophyta > Magnoliopsida > Fagales > Fagaceae > Notholithocarpus > Notholithocarpus densiflorus. Next base: position 308,574 of record JARYZH020000021.1, read on the forward strand.
CCAAAATCAGACATTAGTAAAGCCTGAATTCAATGCATAGTTTGGTACCCAATTCATCAAATAAAGGAAAATTGACAAAATAAACTTAAAAGTATAAAGAGCATTCTAGTACTAAACTAAACAAAACCTCTTCGAGTTCGTCGAGGACTTTGTCTGTATCAGCGAGGTTCCAGTAGAGTAGGAGCTCGTCGATGACGGCGAGATTCTCGCGGGTTTTTGAGAATCCCGAGAATACCTTCTCCACGTCACTCTTGGCCTTCTCTTTAATCAAACGCCCCAGCCGGGTGAAGAACCCGGTCTGCCCGGCCGAGCATTTGAACCGGGAAGTTCCGGGTCGGGGATTGGCAGAGAGGGTCTTAGGGAGGTTAAAGAGAAGGTGTGGTGGTGACGAAGCTGTTGAAGGTTTGGAGAGGAGCGAGAGGTTAGCAGAGGAAGCTGCCATTTTTGCCTTCTCTCAAACCTGTGAGGGTGTGAGATAGCCTTTTTCATTGGGCACTGCCATTTCAGATAAAACTGTCTAAGACGACGCCGTTTCGTACTTTTACATTCAATGGACCATCTCATTTTAATTAAATGTGACTATAGAAGCACTAGGAAGCATGGACATGGATACGGATACAGGTGCGGACACTAGTATAACATAGCTACACAAGTAATTTTTGAAAAATTATAACAAGAAACGGCTAGTACAACATCGGTATAACGTGGATACGATACGGATATAACACGAATACGGCACCCTAAATGAAGTGTCTATGCTTCTTAGAGTAGCACCCTAATCGCTCTTAAGCTAAAATCCCACATCACAGTCATTAATGAGCTAGGTAAACAGCTTATAAGTACGGTATAAAGAGCCACACGGCTAGTGAGGGAACTCAAACCCATGTCTTGAGACATGTAGGCCCAAGCCATTAACACTAGGCCACCAACATGTTGGCTATTCTCGTTTTAAGCCTAGTTTTGAAGATTGTTTTATAAAGAAGTTGAGTTTAAGCAAATTAAGTTATTTGTGAAGAAGTTCATAAGTAGAGTTAGAGTCTTACTGCCTTAGAGGATAAACAAGTCACACATTAACTTGACTTAACTTTGTTAGGAAGGTTTATTATTATGAACTTAATATGGGCTCACAAGTAGAGTTATTATTTGTAAATTGTATGCTCTTTATATGCAAATTATTATGATTTTTTTTTTTTTTTTACATGAACAAAGTTTGTTGCGGAACTGAGTTTGGTCTTGATTCGAGTTTTTGTTTAGCTTTGATACCTTAACTCGTGAAGCAAGCCAAGTCAAATTGAGCTTAAACTACTTGAATTTTTAATAAGCTCAAGCTCCAACCTTACAATTAGTGTACTCAACATAAGCCCAAGCCGAATACAATCAAGATATTTTGTAAACATTCACCAAATTTTTTTTTTTAAACTATACCAAAAACCTCATTGAGCTCTAATTTGTTGTAACAATGGCACCTCCTATATCAATTTCTTGTAATTTGGGGTTTGAAAAGCGTATTTACTTAAATAAGAAACCAAAACATCCAAGCAAGATACAAAATTTAAATTATAGGCAATATATACCAACCAAAATCCATTATTGTATACTAAAAAGCTCTCACAAAAATACTCACAAACCTCATAAACACAACTAACTTTAATCTTACTACACACACAAAAAAATAATAATAATATACAAACTCAAAATTTTGACGCTTTCACAATCAAAATCCCTATACACCACTCTCAAATTAACACAGTACACAAACTCTCAACTTAGATATGTAGCAATTTTCCATTAATCTTTCAGCGTTAAAAGAACTATTACACTATACCCTTTACAAGGAGATTACCTTGGGTCAAGACTACCAAATTTTTAATAGTAATTTTCCATTTCCAACCCTTAAATCTTAATGGACGAATAATATAAAATTATTCTTAATAAAAAAAATTTCCAAACCCAAACCATGTAAATATTTTACATATCAAATCCTTACCAGAACATATTAAATTCTAGGAATTTCCAATTTTCCATCCCAAATTCATCTCATGAATATATTTTAAAAACTCAAAACACATATGTTTACCATGAGGATTGGATCAAGGTTAGCCTAAAATTGAAAATCTAAAATACTATTTAAAAATATTTAAAAATTACTAAACTCATTTGCACTAAATTAAATTGTATTTTAATTTAAAATAAAAGGAGAGACACAATTACTTTTATTATGGAAACTAAACCTAGAAAATTTGAACTCAAACCCACTCCAAATCCATTTAAAAACTTACAAACCTTATATATGGTCGAGCTAGTATATAGAAAAAACCCCTAAAACCTAATCCATTGTCGTGCCTAGACGTAACTATGTTAATAAGTTATATTATGGACTTGATATGAGAAGAAACTTACAAAATATCTAAGCATGTCTCTCACCTCATCTTATTTACAATCTTGTATTAATGTGGAAGCTATATTGCTTTTACATTTTACACTCTTTATATACAATTTGTTATAAAACTTGATTGCTTTTGCATGAGCAAAAAAATTGTTTATATAATTGAATTCTCTTTATTTAAGCTTGCGTTTGGCTTAATGGCTTGAATCATGAAACAAGTTAAGCTAAGCCGAGCTCAAGCCAATTAATTTTTTTACAAACTTGACCTCTAATATTATAATTAGTGAGCTCGAGATAAAATTGAAATGTGGTATATATTTTTTTAATGTATTTGGGAGTTTATAAAACAAGAAAATGAAATTATATATATATTATTTTACTGATATAATCTTCACATTAAAAATAAATAAATAAACAAACAAACCGGAGTGAACGCAATATATCACCTACATTTATATATATATATATATATATATAGAAAACATTAATGCTTAAGATTGAGCATTCCATTTATTAAATTCCCAAATATGAAAATTAAAAAAAATACAAAATTTAGCCACAAAATTAGTTGTAACCTAAGGCTACAACCTTACTTAATATCTTTTTACTATAGGTGAATTTTGACAAATTCACTATTAGATTACATCTTCTTCTTATATCCACTATGCTTGCAAAATTTCTGGAAATTTAAATATCAATAGCTATGTTATCAATAAATTGTTTAAATTGCAAGTTTTTGTAGTTTAAAATTATGCATAAAATATAAACTTATATATAGATCAAATAGTAAATAATATTCGATTGACACAAAATTTGACATATGTATTAATAGAATAAAAAACATATAATTTAACGGTTAGGTTTTCAAAATATGTAGTAATGTTTATTTTATTGAGTAAGGTTATAACCTAAGGCTACAATTAATTTTGTTACTAAATTTTGTCCCAAAAAAAAATACACCCTTAAACATTATTTTTATTTCATTCCCTTTGCACTTTCCAAACTATTAACATTGCCAATTATTTGGCAGTTGACCCGGTTTCAATTTGATGGACAAATATTCATTTCATGGAAAAGAAAAGATTACCACAGACAAAAATTCATGGAAAAATGTTTCACATGCAAGGAGCTGACATAACTACGATGACGACAAAGTGATGATGCAACCAACCGAAACCAATAAAATTTTCTTTTAAAGTCTGGCTGTCGTTTTTTATTGTAAGTAAATCGCTGCTGTCACTTGCCTTAGCTTTAAGAGTCTCTAATCTTAGAGATCGACAGAAAATTTTAATTTATATATATATATATAGAGAGAGAGAGAGAGGTAAATAGAGAAAGAAGGGAGAGATGTGTGTGTGTTAAAAATAGTTAGTATCTCACAAAAAAAAAAAAAAAAAAAAAAAAAAGGAGAGATGTGGTTCGAATTACATACATGTAGTACCACAAAAAACGTTATTACTACTATGCTATTATCACATGAACATAGTCCTCTCTTTCATTAAATCACCTTAAAATGTGTTTTCTCTCACTATTATATTCATTACTTCTCTAAGGGTACGTTTGGTTGAAGATGTGGAAAAGTATAAGGATAAAAAATGGTAAGAGGATGGAAAAGTTAGAAAATAGAAAAAATTTTAATTTATCTCATTTTTGTTTGGTTGAGAGTGGAAAAATGGAGGGATGGAAAAAGTGAGTTTATATAAATTTACTCATATACCATTGTTAAAAATTGATGGCCAATTAAAACAAAAAAGTGACAAACAACCCAAAAAAAAAAAAAAAAGCAATCACCCAATTTATTAAAAAATAAAAATCATGTCCCAAAAAAAAATCATGTCTAGTTAAATATTAAAAATAAAAAAAGAAGAAAAACAATACAACTATCACACCCACGCCCAGGAAATTAAAAAAAAATTGAAAAAAAAATGAAAAAGAAAAAGGCAATGTCTAGGGAAGGAAAAGAAAAAAAAAGGAAAAGGTAACATGCACAGGATAGCACCCAAAAAAAAAAGGAAAAAAAAGGATGAATTGCCCATGTGCAAGTGCACATGGGCATTTTCGTCTATTAAGCAGCTCATTTTCTCCCTTTAGTTTTCTCCCCATTTTGAAAAAAAAAACTTTTTGATGGGTAGAAAATACCCGGGTCCCACTATTTATTTTCCTTTCTCCCTATCCAACTAAACACATTCTAAAAAAAAATTTCTTCCTATTTTCCTTTCTATTTTCTCTTCAAAGTTTTCCATCCACCCTATTTCACCTCCAAACAAATACACCATAACTTTCCCATTCTTGCATTAGGTTCAATAACAGTCAAATGAACCGGAACTTATAGTTGAGAGCCAAGCGCATATATTTGAAAGATACTATCTCCATACTTAACTATCTTCGCTATATTCTCTCTCTCTCTCTCTCTCTCTCTCTTGCGGGTTATTATGTTTATGCGTTGAAAGTTGAAACTTTATAGTTTTTGTTGAAAAAATGGTTTTTACAAGTGTTTATATAGCCAACATTAAAGTAGGATTCACATGTTATTTGAAGCAGGTCTACGTTGGTGTGCGTTCTCATCTGTGAGGTAATTAACGTCATGTGGTCATTTGTCAAAAATTATTAAACATGAATGAGAAATTGAATTCTAATGTGATATTCCAAATTATGCGTTTATTAAATAAATCTTGAGTATATAAATGGTTATGAAGAAATTAAATGGTAATTTAGTATAACGCTATGGCAAAGCCAAAGTATTCTAGATAACCAGAATTAGAAAGATTGACCGAGAGATAAGACTGGGATAACAAAAAACCTCTCCCGCTAAGAGAAAAACCACATCACTCAAATATAGAACATTTGGAGATGGAAGAATTTTTCTTGGTTTTACCTGGTCTAGTATTCTTCTTTTTTTTTTCCTCCTGTTGAAAGAGATATTTATTAACAAGAAAAAAAAAAGAAAAAAAAAAGAAAAAGAAAAAAAGGGATAGAGTAGAGCCTTATAATTAACATAACACACTATGCTTATAGTTTCTAATTAAGTAATTAGTCCATGCTCTTTCTCAAAAAAAAAACAAAAAAAAGTAACAAGTCCATGCACGTAACTTATCAAATGGAAGCATTAAACTCCTAAGGGATTTTTTTTTTTTTTTGTAAATAAATGATACTTGTTTTTTTTAAGGAAAACGATAACAATTAGCAAATAAATGTTACTGATATAGTGATATATGTTGTACCATTACACCTGTTACAAAGATTAGTCAACCGAGAGTTTGAATCTCCTTAAAGAGAGCGAATCTAAATAGTATTATGTAATTTTTCTTCAAAGAAATAATATTTAGAAATATTATTCAATTTTTCTTAGTATTATTTTTATTATTATTGTGTTTGCATCAATAATATATGTCAGTGTTTTTTCATAAATAAAAAAATTATATATAAATGGACTTATATTTAAAAAGGAGAGGAAGTTGCATAATTAGTGAGGCTGATGATAACTCGCAACTTCGCAAGCATGAGCAGAGAAATTGTCCAATTGGACCGCTGACCTTGTCAAATTTGTCCACCAACGCAACGTATACTCCACGTCGGCCGAGCTCCCGTGAATTTTTTTTTTTTTTATAAGATCGCGTGAATTGTTATTTGTATGCCATGGTCAGTTGGATCACATAAAGTCAACAAGATCGTGACTCACATAAATTGCAACTTTGCAAGTGGAATGTGGAATTTTTTCCCCACACATTTTGGATATAATGTTTATTTTAAGTTTTGACTTGTATGGAAGAATTGGATCATACCACATTTCTTTATATGCACACCGATGGAAATTCTTTGTTTTGTCAACATCACTATGCAAATCATGATAACATAGATAAGATTCTCTCCTATTTAATTCTCTAATTTCGTCTTATTTTTAGTCGGATGTAAGACACTTGACATTTATTTAATTTTTAAATGTCAAATATCTTACATTTAAATAAAATTAAAGAAATTAGAGGATTTAAATAGAAGTGAATTTTAACCTTGAATATAGAATATATGTACGCGATTTTTTTAATAGATTCGATTAGGATTGTCCAACCCACACTTGGACTTGGACTCGACGAAACTGCCTAATCAAAAAAAAAATGACACTCAAGCGGAAGGCAATCCAATCCGAGCAATGGGTTAGTAAACAATGTGTTTTTGCCTTCGAAACTCGATATGAAACCAAGTGTCAGTTTCCCATTTAGAATATCAAGTTCAATCGACATGTGTTGAAAGCTTGAAGGGTCACTCCACCCCTTAGCCGCCCTTCACTATTCAAGCCTACAAGGTTTGTCAAATCACGCAAAGTTAGATTCATTGACTAACAACTTACCACTTCTCTAATTTTTTTTTTTTTATATAAAAAAATTGACTAACAACTTACCACTTCTCTAATTTCACGCAAAGTTAGATTCATTGACTAACAACTTACCACTTCTCTAATTTTTTTTTTTTTTTTTATAAAAAAAAAAAAAAAAAAAAAAAAAATCATGGATAAAGTTGTATACTAGACTCGTTATTTAGCTTCTTTATGTTGATAATGGATTAGTAGTTGATACTGAAAAAATCTAGAGACACCCAAATTTATAATATTTGTGATTGGTGTACATAAATTTATTTTTTCAACAAGTACTCTTGGTAATTCTATAAAATATTATTTTAAGGTGAAGAAAAGAGAGAGAAATAAAATAAAATATTTATCATCAATGCTACATGTTTTCTAGTATTTTAGGTGCTAAAATAGATTTAGCACCACCAATATAAATACTCTAATACACTCAAATTTATTGTGAAATTGGATATATTCGTAGATTGACTAGTTGATACTTGGTGGTGGTAGTATATTAGAGGTGGGACTGTGGGAGACTTTTAAAATTTGCATGCGGGCCCTCCATTCCAAGAAGGGGCTAAAAGCCTAAAACCATTCGGACCAAATCAAGATACCCTCGTACCCCCACCAAGTGGCGCCGCCAAATAATGAAAAATAACAATACACTTTATACATAGAATATAAGAAGTGAGGGATGAATTCCCAATCTGCAAAAAGCCAAAAACTATAGAGTATAGACTGGTTACATACGATATCTTGCTATTTTGTAAATTCTCACGTTTGCATTGACTAGCCGCATAGTTATTTTCACATAAGAAATGCATTGAAGAGAGCTGTAAACTAACACTTTAGTAGATATATGTATTGGGGTTTATGCCCTAAAATCTAATTTATTGAAATATCATAAATAATTAAATTATTTAATTATATAAGACTATTTATAAATGAATTAATGGGACATTATCATAGTTCTTGAAATGTATTGTATGTGATTTATGTGATTTAGTCACAAAAGATATAAATCACAAGTTCCTTGCAAACTCAAAACGTAATTCGTAGTCGGTGATGAAATTGAGCGTTTCATCTGCGAAGACTATAACACATCAACTAAGATAGTTTATCTTGATCATGGAAGTAAAGACTTCTAGTTGATGCATTGATGTATCTTAAGTGTTAAGACATATTGAACTGGACCGCTGTCAGATTAATTATTCAATTAACAACTGTCACCTAAAAAATTAATCTCACAACTTCTAATTTCATAGACTCTCAATCCTGAGAGGATAGTGAACCCGATCATGAAATGTAGGTTACTTTGATATATCAAGAGTGAGATCTAATATTCACGGTCAAAATCTCAGTATGTTGGGTAACCACACGTAGTGTTGAGGGAACATATATTCTCAAGATGAAATCCATAATCTCTTTTTATAGAGACACGAAATATCCTTTTAAGGTAAGTTTAATGGAAACTGGTTATTCAAGGTGCCTACTTTAGTAAGAAGTTACTAAAGTTTATATTTATTAAAATCGGATTTCAAAAAATATGAATAACTAAAAGATTAAACCGGGTACTCAAGGATAAAATAGTTGTTTACAAAATGACAGTTCATTATGACTTTGTTCACTATAGATATTTCATGGAGGGGTCAAATGATATCATTAGAGTCTTGGGATATAATTTATTAATAAGACCTAGAGTGCAGTTATATTTATATAATGGTATTAAATATAATTAATGGTAACTTTGGACTTGTCAAAAGTTGACAGATAAGCCCAAAACTTATTGGAGTTAGAGTTTTATTTGTTCACTTTGATCTCATCTCAAGCCACAAACTAAAGCCCAATTGGGCAGGCCCAAAAAGGCTAACCCAATTAGATAATTAGTTTTTATTTAATAAGAGTTATTAAATAAAGTAATTACAAAGTTAGTTAGAATGTACGTATGATGAAAAGAAAAGAAAACAGTTTTTCACTACAATGAGAAAAAGAACTTTCTTTGAGAATCAATGTACATAAAGACTGATTGAGAGACCACTCATCTTGAGCACTATGTGGAATTGGGATGTTGATTAGAGATATTCTCAAGTCTTGTTTTTGAATTTCACTGCATCAAGGTACGATTTCTATTCTTTATTCTAGAATTCAAGGTTATATGTTATCTCTCATGAATGAAATAGATCCATGTTTGTTGCTTCCGCTGTGTGTTTTGTATGAGATGCAAAACCAGATTTTCCAACCATATGTCTTCTATATTAATGTATGTTTATTTAGCAATTCTTCAAAAACATACAATCATATAATGATAGGATTATTTTATGGACAAGGATATCATTATTTCATTAAGGAATGTTGAGTGGATCAAATCCAAATTGAAATTTTCCTACATAATAATATAGATGTTAAGATATGTTTTACGATAAAGTTTAGTTTTCCTTCAAATTAAAATGGGGGAGGCGGGGAGCCTGTTATGCAAACGGTTTAAATGACTATTTAGTTCATGAACAATTTTAATCCCTAAAGTTTTAATTAAAATGATCATTATAGTCATTAATTATACTAAAGAGTATAGACCTAATAAAATTTTGTAATAGTTTTCAAAAAAAAAAATTTTTTTGAGTAAAATTTATATATGAGAGTATCACTAACATCATTTTAGTATACTGTATACACCAATCACGAACTACTGTCACCTCAGCAGTTTTGAAAAATATTGTAAAACTTCTTGTGTTTTTAGACTTACTGGTTAAATGTTGTGTGATCTACGATCAAGCTTTTAGTCTATATGTAATGATGGCTTGTCAATTTTTAGTTTGGCCACATTATTTAAGGAACTAAAAGCGACCACTTTAAAAGCTAAAATTCCTCAGACCAAAAATATATTTAAATCCTTTAATATGTTGACTATGTCTATATATACGTAATTACTTAAATCTTTTAACATGTTGACTATATGCAAATTCTAAATTAAGCCGCCACTTAATAAATCGAAGAAAAATTTCCTCTAAAGTGGTTGGAAGGAAAATTATAGTATCGTTTATTGAAAATTCAAGTTTGGTTCTTTGAATCTAGATATTAAAGAGCGAAGAAAAATATATGTTTCACACATCTTCTTGCATACATCTTTTTACACACGCAAAAAATTATACTAAAATTTTATTGCAAATTTCGTTTATGTATAAAAGTGTATGCAATAAAGTATGTGTAACAAACAAAACTCGAGAGTAAATAATGGTAACAACTTACAAGGAGAAAGGAAGTAATTTACTAATTTATACCAATATTTGGAATTGTCTTAACACATGAAAACATGAGTCAAAAGGGATTGGAATTCTTCTCCGCACAGGACTAGAAAATTCCACAGCTCACACGCCAAAATTGACTTTCGATGCAGTTTCCACGCGCGCACCTAGGATCATTCCGAAAAGTATTAGTAAAAGACTCTAGTACCCACAACCACAAGGCGCGGTATATCTATATATAACGCTGTGAAACTCATCTTCCGTGTTAGTTCTTTGGTCAGTTTTGAAACCACCTTTACTTTTCTGTCTTCTTTCTCTCAACCTTCCCTTCTTTCTCTATAAATAACACACCGTTCGCACCTTATCAATTTCATCAAAACCTTTCAATTCCCAAAACTCGCGAATATTACACCCCTCAGGTGCACTATTATTCATTCACGCTTAATTATGGCAAGCACGTTATTACGTACCCTTGAAATCACAGTGATATCTGGGGAAGACCTACGAAACGATCGAAGACCCATCAAGAAGAATGCTTTCGTTGTTGTCCGAACCGATTCTTACAACTCTCGTAGGACAGATATGGATACTGACGGCGGGAGCTATCCAAAGTGGAACCAAAAACTCGTGGTGGACATGTCAATGCATGCACAGTTTATAACGTTGGAGGTTCAATGCAAGACTTCGTTGGGCGATAAAACTGTGGGGACGGCAAGAATTCCGGTCTCAGATTTTGTTGGGGGGTACGTGCCCGAGAGTTATTTGCATTTTTTGAGTTACAGGTTGAGAGATCATAATGGCGAGAGGAATGGGATTGTGAATATCTCTGTGAGAGTTAAGGTCCCAGAATACGCATCGTGTTCGAGGACAGAGTTGGGAATTCCTATGGGGATGGGAGGGGCTTGGGGGCAGAGGAGTTTTGGTGGTGGAATTGTGACTGGGGTTCCAGTTTTGTGTACCTATCCTGGAAAATATTGAAGTATTTGGTGCCAAAAACACCTAGAGTCGCATGTGTGACGTGTCTTCTATTGTTTGTCAAAAGATTAATTGAATATATATACAAATTGTTAAAGAAAAATTTGTTTAGAAGTTACAACTTTAAGTTGAGTTATATCTTAATTAAAGGTTTTTTATTTTTATTTTTTTAATGATCGAATAAGACATATTCAACAAAAAGAGTACTAAAAAAACTTAAATCATTCAAAAACAAGCGGCTAAAGCTGAGCTAAGGAAGAAAGTAGAACTATTGTAGACCTACGTACAATTCTATAAACAAAAGTTCAATACCACATACACTTAATGATCCGTTTGGATTGAGGGGGAGGGAAGGGAGTAGAGTAGAGTAGAGTAGATTAAGCACAAAATTAGCTTATTTTTAGTCAACTCTAATTCTACTCCTCTTCACTCCCCCTCCTTCTTCCCTCCATCCAAACAGACCATAAATCTTGTGACAAGTGACAATGAGAAAGTATACTATGTTTTGGGTATATGTATCTTCTCTTTCACATTAAGTGAGTTTTCATTGTGGAACCCACCTGTGCTGAGAGAGAAGATACATATATATATATATATATATATATATATATATATCCTGTGAGATTCACTTGCTATGAGAGAGAAGATACATATACCCGAAACATGATATAATTTTCTCATGACAATAGTTGCAATAGCAAGTACAATTAAGTTTCCAAAATGGAATCAGCTGTGATTCTCCCAAAGTTGCAAAACTCTATTTTGAATCCAATTAACAACTCTTCTACTTGTAGCCAATCAACTCCTTATATCAAACATCACTTCCTTGGGGAGTGTCCAATTGAGAGCTTAATTTTATGTCCATGGGAACCTCACGCTGCGTCATTCCTTCTTTTATTTGGCTAGCTATGGACTTGCTTTCTAAACCCCCTCTGCAACTAAGTTTGATCACTGGCCAATTTGATTCATCAGCTACCAATTTCTCTTCTATATTGGCACTTTTGCAGCACTTCCTTCAAAGAGTCTTCTAGTGTAGGGACATTCAAAGAGTAAACGGTCTCTGATTTTTTTTTCTTTTTTCCTTTTCTTTTCTTTCTATAACGTACATATACACAAGACATGTCCATTGCAGCCCCTATTTCACAAGCCTCTCCCAATTGTTGTAAGTCTGCCTTTAACAGTCAACTAATTAAGTACTAACATATGAAAGCACGTTTAGGAATATGTTTCTTATACCAATCAGCTTCCATTAGCTGATAGCTGGAAATTTTATTCTTATTCCTTCCCATGTATCACTACAATTATACTTTCCATTAGCTGCAAGCAACCAAAACAGCTTCATCATTTTCCCCCTAATTGAACTTCACGCAATCTGCTCTAAATTAATATCAGTTGTTCAGATCATGCAGGAGCTCATCTAGCTGATATAGTACCATAAAAACTTATGCCCAAATGTTTGATACAAAAGCTGTTTTGAATGCTACCAATCATGACACAAATAGATTAACTCTCTTTTCCCAGCCCTATATATGCTAAGAGTAGCTTTAAACTATAGGATTATCTTACAAACCTAAAAACCCAAAACTCCTTCCTCTAAATAGATACTAGGTCTAGGATACACATTGATTCAGCCAACCAACTTAAATTAACCTACTCTAATGCGCGTCTCTGCAGCTGGCATGTTCCAATATCCATGTGGTTTTCAAATCCCAAACCACCTTCGACATAAATTGGTAAGTAACTATTAGTATATAAAACAAAAGGTCTGTAAAAATGTCAAATTTAAAATTAGTCTTGTGGGGACAAATAACCAAGAGTCACGCATCTTGGGCCGTGGGCTTGGTCCGAGGAAGACTCATGGGCCGAGCAATGTGGCAGTTATCAAAACATTCTACTTTCAAAAGATTCGCACATAGGACCGGCGATTCTGTCCGAGGAATGTATAGTCCTCGGATATAAAGTTTTCGGTTCAAGGATGAATACCAGTGGCTGAAGTAATCCTCCTGGAATCCCCAATGACAGAAACAAACTTGGTGAGCTTACTGGGAAGGAAAAGATCCCCGAAAATATCTGAAGAAAAGCTGCTAACACCACATTAAATACCCTGCAACTACTTTTCTGGCCGCATTTATGTGGAGAAGACCTCTGAACAGTGCTACCAAGACTATGACCTCTCACAGGGAGGCCAAAGAAAAGATCTGATGGGATAAGTATCAAGGGGCACCTTAGATAAATGACAAGTGTAAGGATAGGATGCTTAGAAGATGATTATATAATGTCATTCCTCCTCCATTGTAGAGGGAGGTCTTTTTTGAGACAAAAACGAAAAAGGAAAAGAAAAGAGAGAACTAGAACGTGAATAATATAAGAAGATTCCTCCTCGGACCTAAATAAAACGGACTTATTCCAAGTTATCTCGTTATACTTTGGGCCTTCTGATCAATTTTTTAGTTCATTTGTAAGAATAGATAAAACGAAACCCTCACCATTCAGATCTAATTCTTAAGCCCACTCTCTACAAATATATATTGCAGCGGCCTTATTGGGCCCGGGTCTTGCATGCTTTGGACTTGGGTGCACAATTTGTTACCCTACAAGTCTCTTGCGAGAACTGAGAACATATATAACGAAAAAAAAAATTCAACTTTTTTTTTAATGGAAAAAATTCTCAAATAACCAAATTTAAATTTGGTTTTTTGTTTAGGAGTCTGAATGATAGTTTTAAATTTAAAATCAATTCTCTAAATTAAAATTTTCACCAGATTAAAGATAATCAAAACTGATTGTATTGTTTCTAAACTACTTGATTCTATGACATGCCGAATATACCTTCTCATTTAAAATTCATATCCGGCATAGAATTAGAGAAGTAGTATGGAAAAAAGCTAACAAAGATCAAACAAGCACCAGTGGTCTAGTGGTAGAATAGTACCCTGCCACGGTACAGACCCGGGTTCGATTCCCGGCTGGTGCATTGTTTTTGCGATGATCCGGCGCCCATGTGATGTGTTATAGGGTCACAATGTGTTTTTCTTTTTAATTTTATTTTTACTCTGTTTTTCTTTGTAATTTTTAGGTATAAATAATTAAATATAACTATATTTTAATCATTTTTCAGCAAATAAACTTTAGCAAAGGGACACAAAGCGTTGAAAATTTTACAAACAAAACTGTCAATAAAATGGTACTGCTTTTTAGGTGCTTAAACTAAAACAAGTTGTTACACTCATTTGATGCAATTGATGCAAACATCAAAATCAAATCAGTTGGCAATAACCCGTCTTTACAATTGAGCCGCCACGTTTGATCGAATTCATTGCACAAATAATATAAATTTCGAAAAACAGTACTAGTTTAGGTGCCAATTCAATGAGCCACCAATCCAACCATCCAAGCTAGTCCCAATTTAATAATATCGTTCTAATGTAAAAACTATACTCCTTTATGATAAAAATTGCCGACTTTGATGACATGATAAACTCCCTAACGATGAAATGGTTTGGTTCCTTAATTACTACACTATTAGATACTAGTTTTATCAATTTGGTCATAACTCATAACAACCGTACAAGATACTTCATATATATATATATGGCAGCCCCGCGTGCTCGCAGCCTAGGCCATGGCAAACCAACGTGGGCAGATAGTTAAGGCCGTAGCATGCATGCTATCTAGGCCTTGGCAGCCCCGCGTGGACAGGCAGCCAAGGTCGTGGCGTGCACACGTGCACGCTGCCTAGGCCATGGCATGCCTCATGGGTGGGCTACTAAGGCCACTGCATGCCTTGGGGACCCCTCGAAAGCCATGGCAGCACTTGGGAGGCACACTGAAAGAAGAATAATGCTATTATACTAGCAACATAATATTTTTTATAATTTATTTCACTACCGTTGACATGATCTATTCTAATTGGTCTACATCATTTTTACCTCATATATATGTGTGTGTGTACGCATGCGCGCTAAGAGAGAATAATGCTATTATACTAGTAACATAATTTTTTTTTTTTACAATTTATTTCACTACCATTGACATGATCTATTCTTATTGGTCTACATCATTTTTACCCATGTTCGTTTATATTACAATATTATTACTAAGTTCGTTACTATTACAACATTATTAGCCAACATTTATTATGTATTCTATCACAAAAGGTCATATCAATTAAAAAACACTAAGCCCTATACTTAATTTATAAAAGATTTTTTTTAGAGATAATTACAATATGTTGTTAATCCCGCAACTTGAACATTTTCACCCTTAGACCCTCAAGCACTATGTATTTGAGAATGTGTCAATTCAGCTACAAGCTCTTACCTTATAATAAAAAATATATATTTAAAAGCATGGCCACGTACATAATTTCCTGATATGCAGCAAACCTTATCATATATCTACTGGTTTATATTTCTTATTCCTTTCAAAAAAAAAAAATTCCATTTAAATGCCTCGTTTTCCTTTTATGGAAGGTCCCAAAATACCTGTCATCTATACTCTATATAAAAAAGGATAGTTGAAGTGCTTGTGTTTGACAAAACGACACAAGCATGACTTAAACGACAATTGCAATTTTATAGTGCTGAAATTACTGTGTTGCTGCTAAGTGTATGTTTGAGCTAAAAAGAAGTGGACCCCTTTTTGGTATTTCCCTCAGTTCTAGAGGTTTCTCGTTTCCTACTTTATAATTTGCTGGTGACACATTTGATTGAAATTACTGTGTTGCTCCTAACTTCGTGTGTGAGCTAAAAAAAAGTGGGTCCCTTTTTAGTCTTTTTGTTGTCAATTGTAGAGGTTTCTTGCTTTATCTTCTGCTGTTAGTCAGTTTTGATGGGTATTTTTGTCTTTTAAATTTTATTTTGCAGCAATCAGAACCGTAGTTTTCTTAATCTCTTTTTTCTCATTTTGTTCAACTACTTACCTTGTTGATAGACCCAAACAAAGAACAAGGTGAGGGACAGAGATGAGGAAAAAAAAAAAGTCAGCTATGAGCCAACCGATAGAGAAAGAGAAAAAAGAGGGAAAAGAGGAAGGTATTTTGTCTTTTTGCTCACATGTTTTTTGTTTATCCATATGCACACAGAAGTCAATTTATCCTCCCAACTTTATCACCTAGATTAGCTTGCTGTTAGGGTTCAAAGAGGAAAAAAAAAAAAAGAATCATGATTGCTTCTTCTCTAGATTTTTCCGTCATACATGTTTTTTTTACTTATCCTTATACACGTAGAAGTCAATTTTTTCTCCCAAGTTTATCACTTGAATTACCTCGCTGTTAGGGTTCAGAGAGAGAAAAAAAAAAATTTCATGATTGCATCTTCTTTAGATTGTGCTGCCTTACTCAATTATGTATCAATTTGTCTTCCCTTTTGTAGATCAAATGTCTAGATATGGAAAAATTCGTTATTTTAAGCCTCTTTTTGTACACGGTTGTTGATGGCCATTTTGGAAGTCCAAGGGGAAAGGAGAAGCCCCGCAACGCGGACAGAAAAGAGTAGGCAAATGGATAGAAAACTCATTAAGCCCAAACGGTAGGAATAATGAATCACATGATCATGAGATAAACAAATGGGCCTTGAGGGGATAAATGGGCTTAAAAGAGCCGGAAAGAGGAAAAAAAACAAACCATTGGCAGTATATGATGTGAAAAAGTGAGAATGGGCAATGGTAGACTCAAAGTAATGAAAGCAAAGAAAGTAAGGGGTTAATGGCAAGTCTACGAGTCTCAAGGATGAGGGATAATGTAATTAGGCCGGGAAGCCCAAAGAACTCAGTGAAAGCCTATGGGAATGCTAAGTTAAGAAAATGACCAAGGAAGCTCAAGAAAAGCAAATGGGCCAAGGACGCCCAAGAAAAAACAAATGGGACACAGGAGTCTGCCAGTGATGTAATAAAAGAACCAATGACCGTATTGGGCCATTAGGAGAAGAATAAACGGCAGGCCCAAAGAAGCTCAGCAGGATTGAGGCAAACAACTTTACAGCAGGAGATGGTAGTAGAAAAAAATGTGAGTTGAAGAAAGGCAAAACCCACTATCAAGCAGAGCCTAACCCCTAAGTGGGGCAAGCCACAAAAGAAAGAGGAACCAGAAAATAGTCAAAAACGGACGGTAGACTGTGCAAGCTAACCATGGTAAACGCATGAGTAGTAGACAGATTTTGGACATACATGGAAGAGAGGCACGCACAAGGTCCAGACCTCACCAGCTTGTACCCAGCTAATACAGGACACGGTGAGGTCATGGGTCAGAGGTAAAAGGGCATGGTTTGACGGTGGGGAGAGGGGAAAAACTTATTCTGAGGATCCTGCTCGGGCTCTTTTAGGGGAAGTATCCTGCTGGGATGACATACTACCCAAAAGAAGCAAAGCTGAGTTGGAACCACTAGGTGCATGCCATGAGGGATAGGGAGAGAGAAGGCACCCACGCCATAACAGGGAAGGGTGCCACGGCAGACAAACAAACAAACAAAATAGTTTTCTTTTGTCTGGTGATGGGGAGTGGCACACAAACGGATCAGTGGTGGTCCGTAAGTACATCCAGACCAAATAAAGGTGGTTAAGGGCTATAATAGTAAAACCCGGTCACGGCAGGCACTATAAAGAGAGGCCCTTGCCGTGTACAGGGGATGACACCAACACCATGGTATAGGAATTTGAAAACCAGGAAATAGAAAACAAGTATTAAGAAAAAGATGAAGAAAGAAAAAGGATAAGAAAGGGGAATATTAGAAGTGAAGAAAAGAAAAAGATTAGAGAGTTAGAGCGGCAGGCATGCACCAATAGGTTGATTCTCTATCTCCCTCTCAAAGTCCTGCTCTCTGCCAAAAACAAAGAGTTCTCTTGTGCACCAACCATTCAGATCTGTTTCACTTAAAGTAATTAATTTTCACGACAGGATTTCCCTATGAGATTATTCACTTTGAAAAGAGACGTTCTTCCCTCTCCAGTTTTGGTCCTGCGGATCTGATTTGATCTAATTTCTTTCTTCTTTTGATTAACCCATATACTACCCACTTATTCCCCTTACTTTTCTTTATAAAAGTAATTATTGTTAAACTGTGATTATCTATTCTTGATTAGGGATTATCTATTCACTTTAATTAAGAAGTCTACTTTTTTTGGTCTTATTATTATTATCATATCTGCTTGCCATGACTCATCTAAAACAGTTCTGCCTGCCGTAAGCGCATTCTTGGCGAACGAGGCATAATTTGCGCACAAGCCGGATCAAATTGAGTTGCAACTGGACCGATCTCAAATCCCTTACTCAGAATATTTGGGCCTAGTACCGCAGGAGGCAGCCTAGCCCGATATAACCAAAAAGGCCCACTACAACAGTATATACTCATCTTTATAAACTACGCTTGTGATATTAAAGCTCTTTTTTGTATATAGTCTAATAAGATCTAACATTATTATTGTAGTTAATTTATCAAAAAAAAATTCCTGTATTTAGATTTTGACATAAATATAGCATAAAAAATTATATTATTTATTTAATATAACAAATAACACATTGTCTATGTATGTGATCCTTCACAGTAAAATTTGAAAATAGCATTTGGGAAAAATACAACCAAAAAAAAAATTTTTTTTACACAGCCATAAAAAAAATTGGTATGCAAGTACTCTTCAACATAATCATTGAAAGTAAGATTTTGCTTCAAGCATGCACTTCAACTTAATCTTTGAAAGTAATTTTCGTCTTCTTCTCTTCTTCTTCTTCTTCTTCTTATCATTATTAGTTTGTTCCTGAAAAGTTGAGTTGATTTAAAAAATTAAATATGAGTATTACCACAAAATTCAATACTACTATTGTAATAGAAACTATAATATTAACTTGGATAAGTAATCTTTAAGCTCTTTGATAGATTCTGGTCTATTAGTAGTTCTGTGTTGATAGAAACTTAATTAGAGTGTGATAGAGAGCTATGGGAGAAAGTGGTGGGGATAGAGCTGAGGTATTAGTGACTATGTTGAAGGTAACCAATAACCATAGATTTAATAATAGATATCCGAATATTTTGAAACATATAATGGTATGATTTCTAAGCAATTTAATAATTAAATAATTATAAATAAATTCTATTTCTAAACTTAATTGCAATCTTTCTACTGGCTAGCACGCGCCTTGCACGTGCAGTCAATACTAGTCTTCTTAAAAAATGAAAGTTTTTAAATTTTCCATTTAAAATATATATACATACATGTGTGTGAGCCTTTTTTTTAAATAATCATATCAAGACATAGATTGAGATGAAGAAAGTTTCTTATTGGTCAAACTTAAAATTCCTTTTGACAAACAACTTTGACAAATGCCAACATATACACGTACATAATTTCCTGACACGCAGCAAACCTCGATTCTCACCTGGTCCAAGTTTCTACTGGATGAAGCTCAAATGCTCAATCAGCAGCAGTATAGGAATTGAAACACATGCTACAGCAGGAAAGGTTCTGTAATAGTAAAAGGTTTTTCCTTTTCTTTTTCCTTTTTTTCCCCAGCATTTATAAGATTTAAGTTCCAAAATATTTAGCATTACAACTCAAAAGAACTGTCATCTTTACAATTATCGCGGAAACATACTAGACTGTTTATACATAACATATATATAAAAACCCATATACACCAATACATAGAAGATACATGAGCAAGTATGGTCACTTGCAGCAAGTAAGGTCAAGGATGCGTAACAGCACGCCAAGTGTGCACGAGATACACGCACATGCTCATGCTATAAAAGATGGATCTGATCAGCACTTGGTTGAGAAGCTTGTTTTTTATACATCCTCACTACCACTTTGGTTGACAGGCTTCAAAATGTTGAATTTGCAAAGAGGGCAGGTGGCATTGATGTGTAACCATTTGTCGATGCAAATGCAGTGGAAATGGTGATTGCAAGGGAGTTCACGCAGTTCAGTTCCGTCGTCATAGGAAGAAAGACAAATGCAACATTCCTAAGATGAACCAAAAAAATAAAAAGTGTCAAAAGTGAAATTTCAAGATTAAATTCTCCTATTCACCAAGTCACTTTAGGTTCCATCAAGAGATGAGTTCCAGACCCTTTCAGAGATGAGATCTAAAAAAGACCATATCTCCAAATACTTTCAAAACGGTCCTAACTCCTAATTAACAAAATGATTTTTAAAATAGTATTATTCAGAAAAAATGGCCATAAGTCCAACCCTTTTTGACAGTTGTGAAGCTATTTTCAAGGATGTCATACAAGACTTATTCAAAATATTAGACATATATAAACCACAAATTGTAACTTACAGCATCCTCTTGGGACAGAACACGTTCAATGGGAGTATCTGTGTCGCACTCAATCATCATTCCTCCAAAAGATTCTTGAATCTCACCATTAACTTTCTCAAAATCACTTATGTTTCGGAATTTGTACTTTGGGAATTGGTCAATTTCCTCCTCTGTTGCTCCTTCCTGTTCACATATAAAAGATGAAATGAAGTCACATGTGAAATACCCAATGCCTAGTGTGGATGGAAGAATACATATTCATGCATAAATTTGTGAGTGCCCAAGCAAAATTAAAACATAGATCCCTTTTGGTCAAACTTTGTAATTAGAACCTCATCACAATGAACCACAAGAATTGATATCTCCTGCTTCAAACAACAATGTTCACTAACTGTGTCCCATCCATCATGCCTTTCCAGGGCATCCTTCAAACTTTAATTCAGAATAATCCTTTCAATTTGACATAATTCTTTGTTTAAAGATCCCAATGCATTGGAATGCAGCAAGTAGAGTGAATCTTGCAATAAAATCTAAATAAATATTCCGAAAACTGGCTCCAAAAAGAAAAACATAGGGAGAATTAAGTTCAGTTTGCAACTTATGAAACAAACACACATAACCACTAGGATTTTGAATTAGTTGGAATGCTTTCTTCAGAATGATCGGACACACACACACCAAAAAAAGAAACCCACCTAATACATAGTACACTTTCTATTGCGAATATTCCTCATACTCATAGAGGAAGTTAGGAAAAGATCAACCTATATGAAAATTTTCTATCATGAAACAAGAACATACGGAAAATTTTCTAACAATCATCAAATCATACAAGTATCCTAACAAGGGTTTGTGAACATGTGGATTCGCCATTCAATTCTATTAAAAGTTCTACCATTTCACAACCAGAATAGCAATTAGAATTTTATAAACACCAACTGAAGGTTACAAGTTCGATTGAAAAATTAGACTAAATTGTGTGAATATAACAGAAGCATTCATCATTTTCTACCTGATCCGTCACAACATACAAGATTGTGATTATGCATGGTAGACAGCAGCAAACAGCAATTCCAACAAGACATGCAACGGCGACGCATATCAAAACAAAGACAACATCGAAAGCAAGAAATGTAATACAAAGCCTGCAAAATAGACCCATCCATAAGCAATAAAAAAATAGAAAAGGAAAGCTAAGCAGATAAATGCTCAAAGAAGCTGCTGAATCCAAAAAAAAATTTATTCAAACGCACCAGTAAAGCTGAGGTGAATCATGTGTCAAAGTTTGACCTCCAGCAGTTACCCAATAGAATCCAACGATCCACCAGATAAATGAAAACATCGTATTTGCTGACTCGAGATGCTTAACAACACTGCCAAAGTAGTCAGTTTTATCCACATACATTTCTATTAGATATAAGCAAATAATGTTTATTTCTATAGCTTAATAATGTGAAGCATAATGACATTTTCAACAATATGCTCAGAGAATGTATTCCACTTCAACTTTGCATTTGGGATGGCGGGGGAGGGGGGAAGATGTTTCAAATTTTAGAAATGGATAGTGCAGAAACCAAATCCTGATTACTGAAAGTCTAAATTAATTACTCAAAAGTGTCACACAAAATTAAACGAGCAGACTGCACAGCTATAAAAGAAGCTTATAGATAAAGTGAACTGTACACTCTCATCCAGGTCTCACTTCCTTTTCTTATAGCCCTTGAAACTACCAAGTAGATAAGATACAGCATTGTTTAGTTTATAACAGCATTCAATTTTTCATACAACGTTTAATAACTGTGCTCTGCTCTGCTCAGCTCAAACCTTTTATACTTAACTGCCATCCTGTAAATAAGATCACCAAATCGGCCCAAATACCATTCCTTTATATATTATTATTTAATATAGTAAAACTCACAATTTAATTCATTCCTGTGCATAGTAACAACCATGACTAACAGAAAATTGCAAAGAAATGGCATATCTACCCACTTCATATAACACAGCACCCAAATCCCATAAACCATTTCCATCTACTACTTCCCCAAACAACATCAAAGGTTGTCAACAAATTTTCTCAATGCAAAATGAATTTTTTATATCGAAGCAAATAACAACAAAAACAAAAACAACAAGGACAACGTTGTCAAAAAGTCTAACCTGGTTTCTTCCTCAGCCTGTCGATTCTCAATCCCATAATCTTCACCATCACTCCCAGACCCAGAAGTCGAACTCGAATTCAAATTCAAATCCGCACCACTTTCCCAAACCCCACTTCCTTCCAATCCCAACAAACGCGCCTCGCGTCGTTTCTTATACTCAACGATCACACACCCCATATGAAACAAACATTGCACCACGTATCCAACAACCCACACCCTCAACGGCACAACCGGCCTCTCCTCCACGCTCAGCCCCAACACCACCAACCCGACCCCAATAAACGCAAAGTTCCAAAGCATATCCAAAACCAAAACCGGCTTCGAGTACGCCCAGTCGCTCTGCCTCTCCTCCAACTGCTCCGCCGCGTTCTCCCTCACCCGAACCGACGGCTCCCGGAGCATCATGCGCCGCCCGCTCGCGCGGCGGAGGAGCCGAGCGGCTCCTCGCAGAGGCGGCGGCGTGCGGCGGATGAACCGGCGGCTCCGGATTAGGCTGTCGGTTAAGGAGTGGCCGAGGAGCGGCGACGCGTCCAGGGCAGCCTCGGACAAAGAAGAACGAGGCGGTTGTGTGTTCGAGTCTTGCATTTTGACGAGGTTTTGATTTTTGTTTCGGACAAATTGAGGTTTGAAATTGTCGGAATTTTGTTTTGGTTGGTTGGGGTTGAGATTTTGATAAGAGTGGAATTTGAAACGATGGGATTGGTGGGTTTTTTTTTTTTTTTTTTGTTTGTTTCTGTACTGAGAATTCTGTGTTGTTTTTGGAAGGGTTTGAAATGAAATTTTTTGAAATTGAACACAAGTAATAAACTCGATGGTAACAAGAAAACAAGGTTTATAAAAACAAAAAAAATGATAATTTAAGCTCTAATTAACGTTCACGGTGGATTGGACAGAGTAGATATTCTGACCCGTGAGTGTAGGGAGAGATTAGCGCACAATACTGTGTGTTATTAACCAGTGACCATTTGCTATTGGCCACAGTTTTGTCATAATTAAATTGTCCAATGACTTTTGCATTTATAACCTTTCCATTTTGTTTTTTTTTTATCTTGTCCGTTTGGTTGGGTGAAATTCCACTTGTGTTCATCCCAAAAGAAAAATACAACTTTTTTAAACCAAATTTTTTTTTTTTTTTTACTTTTTTGAAGTAAAATAAACTAATGAAAATAACTTATAACATATAAACACGTGTTCTTATAAAATATATATATATATATATATATGATGCTGCACGGAATCAGTAGGCTGAATGCTTCGGCTTCGGTGGGCTACTGGTGGTTGCGAAGGCCTACAAAGATGAACACACGATCAAAAGGGACCGGTGTAGACCGGCCAAACACCCTCCGATGGCTAAGTTAGTTTCTTCCTTGAAAAGAGTTTTTAACTTTTAGAAAGAAAGTCTCAGAATACACTTGCCTCATTTTGATTCAGACTGGTCCTTTATATAGAGGACTTTGGAGCGGTTATTGGCTTGGTAACTTCCCCAAGATTTGAGGAAATTCTCTTGAGTTCAGACATAACTTCCCCAACGGCTATAGGAGTTACAACCGTTGATGGAAGTTATGTACTTAAGAGGAATCCATGGCGATGAATTCGGGTTGAGTAACTGTTTCAAGGTTTTAAGATTCGAATCTTTCGTACTGAGAGTTTCTAAGTGTCATGTGGTCGTCCATGGACTTCGTCTATGGAAGACTTGGTTTTCTGACGGTGTTATGTGAGTCGTCCATGTACTTTTTCCATGGACGACCCTACTGTTCAGACTTGTGTGAATCGTCCATGTGTTATGTACATGGACGATGCTACTGCTCTGTCGCTGGGTAAGTCTTCCATGTGCCTTGCCCATGGACGAGCCCACTGCTCAGACGACCAACAAGAATAATTGGCTCAAGATCACGGACGATCCATATGGACGAATATGAGTTGTAATTTTTTTCTACTATCCCATCAATATATATAAACAAATGTTCGTCCCAATGAATTTATCTTATTTACAAAGTAATTACATAATTAATACTTGTACAACAAATATATATATGTGTGTGATTTTTATTTTATTAAAAAAAACTATGGAAATAAATGTATTAATTATTTATATAAATGATTGTGTATTTATATGGAATTATTTATTTTATCATTTCAAAAATAAATATAACATTGCAAGATTTTAATGGAGTGTTTAAAATATAATAGAATTAGACAAGATTCTAATAGAGTCACATCAAAAAAAAAAAAATATATATCTAATGGAGGGTTTAATATAAAATACAAATTTAAATATTATATTTTATAATAATGACATGTAAAATTTTGAAACCTCAAAGGCTTGTGAAGCAAAATATTAGAAGTCAATAAGAAGTTAAAGCATCTTCAATTTTATATATTATAGATTATAGAGGTAAATAAATTCATCCAAATGGTCAGGATACTAAACATATCTAAAAAGTAAATAAAAAATAAAAATTTAGAAACATCTAAAAGTAATTGTGTCATATGATAGTGCTAATTGTTAAG
Organism: Notholithocarpus densiflorus; assembly: GCA_030021035.2. Classification (NCBI taxonomy): domain Eukaryota; kingdom Viridiplantae; phylum Streptophyta; class Magnoliopsida; order Fagales; family Fagaceae; genus Notholithocarpus; species Notholithocarpus densiflorus. The sequence goes on from JARYZH020000021.1 coordinate 333,448, forward strand.
TTATAAAAATTTAGAACAATTGGCAAACCGTGAGCACAAACTTATTTAGGTATAGATCATAAAGTCTACGGAGCATATTAGACAATATTCAAGGTGCTGCAAGTTAGAATACAAGAACAAGGAAACTGCAGGTTCAAGAATTCGAAATATGTCAATCTCGACCAATTGAGAAAACAGTTTGACTGGTCGAACTGCGTTTCTGCAGAATTTTAAAGCATCGTGATTCATATTATTTATCTATCTTTATTTCCACACATCCATTGATGTGCTTTTTTGAGCATTTCAGGAAAGACAGGTACATTTCAATCAAGATCTTCTGCCTTTCCTTGTAACTTTTGAGTTAGAAGTTTTAGATTGAGATTTGTGATGTATTTGGGCATTTTATTGTAATAGAGTTGTTCTTGTATTTAAGCATTTAATTTTGTTTGTAAGTTTTGTCATGGATTGCCAAAGGGAAGATTGTTAGGTTTTAAAGGTTTAGAATAATTGGCAAACCATGAGCACAAACTTGTCTAGGTATAGATCATAGAGTCTATAGAGTATATTAAACAATGCTCAAGGTTCTACAAGTTAGGATACAAGAACAAGAAAGCTGCAAGTTCAGGAATTCGAAACATGCTAGTCTTGACTGATCGAACTGCATTTCTGCAAAATTTTAATTTTGGCCCAACAACCCATTAAAACCATTAAATGATTAGGGTTTCAGATCTAATTCACATAGTATTTAAAATAAATCCTAAGGCACGTTTTAAAAAGAGAGAGTAGAGTGCTTCTTGTGCCTCCTATTATAGATCTAGGGTTTTTGTACCCAAAACTCTCTAAAATCTTCTACCGGTGTTATTCTTTGAAGAAACTCAAGATCCAGTGTTGTGGAAGTTGCTATTATCACTAGTCATGCTAGAAATCTAAACTTTCAAGGGTGGTTTTGGAGTCATAGACTATAGGTCTACTTGGGAGATCTAAAGCATGAACTGAAGGTTCATGTGAGAGCAGATCCACATAAAAAAAGTCTGAGGAGTTCAAAGCTTAGTTTGGTAACTGTAGTTAGATTTACTACGAATTAGTATCCTTGACTGTAAATCTCAATTTGATATAGTGGATTGTTTTCTTGGAATCATTCCTCCCAGGTTTTTTACCTTGAAACGAGTTGTTTCATTGGTTTTTCTGGGTCATCACATCTTGTGTTATTTACTTTTCCCCTATGTTTGATACATGTGATGAATGTTTAACCTATATTTGAACAATTAATTTAAGTAATTATTTGGCTAATAAATTAGGTTAAACATATTGTGTTTTCTAGGGGTCTAAATCCTTACACTAATCATATGTAAGGCAATACAAAAAACTTGTATCTTGTATTGTGTATTTATGCCATATGGCTCAATCTGAATCATCCCAAACCCTTGTCCAAATCCAAAATCGATGACCAACATTGTCATGACAAGAAACACCCTAATGATGGATGACCTCCCTATTGGGGAAGGCATGTATCTTGGAACATGTGGGTTAACACACTATGTAGGAAATAAGCCATGCTCAAATTAATGGAACGAAGGGGATGATGTACCTAGAAACACTTGTGATTATTACATAACATATGTGAGTATTTTTTTTTAGTTTTTTTTTTAGAGAGTTTCAACTTATGGTGTCCGTTCCTAATGATAGTTCTTTATTATCAGACCCATACACTAATCGGTTTTTGGTGTAGGCATGAATTAAACCCCAAATATTTTATTCAACCATTATAAACTTTACTAATTGAACTAACTGGAACTCACAACATATGTGAGTGTTGATTTAAGCATTGAAGAAGTTTTAACCAATACCACACCAATATTAACCACTAGCTTTCCCTTTTTTGGGTTTTGCAGATCTTCCAAAGTTCCACTTAAGGCATATGGCTAGTTTATTCGAGTTTCATTTAGGGGTGTCAATGTTCGACCTAACCTGCGAACACGACACAAACCCGACACGGGTTTTTGTGGGTTAAGGTTGGGCCTTAGCAGGTTTGGGTCATAAACGGGTTGACTTGAAAGCAATACGATAAGAAATAGGTCATAAGAGGGTCAACTCGCATGACCCGTAATAGACACATTTGACACGCCAATTTATTTGTATCAACCTAAAATGACCCATTTAACACAACCTATTTAACTTGTATAACAAACAAATATTCATTTTATTTTAGATTTGTCAAATACCTTTTATATCTAACCTATATTTTAAATTTAAATTGAAAAGTGAGTAATTATAAAAAACTTACAAGTATAATTGGAAATTGAAACTTTACAAATTTTACGTACCCTAATATAATTGGAAATTGAACTATATTATTTTGAATGTGGGTTGAAGACTTGAAGTGTATGCACTACTTTTGGAATGTAAAAAATATTTATTTCTAGATGGATGCTATATTTAATATTAAGTAGGTTGAAATTGGTTGTGTCACATTCTTGTCAACCTAACACAACCTGTTTATTAAGCGTGTCAAGTGGGTTGGGTCAGGTCAACCCGCATCATTAGTAGATCGGGTTAGAGTTGAAGGATCATGACACGATTATTAAATGGGTTGGGTTAGAGTTGAGCCGTTTAGTTGAATACCCCTACCTCGACACGACACGAACTTGACACGCTAATTCAAATTGACACCCTTAGTTTCATCACAAACAATTTTCTTTTTTTAATCAATTGCGTTATTTTTGTTTCATTCCTTTTTTAGATTATTAAAATAAATAATTAAGCTTTAGATCTCAAGTTGAAGACAAAGTGCATTTCACGTTTCATTAATTATATGTGCCTTGCAAAATAGTCAAAGTCATATTCTGCTTGAAATAGAGGAAAATTATATTGGAATGAAGGCCTATCTTTATGCATCTATGTGTTGGTACTTGCCTACTTTGTACAACGGAACTATATGACACACGACTTACCTCCATGATTTTTCAATGATAAAATTGATCAACAATGCCTCGCTATTATCAAGTGATTACAAAGCATTATCTTAGTAAAGTTGATTAATATCGTGTGGAACAAGAATTGGATCAAAAGCGAGTGTATCATCACTTTCCTTGAACTGTGGAATACTTTACAGTAAACACGTAGAAAGTCTAGGAAGTTGAAGACAAAAACGCGCAATGAGTGTGATTTGTGAAAGGGATAAGAAAAATGCTAAGGCACAACAATTTACACAATTTTTGTCACAATTCGTCGAACTTAACACGTGACAAGTTGTGAATGGTGAATGAAAAAAAAAAAAAAGTGTCTTTAGTAGGGTCTACATCACCGTAATTTATGTCGAGTTGCGGTAAAAATTGTTGTGTTCTTAATATTGCTGATGAGATAATGAATCTGTGAACTGTCAAAGTGTGAATTATGTGACATAAATTAAGAGGGAAAAGATGCCAAAACGCTCTCGTTCTTGGAAGCAATAGCAGGAGAGGATAAAACGTACGAGTACGACAACAGAGAACCATAAAGAACTATACTGCTGGAACTTGTGTTTTATTATGACATTGTACCTTGCCATCTTTCTCATCTCATAATGTTTTTGCCGCCAACTTTGACCCCCAAAAAAAAAACTTCCCGCCAAAGTTGATTGAAAAGTTATAATAAGTGGTCCTCTCTCAGACAGTAAATTGTGAAATGGACCAGACGGGAATTCTGGATAAAGGGACCCCATGTTTTTGGCTCTTCGTCGTCTCTGTTTCTTGGATGTGGGATGCATTTGTTGGAACTTGAAGTTGAAGAAGAAGTGACCTCATGGCTCTTATTATAATATTTGTGACCATTCCTGTTATTTTGGTATAGTTTTTTCTGACTTGAGAACAAAAATGTATGAATTGTCATTGTAATTATACGTCCCTTTTTCTTTTCCATCTTTTTTGGCCATCCAGTCATGTCATTGTCTAATTATCACATAAATTGTATTTTAGTTATGAATATTGAGGGACCAGAAACCTCTGGTTTTTTTTTTTTTTAAGTTTGGGAATAGTATTTTCCTCCCCCACTAAACTAGTCAAATTGTTTGTGAACAATTCAAGCTCAATAAATAAACTTAATTATTGGCTTATCTAATATATAAATCAAACTCAAACATTATGGTGTATTTGTGAATGATGATCAGTTGGTTCTGCAATCGACTTGGAAATGGATTCTTGCAATATGAGACAAGTTATATGATAAAGTTTAATAAAATATAATTTATTTTATTTTTCTTTTATTTTTATGTCTTAATATAAAGTTTAATAATTACAGTAGTTATTAATAAGTATTTATTAAGATTGTACTTGTATAAGAAATTATTCATTATATTATTTTAAAAAATTATATTATTTTTGTATGTGTTTTAATAAGTATTATTATTTACTTAAAAATATATATATATATATATAATATAGCAAAATTATCATAGATGGTTTAAATGTATATATATAGAGGGAGAGGTTATATTCTTAAAATAGGTTGAAATGGATTGCATCAGTGTCAGCTCAATACAACATGTCTATTAAATGGATTGAAATGGATCATACCACTCAATACAAATTGTATACAAATAAATACCAATGTAGGTTGTAAAATGTGTAAATAATTTTGTTAAGAAAATCAAAATAACGGAGAGAATTTTAAGAAATAATTTTTTTTTTTTTTTTTTGTTTATGTGGATTTAGTTTTGACGACACTATTTAAATACTGATAAGCAAACAAAAAGTGCAATTCAACTAAATTTCAAGAGGACACAAACCTGCTTGAGTGGATTTGAGCAGAGACAAGTCTCCTCAAACAAACTTGATAGGCACAATCAAGTGGAGGCAAATAGACATTTGCTTTTAACCCAAAAAAAAAAAAAAAAAAAAATAGACATTTGCTTGAAGCACGCCTAACAGGTCGCCCAAGTAATTGTCGACTAATCAAAGCTCACTCGAGTAGAGTGAAAGACTCACTCACAGAAACTGCTTGTAATATTTTGAGAAATTCTTGTCTCAGACGGCTAGTAAGGGCCATGAAACAAATTTTAATACTTGAACCAATTGAGGTGTCTCTCCAAATATACCTATTGAAAGGCCATACGGCACATATTTCTATATAAAGTGTTTTTTTAGGACATAATTTTTTCATTATTATAAAAATTTACAAGAATTCTCAAAGCTATCACTCATAAATTTTTTTATTATTGTATAATTGGAACAAATTTGTAGGAACTCTTTAGCAACATTTGTATATAGACAAATATTGTCTAAGGACAACATTCATTTACGTCTCTACGTCATTACTCTTTGTTCATTTCATTGTTTATTAAATATGTTACGTGCGTGAGTCTTGTCATGTTAATTTGCTTAATAAACGAGTCATGTTAAATTGAGGTATTTTAACATAATTACTGAATAGATCAAATTAGGTGTATATCTATACTTCAATACAACATGAATACGATGCACCAATGGAAAATGCATCTCCTCACCAGAAATGATTTTATTTCCATGAAGTAGAGACCTCGCCCAAAAACAAGTTTTGTTACTAATTATCCTATTGAGAAGCGACCTCGGAATTAAGAACTTGTAGTGAAACTTGATCCACTTCCCTAACATTTTTTGCCATAGTCTCTACTTTAGAGAAATTTTGATTATGGGGGAGTGGATTAAAATTTTGAAAATTTAACGGGTTTCAACTAGATAACTAGAACGACCACATCAACTAGATCAAAACGTAACATTAGGAAAGCGAATCAAAATTTTGAAACTTGCTGGGGGAAAAAATCAACTTCCCTCGGATCACGATCTAACGGTCATGGATAAACTGGTTTTGATTCAAATTAACAATGACTTGGTTTTTGAGTTAAGGGCTCATTTGGGATCCGCTTATTTTGTTGAAACTGAAAACTTTTTGCTAAAAGTACTGTAAATAAAGGTAAAAGTTAATTAAAATAGTACAGTGAGACTTATGAATAGTACAAAAAGTATAATGAAACTCATAAATAGTAGTAAAAATAAGTTGAATAGTAAAATATGTTGGCATAAATAATTTTTGCCAAAACGGAGACTTGGGCCTTGGCATTCTTTTTCTTACTGATTGCGATTCAGCTTTGAGCTTCTACAATTAGGACATTTCAACTTTGAATCCAAAAGTTTCCCGCCACCTCATCCACCCTCACCTTTTCTCCTTCTTTGCACTAATCCTAATTGGTCATTGCTATATAATAGTATCCTATTACTTTGCTCTTCAGGTATCAGATACAAATTACAATACGATCATTTCAATAAAGAACACAGCGATAACAAGCTGGGTTATGTTTAAATTACAATTAAGGCTTTTGGGTCCCTCGTGTAAAGCTTTACATCAATTCAATCACACAGGATTAGCTCATTTTATTTATAATTATAGCGTTGTGAATTCCTCTAATTCTAATACGTTTGATTTGAACCGGCTAATAAATGAGCTGTCTAAATCGGGCCGAATTGATGAAGCCCGTAAGATGTTCGATAAAATGTCTGAAAGGGATGAATTTAGTTGGAGCACAATTATAGCTGCTTATGCTAATTTAGGGAGACTAGATGAGGCTAGAGAACTCTTTGATGAGGCTCCCAAAAAAAGTTCTATCACTTGGTCTCCTCTTATATCTGGGTATTGTCGGCATGGTTGTGAAATTGAAGCTTTTGAATTGTTCTGTCAAATGCGGCTTGAGGGACAAAAACCCAGCCAGTATACATTGGGAAGTGTTCTTAGGGGGTGTTCGATATTGGGTTTGCGCCAGAGAGGTGAAAACCTTCATGGTTATGCCATAAAGTCTGGATTTGACTCTAATGTTTTTGTTGCCACTGGTCTTGTTGACATGTATGCAAAGTGCAACTGCATTTTGGAAGCCGAATGTCTCTTTGAAACATTGACTGATAGGAAAAACAATGTGTCGTGGACTGCTATGATTACGGGGTATTCTCAGAATGGTGATGGCTATAAGGCAATTGAGTGTTTCCGAGACATGAGGGCTGAAGGAGTTGAGTCCAATCAGTTCACATTTCCTAGCATATTGACAGCTTGTGCAACAGTTTCAGCATGTGATTTTGGGGCTCAGGTGCATGGGTGCATAGTTAGGAGTGGTTTTGGTGCTAACGTGTTTGTTCAAAGTGCATTGATTTGTATGTATGCAAAATGTGGAGACTTGAGAAGTGCAAGGAGGGGACTAGAGACAATGGAAACTGATGATGTAATTTCTTATAACTCCATTATAGTTGGGTGTGTAAGGCATGGGTTTGAAGAGGAAGTTCTGTCCTTATTTAAGAAAATGCATTCAAGAGATATGAAGATCGATGCCTTTACATTTCCATCAGTACTAAACTCTTTTGCTTCCATGATGGATACGAAAAAATCAAAATCCGTTCATTGTTTGATTATCAAGACTGGATTTGAGGCTTACAATCTAGTGAGCAATGCTCTTGTTGACATGTATGCTAAACAGGGAAGCTTAGCTTGTGCTTGTGAGGTTTTCAATCAGACGGTGGACAAGGATGTGATCTCATGGACTTCCCTGGTCACAGGATATGCTCACAATGGCTCCCATGAAGAAGCTATAAAGTTGTTTCATGATATGATAACTACAGGAACCTGTCCAGATGAATATGTGATTGCCAGCATTCTGAGTGCCTGTGCAGGATTGACAGTCTTAGAATTTGGGAAACAAGTTCATGCAAACTTTATTAAATCTGGCCTTGAATCTTTGTCGATAGATAATTCCCTAGTCACAATGTATGCAAAATGTGGGTGTATAGAAGATGCCAGTAGAGTCTTCAACTCAATGCGAGTAAGGAATGTGATTACTTGGACAGCTTTGATAGTTGGTTATGCACAGAATGGAAAAGGAAAGGACTCCCTACAATTTTATGATCAGATGATAGCAACTGGCACAAAGCCGGACTTCATTACATTTATTGGCTTGCTATTTGCTTGCAGCCATGCTGGTCTTGTGGAAAATGGTCTCCAGTACTTTGAATCTATGGATAAGGTCTATGGAATAAAACCAGGTCCTGAACACTATGCCTGTATGATTGACCTCTGGGGGCGCTCAGGACGCCTTAATGAGGCGAAGGAATTACTGAATAGAATGGATGTTAAACCAGATGCAACAGTATGGAAGGCACTACTTGGAGCATGTAGAGTACATGGGGATTTAGAGCTGGGAGAGAGTGCAGCAAACAAACTTTTTGAATTGGAGCCCTCAAATGCTGTGCCTTACATTCTGTTAGCTAACATGTATTCTGCAGCTGGTAGATCGGAAGATTTTGCAAGAATTCGACAAATGATGAAATCAATGGGAATCAGAAAGGAGCCTGGTTGCAGTTGGATTGAGATGAACAGTCATGTGCATGAATTTATGTCTGAAGATAGAGGCCATCCAAGGACATCTGAGATTTATTCTAAGCTTGATGAGATTATGATATTGATCAAGGAAGCGGGGTATGTGCCAGATAAGAAGTTTGCACTTCATGACATGGATGAGGAGAGTAAGGAGCTCGGTCTAGCTTATCACAGTGAGAAGTTGGCCATAGCTTTTGGGCTTCTCACTCTGCCACCAGTAGTACCAATTCGAATCTTCAAGAATCTTCGGGTTTGTGGCGATTGCCATACCGCTATGAAATATATATCAAGAGTTTTTCTTCGGCATATTATTTTGAGGGATTCAAACTGTTTTCATCATTTTAGAGAAGGAAAGTGTTCTTGTGGGGATTACTGGTAGAATATTCACCTCAAACCTTGGCTCCTATTCTAGTGTCCTTTGAGAAGCATGCTATGAAATGACTAGTTGCTTCTATCATCACACAATTTGTCCTTCAACTTCATTTTCAAGGTTGAAACCATAAACCTCATTCTTCTTTTGCTCTAATGTTAATAATTTGTAATAGAATTTTTTTTAATGCCTAAGATGGATATTTTTGACACAGACAGAAATCTGAAAGTGCTCGAACCCAGAAAAGCATGGACCTGTCCTATACACTGATTTAGCAGGTAATATGAACCCTCCCATCCCTAATACTCTTATGACATGAATTATGTTGAATCGTGTGATTTTATCCCCATAATGTTTTTTCCATTACATTTTTTTCTCGAGTTAAAGGGAATATGCAGTTTGACATCCCGTATTTCATCAGCAAAAACACAATGGAAGAAACCTCAGGAGACTAAACTAAGACTTTCCATACCATAGAGTGGCAAAATGAAAACAGGCCATACATTAGGGGATGAACTATTATTTTCCCCTAAGAAATTTTCCTTATTGGATCTTCTAAAACATTTTGTCAAAAAATAATGAGGATTGAAGGCATTAACTATATTTCAACTTGACCTCTTAATGCAATCAGAATCCTACATCACCAAACTTTTGGTGGAAAAATGATTCTGTGAATGAAGAATATATCATCAAAAGCTTAAGTAGAATGCTTTATTATTATTGTGGAAAAAATATATGAACCAGTTATTGTCAAGCAGAAGGCCAAGGCCCAACGCTCTCAGTTCAAGTTGAGAAGCTTTCCTTCCATGATGTCAAAGCATGTTTCAGTTTCTGCAAATACAATATGCATTTGAAATATGATATCCTCTCAGGTGGATGAATGTTTGTATTGCCTGGAGCATCTTAGGCCCAGTGGGTTCATATTTAGGTGATGCCAACAAGCTTCTTGCTACTACCCATGGAATGCAAGCTAAATATAATGAGGCAGAGAATCTTCTATAAGCAGCTGCATTTTATGAGGTTTATTTGGAAGTTCTCATCCATTGCCTTCCAGGTTACATCTCATTGCTTGAATTAATTAATTCTATATCAAAGCATTGGCTTGCAGAATTGGAGTAATATCAAAATTCTTGTGAGTATGAAGACAGCATGCTATTCTCAGACCACATCTCTGGCAGGATGAGCAATAATCACCGTGCAATAAGGTCGGCTTCAAATTGGCTCTTTCTCTTTTGTATTCTCTTTTCCTTTCAAATTTTATAATTCTCCTCTAATGCTGGTTGTAGCTGATTCAATGTCAATGAAAAAACACTCAAGTACAAACCCTAAAAGTAAGGTAGTGCAGACGAAATGAGCTTTTATAATAGTAATAATCTTTAAGAGATGATTGCAGTAGGTGTTAATACAACTCAATGAAAAGTGACATCTAATTGTTACTAGAATGGTTATTTTGGTTCCTGATCCAACTTAAAGGATGAAATAATCTAATTGTAGTTAGAATATTTTGCATGTTTTGGTTTACATGCTCCATGGTGACCCCTAGCCAGGATCTGCATCCTTAAGAACTTAGCATCCATAAAAACTAATCATATTTTCATCTTAAACCTTTGATTGATCATAATTCTGTCCATACCCAAGTTGATGCAGAATGAGCTTGCAAAAATAAGAAAGAAAAGGAAAAAAAAAAAAAAAATCTAGGCTTCACCACCAAGCTAAAGAGAAACATCTCCCATCAGAAATTGATTCAAAATGCACTCCTTCAAACTATTGTTGGAATCTCTTTTTAATAGGCTTCAAGGATGACATCAATAAGGAGAGCTCTAATCAAGCCACAATTACATTTCATAAAATCCTCAATCACAATAAAACCTAAATTCAAAATTCAAAAATGAAATCTGGTATCTCAAACCAATTAAAGTCTTTCAACATTAATTCTGGTTGCACTCACTGCATCAATTGGGATTTAACTTTGCAGTTTTTAAATTGGTTGCTATTTGTGATTTTGCATCCATCAACATTAAATGTTAAATTACTCCAATTGAAATACAAATTTACTTTTGCCCATACACTAAATTGCTTTGCATTACAGTTGTTGCATCTTGAGATACTCGTACAGAGCCCCAATTTCATGGTCTTTTAATGAATTGTTGTTGCAGTAAATAATATAGTCCTTTGTGGTATGAAAGTTAAGAATTTACTCATCTCCAAAAGAAATTATTTTAAACGGATTTTCAATTGGTGTCATGATTGCAGAATGAGATGAGTTTGGTTACAGTGAGCCTAGTGTATCTGATCTGTCAGGCTGTGACTATGGAGTACACACCTGAGTTCAAATGCTTGGGTATATAACCTTTAGGGGTCTAGAAATTCATCAGGTATCTATTCAACACAATAACACAGAAGACAACTTTGATAAGATGAGTTTGGATGACCAAGAAAGTGAGACCACTGATGATTAAATAAAAGGCTGGTAGGAGATTGTTCATGCATAATAAGCAAGCCGACCGAGTCTGGACTGGATCTTCTGTATAAAGTTTCTGTAAAATAATTGTCCCATCCACACCTCCCCCCAAACTGTCTGGAAATATTGGTTTATTATATGTTTTACACTGCTACTATCTTGTATAAATTTTGATCACATTACAGTTAGATACCTAATCTTCATTGATGGTATTCATGTTTTTGGGTTTGAATACCTTTCATGGATTTGATATTCCTAGATTAACAACTGTCCTGGAAACTTTCAATGGTCTAAGATTAGAAGTGTAATTGCCACCCACTCTTATGTTGGACCTAGTTAATCACACAAGTCTTGTAAAAATTATCTCTAAATTCAGCCATCCGTAATCAACTCTCTCTCTCTCCACACAAGTAGTCATTTTTTTATCACTTCAAACGGTACGGACTATGTTTCGAGATTAAAATAGTTTTCAACTGAAAGTTAAGTAATGAGAAGGCACAAACTTAAAACGAACATTACTTCTTATCTAACTAAACAAGAAAAATTCGTGGGTTCTAGTTAGCTCAACTGGTAAAGTCTCTGATAGTTGAATAAGAGATCTGGGGTTTAATTCCCGCTTACACCAAAAATTAACTAGTGTCTTGGTCTGATAATAAAAGAAATATTATCGGGAGCGAATGTCATAGGTTGAAACTCTAAAAAAAAAAAAAAAAAAAAAAAAAAATTCAATCCACACGCATTTATATTTTAGTTTGTTTTCTAAACACGTTCATGATGAAAGACAGAAATTAGCTTAGGTGTCATGAATAAGTACGTTAGGTGTTTGTACAACCAAAAATAGTTTTGGCATTTAGTTAAATGGAATTTGTCAATTTTTTTATTTTTATTTTTTCAATTTGCTGTTGCTTAAATCTTTAGAATTTAGTGTGGAGTTGAAATATTGGAATCATTAAGAAAATTCTTCGGCCTTATGAAAGGAGAGGCCACCCGATTTTGAGGGGGTGTTGTCCTTGTCCATACTAATTTAGATTACTTTGGGATTGAAATATGGTATAATTAGTTAGTTTAAAGGATTGAGATTAAAAAGGTTAACAGTTAACAGCTTAACTTTTATCCTTATCAGAAAAAGTAAAAGATTAAAAAATTTAAAAACAAAAAACAAAAAGTTTTTTATCCAGGTGAGGATTGAGTGCCTAGACTACGTGCATCCCAATTAGTTTGAGACTTTGAATAATAAGAATGACTGATTCATGTAGCTGAGCTTTATTTTTGCATTCTTTAATAGCTGCAGGCTATTACTTGGACTTTCTCACAAGCTTGTACTATACTCACTTCTTGACATATAGCATCCTATGGTTTAAAGGGAAGTGCCACAGACCATAAAAATGGTGTACCTTTGCCTACTTATCATACCACTTGCTTAAAATTTTCGGCCTTTTTTTTGGTTGTCTTTATTGGTACGTTTTGAGATTGGTATCTTTTAATTTTATACGAATCAAAAGGGCAAACAATCAAGTTTTTGCTAGAGGTATTCTACCAAGTCCCAAAGTTTTATAGACCATCTTGGATGTATTAAGCACCAAAAGAGTTCCAGGATATCAAACAACATAACCCTTTTTTTTCCCTGGTACAGAGAAAGTGCAGCAAGACTGGTCAATGAGTTTAATTTCCGTCCAAAGTTTTGAAATTTGAACAAAACGTAAGTACAATTTATTAGGTGCCATAGATTAAGTTCCCCAATTAAATTATAACACATGATTACATTGACTAATGAAATACAAGCAATATTTTTATCTTTTTCAAGCTGAGCCATGGAGGGTTCACTTCTTTTGAGAAGCTCCTGCATTTTCTTCATGTTCAGGAAAGAAGCAAGCAGATGAGTAGGGCATTTGCAACATGGCTGACAGCAGCAAGCTCATCCACATTTAGATGGCAATTTTTTCCAACGTTGCTTGAATGGTTTGACGAAACGATAAGATTAAAAAGCTTAAAATTAAAAAAGCACGCAAATAGCTTTATTATGATTTGAGTTTGTGCTGTTCTAGTGTTCCACAGTTCAACTTTCTGCAACTCTTCCAATAAGCAACACTATATAACACAGGTTATTTCTCGAAGGGTGGTGAAAATAGAGAACTTGACACGAATTTCTTGGATATCTGAATTTCTTTTTGTAACACCAAAAATGAGTAAGAATGGTATACACTAAAAAAAACATCCTAATTCATCTAACAGATCCCATTCAGTTAGTCTCCAATCAAATTCCCATTAACTATATATGACAACACAATAACATTTGTAACAACTCATTCACCATCAACGCATTCGTCACATCCTAAAAATTGGAAAATTTAAACCTCATTCAAGCACTCCCACTTCCACCTGCACATCCACCACACCATTATGAAGAGCCTGCCAGCCCCATGACACTCCTACCCCTTGTTTCTATCATGATAATTTGTGAAGACCAAAGGGCGGCTTCTGGGCTATTGGGGCAGGGCAGCACAGCTAATCGGACAACTAAGCACCCAAAAACGCATTTATATTTCATACAGATGTGACAGTGACCACCATGTCTGATAAAAAATTCAATTCCTTGCATGCTCAGGAATGAGTCGATGACGCAGTTCAATAGATGCGCCAGCCAGTTCTGCAGGGAGTTTTGGCATCAGCAACATGGATCCTCAAGCAAATATATAAAGGGAAAGTACTCAATATCAACTTACCTTGAGCTGTGAAATTAAACAAAGCTGGAAGTGCTCGCTCATTAGGCAAGCATGCATTTGGGTTTCTCAGGTCATCAAAGAAGGGGTGCGCACATGCCTCCAACTGAAAGCCAGGATTAAATTACATCATCATCTAACAACAATCCATATTTCTCAAGAATTAATAATCTCAGACAATGAGTAGACTTAGAAGGCTAATTTTGACAAATTACATAATATAAATAAAACAAGCCAAAATACAGATTAAATGAAATCATGTTTTACTATAAAGGCATATTAATAATAGCAATTGGCTACCAAAGCAGCTTCTTGACCCTAGAATTGGGTAGCAAATTCATTCTAAAAATGTACCTGCCAAAGCTGTAGCCACATCAAGATTCAAGATTCACCCAAAAAAAAAGCAGATCTTCCACATTATTATTGGAAGACAAAATTTCAACGATCCAGTATCTAACCAAACCATCATTAAGTAAGAGTAGAAACATTTGACAACATTCATAGAAAACAAAATTTAAACTGTCTTACAGCAGTGCAACGTAGATTTGGTGAATATTGCAGCAGCCTTGAGACAAGATCCACTGCTTCAGGGGGCATTCGCTTGTGAAATATCTAGAAATCATAACGTCATAAGATTCACCATAACAAAAAGTACATGTACAATGAGGAAAATATAGTGATAAAATTTCCAGCAAACCTTGTGCCATGGGTGAGCTTTGATCTGAGGGAACTTAAACTCATTGTAATTTGGATTCATGCACTTGATTTCTTCTCTGGTTGGTGTCCCCAGAATCTAATATAATACAGCCAAAAATGAGGAAGAAAATCACTAAGAAGATGCAAAACAGAAAAAGCAATAATAATCAAAGGAAACAAAAAGTTATTGATAGTACACCTTAATGATCTCAACCAGCTGATCAACACCACTTTCACCAGGAAACAGTGGCTGCATATGATGTGAAACCCAGTAAACATCAGAACCAGAAAAGTGTCTTATTTGAAAAGAAACTAAATCTCCGAAACTTCATAACAAAAGAATATGTGCATACTTCATATAAGGATTGTTAAAAAAGGGAAGCCAAATGCAGGAATATAATAAACAATCAGAATTACACTTATATAGGAGATGCTTTTAAATAGGTCCTAGTGCTGTAAACCTCTAAGATTAAAAACTTCCAATCTCCAAAGAATGAAGGCATGTCCAAAAAGGAACACAACCAAATAGAGAGGTAAAACACACTGAACAACTATACCAGAAAACTTTTGATAGAGAACATGATAGGGATAAATCTATCCACACTTCTCATTCACTAAAAGATTTGAAATTATACAACTGGAAACCACTTCTACAAGTTAAAAAGAAAGATAAAAATTCTATTGTAAGTGCTGCAAAAAACATGCTCCATCTCTGATGAAATAAAGTAGAAATTTACATTAACTAATATCTCAAAGATATATTGACTATTAAACTTTGACATCAAAATTCAGAAAATAAAAGCGCCAGATATATATACACCCACCTGTCCTAGAAGCAGCTCAGCAAGGACACAACCAACTGACCACATATCAATTGCAGTTGTGTATTCTGTGGCCCCAAATATAAGTTCTGGAGCCCTGTAATATCGCGAGCAAATATATGATATGTTGGGTTCACCTGGCACCTAAAATTGTCAAATAAATTTTTTAAGTTGCTAATAATGTTCAGAGTATTTCTGAAATCCTTTTGGACAAGGAAGAAATAGAAGGAAAAGCATACCAGCATCTTTGCGCTGCCAAAATCGCATATCTTTAACTGATGAGTATGGGGATTGACCTGCAGTAAGCATCATACACCTCAGCCCTAGGAAGCCTTGTCATTATGTAGTAACAAACATGAGTTCAAACAAAATGACATCTTAATGCTGAACAGAGAACAACATAACTGCTGATTTTACCAATGCGCACCATATAGCATTATAATTGTATTTTCCGTAATCCTAGATTATGCATTATAACAACTATTATCATCTTCATACAAAGTGGATGATAAAATCATAAGAATTTGTCAAGGTGAAGCGCTAACAAGTAAATTTCAACTACCTTTCTTATTGCATAAAAAATATTTTCAGAGCTAGTCACTTATCTTTACTATAAAAAATTTAGCATTTTTAGTTTCTGACAGAATCAATCTTCTTAGATCAATTGAATCAGAGTCAAAAGCCACAACAGCAACTTGCTAAAATTTCATGACTCATTTAGAGGGGTGGTAGGCTATTAAACGTATGGTTCAAATTGACACACAAATATGTACAAAAGCAAAGACTGATAAATTCCTTCATGCTGAAATTGAACCAATAAAACAAGAGAGAAAATCTTACCAGTAGATTCTGTGGTTTAATGTCCCGATGACACACTCCAACAACGTGATGCATGTAATTTAACGCACGACAAATCTACAAAGATAACACAATTTAATGTGTAAAAAGACCCAAAGCAACCCTGTAATTATGTGGTATATGCGTCAAATCTTACAGCACAGATAAATGCAAAGTTTCATTATTCACCTGGTATGTATAAAGTTGTACAAAGACAGTGGGCACATGTTGGTTCATCCTGATATAGTGCTTTGAAACTTTGTAGACAGTCTCAGATATATACTCCAGGACAAGGTTAAGATATAACTCATCTTTCTCAGTGGTTGAAAAGAAACAGTGCTTCAGTGGAACAACATTAGGATGGTCAAGTAAGCGCATAATCTGAAGTTCTCTATTCTTGTATCTCTTATCCTGCAGGACCTTCTTTATCGCTACTGCTTCACCTGTTTCCAGGCACTTTGCCTACAACATATACGTATCATGTAGAAATGGAAGAGACATCAAAATCTTTATTAACAAAAATATCAACACAGAGACACACAATAAACCAAAACATCAATATGGAGATATGCACACAGGCAGATGAAGTCCCAAGTACCTGAAAGACAACACCAAATGAACCTGTGCCAACCACACGCTCTGCCATGTATGAGATTGTCTGAAACCAGGTAAGAAATAATTATTAACAGCTTTGTACATTGCTGATTCTAATAAAATTTATGTTCGAAATACAGAACAATGCAGGGCAGAGGTTCTAAAGCCAAATATCATGCAGAGAAACTTCAATCACTAGATGTCAAGTTTTCAGAGTTACGTATCAACTAAAATTTTACTTGCATGGAAAGTTAGTACACCCAAGTATGCATATTTACATATACACACGAGTGTGCTATTGTTGTAAATCATATTCAACAACGAAGCCATGAAAGGCATCCAAAAAAAAATAAAACCTCCCCCAACAGGCAACTGCATGAGGGGGGAAGGGGAGCCAGAAGAAAGAAAAACCATAAAAGCAGACTCCTCAGATCAATCACAAGGCCCAGAAGAAGGTGAGAATATACCTTTTTTTTTAAAGACTCCTACTTCAATCTCAATAGACAAGCATGAAAACAGCACAGCAGACAAAAAATGCAATGACAAAAGAAATCAAGTCACCTGTTTTGGTTGTCCATTTCGACCAGCTATTGTAGTTGTAATTATTTGACCTGCTTCTGTACCACTACCATTTACAACAGTCGCTTCCATATCCTGCAAAATGCAAAATTTTAGACCAGCGATTTAATTGTTTCAGGTTTCATGGTTTCAAAGATTTTGCAAGATCAGTGTGATTTAATAGAATTAAATCCTGTATAAGGACGTTTCAAAAGATTGAATAGGTATAAAAAAAATTAAATATTGCTCATAAACGTATATAGTAGGCATGATATAGACTAAAGAAATTAGAAAATTATTCATGGAGGAGGAAACAGACTAATGCAAACAAAAAAATTAACCTTTTCATCGTGGTGGTTTACTTTCTCATCTCTAATTTTCATTTCATGCATTTCTTTAGGAAGCTGATCATAACCAGACTTCTCTTTTCTAGGCATTGTAGATGCATCAGATGTGCTTGCAGCAGTTTCCAGTGATGTAGAGGCCATATGCTGCTCCAGACCCGTGGCAGACCTCTCTAGTCTATTTGGTTTCTCATTGTCCTTGTGTTCTGTCTCTTGATCAACCTTTGCTCTCTTTGTGCTAGAATCTCCACCCTAAAGAAAATCAATTACATTGACCATAAAAAAGAATTAGACAGTTGTAGTAATGTGATGCACCCAATGTATCTTAAATTATTGAAAATAAAACTGACATAGCATCTGCACTCTGTCTGATCTAACTAACCTCACTGCAAATGAATTGTTTCTTTCACCATAACAACATTCCCAGGGAGGGGGGAAGAAAAGTAGCAAAATGAACTAAAAGGAGCCATAAACACAATATACACAGACTGACCAACTAGCCAATTAGGAAGTTATACAAGTTTCAAGAAAAGTGCAATTAAGCTGCCCTTTTGAGCTACGCTTGTCACTTTACCAAAGCCATATGCCTCATAGAAAACACCTTGAGGCATGACTAAAACAAGTTTTATGATTCTAAATTTATAATAATTCAAAAGGCATCAGAGGCCAAAAGTCAGAAAAATCTCCTCGAGGCAGACTGATTACTGTGAGCAGCAGAAACTGTCATGTCATACAATTCAAACCACAACCCAAATGCTTCAACCATTAGGTTTTACTTTATTGCTTTGATGGGGACTTTCTTCTGATTTCCTTGTTCAAATTTCCACAATTTTTTCCCCCAAAATGCAAGCAATGGTGATTTAGATTTTAGACCCATTGCCAACCAAATTGAGATGTTCATTGCAGAAGCCAGCTGCTAAACTAAAGCTTACTATTAACCTAGGAAGCACATACATGGTCTGACACGGTGCCACGAGGCAATTTCTGAAAAATTTAACATAAAACGGTTGGTACAACACAGTATGACACGGGTACAACATGGGTGCGGCACCCTAAATGAAGTGTCTGTGCTTCCTAGCTATTAACTACAACCCTATAAACTAATTTGCCTTATTAGCTGCATTACAATCATAAAACTAAATCCCATCCTCACTCAACAGCCGCACTCCACTCCACGATCCATCATCAAAATCTCATGCAGAAGCCCATTATTCACAATGTTATAGGGTCGTACCCAGTACACAATGCTCGCCCCAAATTTGTGGAGAGGCTGATTTTCGTACTCGAACTTGTAACACATATTTTGGGTGGAGGGCACTTTCCCCATCACACCTTGTATATATACAGACATTAAACAACAATGAACAGCTAAATTAACTTTATATTGCATAACAATGAAACCCCACGTTAACTTCAACAGCATTTTTAGAAGGAAAAAAAAAAGTGGAAAACTACAACACCACAAACAATCCCACGATTTGTAATGTAATAAAAATAAACAATTTATATAGCATCAAAAATTTATTATCTCTCTTTTTTTCCTTTTTGACAAATGCATTTAAGAATCTGATCATTCCCACAAGGAAACAGAATCAAAGAAACCATTTTTATTACAAACAAAACAAAACAAAACCAATCAAATTAATTATATAAAAAAAAAGAAAGCCAAAGCTGATGCAAAGTTCTCATTTTTTTTAAATAAAAAAAAAAAAAAAAACAATATAGCTTCAAAGCACATTGTATTTCCTTCTTTTTGAAAATTTTCTGAGCAACCAAACAAAGACTAAGCCAAAAAAAAAAAAAAAAAAAAAAAAACTTACAGGATCGGATGAAATGGAAGTGCGACCAGAAGCAATGCTCTTTAGCCTACGCATCACATTCATGATTGGAATTTGGAAACCCTAATTCCCCAAACAATTTTCACAATCTAAAATAAATAAATAAAAATTTCATTAAAAAAACAAAACAACTACAACATCATCAAGAAGAGAGAGAATTTCAAATCCCTCTCTCTCTCTCTCCCTCTCCCTCTCTCTCCTCCCACAAACAAAAGAAGTTAAGATAGACAAAAAAAAAAATTTAAAAACAAAAAAATATTCCAAAACAAAACAAAACAAAAAAAAAAAAAAATCTCAACCTCTCTTTCTCTCTCTAAAATATGGGCTCTCTCGCTCTCTCTCTCTCTCTCTCTCTAGAGTCCAGGTGGCCTTATGTTTTTCGAAATTTGTTGGTTTGTCTTGCGGTCAAACTTGGATCAAACCCAATCATTCCGCCCTTCTTTCTTTTTTGTACTTTGGTCAAACTCCCATTTCTGACCCTTCATCTCTCATTATTGGTGAATCCAACGGTGGATATTTTGTGAGGATTTTTTTTTAATTTAAAAAAAAAAAATGAAGGAGAATAGTGATTTGGCGTTACGTAAATGACCTTCTACTTGTTGCGTTTTTGCGGAGAAAAGGATTTTAGGATAGAGAGACCGAATATTCTGGGAGGTTTGTCAGCTTGACTGGTCTTTGACAAAATTTTTTTTTTTTTAATTACAATTTTATTTTTTTTTAAAGATTTTTAGATAGATTAGGTTTACTTTCTTTGATCGAGGGAGCGTATGAATCGGTCTTTTTTAAGACAACAAATTATTATTTGTCATTGTGCTTATCACGATAATCCCTTCAAGATTTTGGGAGAACACAGTATTATATTTACCGTTGTATGACGTGAAATTGATCAGTACATACTAAAGTTTTTCTTTTTTATTTAGTAAAATAAAAAATAGAATCTTATATATATATAGCTAATTAGTTACTACACTACTATGAAATTTGTTTTTTTTATAAGATATAAATTCTACTCTAACATAATTTAAGTGTATATGTGTGTGAAACTCTTTCTTAAAAACTTGAATTCTGACTCTTACTCCTTACACTCTATAAGTACTTATACTTATGGAGTGACCATCGCAGTAAAGATGCGCGACAGTAATAATATGGAAGATTATATTGTGTTGAAACTTGAAACCATAAGGTTTATGAAT
Organism: Notholithocarpus densiflorus; assembly: GCA_030021035.2. Taxonomy (NCBI): domain Eukaryota; kingdom Viridiplantae; phylum Streptophyta; class Magnoliopsida; order Fagales; family Fagaceae; genus Notholithocarpus; species Notholithocarpus densiflorus. Next base: position 354,226 of record JARYZH020000021.1, read on the forward strand.
TTTTTGAAACTATGAATTTTTTTTTTTTTTTTAGAGAACCTTGAAACTATGAATTTTGTTGTGTTTTTTTTTTTTTTTTGGATGAGTTTGATATGTAGCATTATAAATAGAACAATATTCCCAGCCAAAATTATAACGTTGACATTCTTTGATGTGAAATGAGATGACAGCATTTGGATTACTAATTACGGGAAGGGAAAAATAAAAATAAAAGGATAGATTTTTAGCTATTAACACTTAAATCTCAATAGATGATTGTATGCTGACAATAAACGCTAGTATCTGTTATCTAATAAATTATTTATCAAAATAAAAATCTGATAAATTAATTGATACTTTTCATTTTTCATGTGAATATTTCATATTTGATTAATGGATTAAGTTGTTTCTCAAAAAAAAAAAAAAAGTTTAATGGATTAAGTTTGTTCGTAATGTTAAGGAGTAAGTAAGAATGTATAGATTTAAGTGCCTGCGTTATCTTATAGGTAATGATGCTCCTTTTAAGTTGGCATGAATTAATGCTGATAAAATCCCATTCACTCGTCTTCCTTCTACCTACTAAAAGGGTGGCTTGAATTAATATCTAGGTTAAAATTCAAAATTGACCATTTAAATTTTAATTTTTGTCATTTCAGCCATTTAAGTTTTAGTTTTGTCATTTTATTTTTCTAAGTTTCAAATTTTGTCAATTAAGTATTCCGTTAAGCTTCTGTTAACTCTTTCCGTTTACTCACCAAAACGACACCGTTTTGGGTTTTTTTTTTTTTTTTTAATTTCATAATTAAGAAAAATGAAAAACTGTTATTAAAACAAAAAAAGGAAAAAAAAGAAAAAAGAAAAAGAAAACGACCCTGCCCCTAAAAACAGAACAAAAAATCACAATATGGATCGCTGTGTAAAATCCTAAGTTTAAAGTAGCACAGCACACAAATTCAAATAATAAATATAGCTCACAAGCACAGATCTACAACTACAAGCAACTAATATAGTTCACAAAAAATAAAAATAGAAAAACTTTTAAAATTTTAAAATAGCAAAAACAATTTACAACTAAAAAAAGAGAGACTAGTAGATCATAGAGGAAACAGGCACAGTACAATAGATCAATATGAGAACAAGTATTAGCCCCTCTGTTTGGTAACTGAGAAATCGCAATCCATCTCCTCTCTCGGTGTCGATATCTCTCTCTATCTCGGTCTCAATCTCTCTCTCTATCTCAGCCTCAATCTCACGGTCCCTTGCAATCTCTCTCTCTCTCTCCCCTACCGATCCGGCGATCCCTAACTCTTTCTCCTTCTCCCTCTCCCTCTTTCTTTCTCCCTCAATCTCCTCAGGTAGGGCTCAATCGTATTGTGATTTTTTGTTTTGTTTTCAGGGGTAGGAATGACGTCGTTCCCATTTTCTACCCTTTTTTAAATTTTATTTTAAATAACAGTTTTTCTTTTTTCTTAATTACAAAATTGAAAAAAAAAAAAAAAAAACAAAAACAAAACAAAACAACAACAACAACGTTGTTTTGGTTAGTAAATGGAAAGAGTTAACAGAAGCCTAATGGAATACTTAATTGACAAAATTTGAAACTTAAAAGACTGAAATGATAAAACTGAAATTTAGAGAACTGAAATAACAAAAGTTGAAACTTAGAGGGTTAATTTTGGATTTTAGTCTAATATCTATAAGTATAAGAGATTAAATTCTATAATGATATGGTGTAAAATCCAAGTTTTACACCTCCAATCCCAACATACCACATCATCATATTCCATATTAAAGAATAAGTATGACCACACTCAATTAATTCTAATACCTATTTTAAAAATCAACTTAACTGTAACTGTGATAAATTGAATTTTAAGTAAAAAACTGACGTGTCAATCTTTACACCATGAATTTTACACCCCATCCTAGTCGAATTCTGACTCTATTTATAAACCTCATTCACTCATCATAAAAGAAACGAAGCAATTAGTTAACACAATTCAATGAGCTTTAGACATGTAAGAAGATTGGGTAATGCTCTAGCTCATGCCCTTACTATAAGGGGAGTTTCCTTTGTTGATTTTTTTTTTTTTTTTTTTGAGAAGATCCTTTGTTGAATTAGATAAGTGGTTAGAACTTAGAAGGCCTACCACCAAGCTCAGTATGCCAAAAAAATTTTAGTCAAAAACAAAATTTCATTTGCCTTCTTCTAAAAAAAAAATTACCTAATAAAAGAAAAAAATGTGATGATATATGTATATATATTAAAAATAATAAATAAAAAAACCCACATTTTATTTTAAATTTGAATCTAATTTTTTTTTTCCGGTTTCTTAAGAGAAAAAACTCACTGAATTTAATATAAGATTTGATCATCGATGGAAATAATAACCACTTTCATAAATATGGTAGTTGAAACAAAATGCAATGTAGATATGAATTTTAAACAATAATCATTGTTAAGTTTTTTTTTTTTTTAGAATAATCATTGTTAAGTTTTGAAAGTGAAAATTTGATCAAGTGACAGTTTTTTTTTTTTTTTTTGAGAAGAAATGACAGGTTGATTTATCTGTCTGTATATATTAAGAGGATTCAGAAAGTTAGTTATTGTTTTTTTTTCCTGTCAAAAATACCCTTAAAGTAATTAACCAACAACTTAAAAATAGAGTTAAAATAGTGAATTGAAAAAAGAAAGTTAGTTATTATTTTTTTTACTGCCAAAAATACCCCTACCTAAAAATTAAAAATGAGGTTAAAATAGTAAATTGACAAAAATAATAAATTCATTCTTCTACGTTGAAATATCTTCCTGCTTCTAATAAACTCCTACTTTTACGTTGATTTAAATTCCTACTTCTACCCACTAACTCCTTACAAAATAGGATTACTCTTTTGTTAGTTTTAAAACTCCTCTAATCTACAAAACTCACCCCACGTATTCATTTTTTTTTACTTCATCACGATGTATTTGTTTCTTCTATCCTTCTTTTTTTTCAATTTTTTTTTTAAATTTCATTACACCCTTAGGGTTTTTTTTTTTTTTTTTTTTTTGTGATTGGAAAATGTAGAAATCTCAAATTATAATAAATGCTAATTTTTAACCTTTACCTAAAATATAGAAGAGCCTCTAAGCGCGTGTGCTCAAAGACTAGTAACATTATAATGAAAACAAAGTTTTTAATTTGAGATGCGTTGAGTTTTGTGGTGATGAAAAATTGGACCTCGCATAAAGTGGTTTCTCTTCTTTTCTCATTGAAGCAAATGAATTTGGGAGCCATTACTAAGGCCCACTTGCTAATCCATGCTAAACTGGGCTGAAACCTATAAGGTTATCACTGCGAGACCACTTGTCTGCATCAAACTTCAAGAGCAAGGTCCAATTCAAAGCCCGCCTCTTACATTAATGTCAAGCATACTTTTTACCAAACGATAAAGTGGACCTTAAGGCTAGGGGTTATCTGTCCAACCCCAAACCAAATTACATTAATGTAAGTGGTATGGTTTTTTGGGAAATTTATTACAACTTCCTAGCGGTAATAGAGTCCAGTAATTTAATTAATTTACCATAAATATGAAAAAAAGGAAACATTACATTACCGCACTCTAAAAGTATTTAATAGTTACTCAGTTTTTTAATAAATATATATTAAGAAGAAGGATGTGGAGTTTGAACCACAAATACAAAGCACTATAAATAGATATCATAATAATTAGAGTATCATTTCAACAAACACTAATGTAAATGACACATTTTATATGGTTACTGTGGGGACAAATAATCAAGGTCCACACATCTTGGGCCGTGGGCTTGGTCCGAGGAGGTCTCATGGGCCAAGCAATGTGGCAGCTATCAAAGCGTTCTACTTTCGAAAGATTCGCACATAGGTCCGGCGATTCCGTCCGAGGAGAGTATAATTCTCGGATATAAGGCTTTCAGTTCAAGGAAGAATTCCAGTGGCCAAAGTAATCTTCCTGAAATCCCCTATGGTAGAGATAAACTTGGTGAGCTTACTGGGAAGGAAAAGATCCCCGAAAATATCTGTAGAAAAGCTGCTACCACCACATTAAATACCCTGCAACTGCTTTTCTGGCCGCATTTATGTGGAGAAGACCTCTGAACAGTGCTACCAAGACTATGACCTCTCACAGGAAGGCCAAAGAAAAGATCGGGTGGGATAAGTATCAAGGGGCACCTCAGATGAATGACAAGTGTAAGGGTAGGATGCTTAGAATATGATTATATAATGCCATTCCTCCTCCATTGAGAGGGGACGGATTTTTTAGAAAGGAAAGAAAGAGAAAAACAAAAGGAAAAAGGAATATTTGTAACATGAACAACACGATAAAAAGGTTCCTCCTCGGACCTATATAAAATAGAATTATTCCATGATATTCTGGTGTGCTTTGGGCCTCTAAAACTGTTTCTTAGTTTGTCTTTGAGAATAGGAAAAACGAAGCCCTCATCATTCGAATCTAATTCTTAAGCCCACTCTCTACAAATACATATTGCAGTGGACTTATTGGGCCCTGTGTACCAGTTCGTTACGCTACAGTTACTTATCCTAAAATTAAAGGCTGTGAATATCTACCATCTTCTTTCTTATTTCATCCAATAATATGCCATTGTGAATATAAAGCATAAATCATGAGGAGTAATTGAGAGCAGCTGCGTTTCTTTTTATGTTAGGAATCTACGTGATGTCTCATCCATACCTACAAAAGAAGATCTTAAAAAAAAAAAAAAAAAAAAAAAAACTAAAACTAAAACAAAAATAAATAATAAGTGTGCGTTTGCCAATTTGCTAAAACTTTTTGTCTCAGTTTTTTTTTTTTTTAAATAATTTAAATTTGATCTTTTTTAGAAATAAATTAGTTTTTACTTTTTTGTCACACAATTAACATAAAAATTACAAAAAATTACTCTTTTGATAAATATTACGCAAATGAGTTTTCAAAAGTAATTTCCAAACAAACAAACACACATGCTTACGTGGAAAGTGACCATGAATCTATGCTGGTACAAGCTATTCTCTCATTTTCTAATTCCATTAGAATTAGTTGTTCAACAATTGTACAAACATAACAAATTTCTCTCTCTCTCTCTCTCTCTCTCTCTCTCTCTATATATATATATATATTAAAGAATTTGTTAAGATAACAAGTTGTAATCAGTGTAATATCATTTTTCACGAGAGACTAACACCGACATTACTTTTATTTTAATCAATTACAACCTATCACTTCAACAATTGTAAAATTTATTATAACATTAAATAATATTTGATATGTTGTAATAAATCTTGTAATGGAATGCTAATTTATGTGGTATAACTATTCAATTGTTCGGTTTGATTTTTATTACATGGAAAAGTCATCAACTAGAAATAGCTATTCCTTGAATTGAGAAATAGTTATTCATTTCTAAAACAGATGTTATAGTTATTCCTTAATACATGTAATAACTTTAGAAGTTATTATATTTCCAAAAATACAAACCATCTCTATGTGCATAATAATTATAAGACTAGCATGTTTTCAAAAATACATATTTATGGTTTTATTCCTATTTTAGAACCAAACATATTAATAGGAATAATTATTTTATCCTATAAAAAGGGAATAGTCATTTAATTACTTCACATTTGATTTCCCCGTTAATACAGATTACTATTCTTGATGTAATTATCATTCATTGAACCAAACATAGCTTTATTGTCAGTTAAAGGAACTCATCTAAATTTTGTATGTGTAGGGGATTGTTAGTTATTAAGGAGTAATTCTTAGGTACTTTCGTAGCACAGTGAATGATACTTTCCACTATGAATGTGAGAAAAAGGAGTATCATTTTACTATACTTCAAAAGTACCTAAAAATTTTCTATCAGGAACACATCTAAATCTTGTATGTGTAGAGGATATAAAACCTACCTTTATTGTTAGTTATTAATATTATTGGAATTATGATGGAGAAATTATTGTGTACTCCCGGAGTACCATAAATATGTATTCCCTCCCCTTACATGAATGGTAGGTCCTACTAATTAAATTCATGGTGAGACTCATTATTTATGTGAGAGTGAGGAGTACGCATTTATGGTACTCCGGGAGTACCTAATAATTTTCCATTATGATGTCCTTTCAATAATGATTGCTTTTTTGTTAGGCATCACATGGTTTTCTACTAGTTAAATAAATGAAAACTTAAAAGCAAATAACAAACCATGATGGCCCTCTCAATAATTATATTACACATATTACTAACCCAAAAAATAAATAAATAAATAAATAAATAAATAAATTAACATTCCACATATGGCTGCATTTGGTATTGCTCCACACATCAAATAAAAAAGAAAAAAAAAACATTTTTTTTGTTTTGTTGATCAAACAAAGGGTAATACATTTTCCAAAGATAAAGATCTTTCTGAAGCAATAGCAAATGACTTGTGATAATGGCTTATTCTCACTAGTATCTAAGGCAGATGTCAATTTATCTTTGTCTAGGATAACACCTAAACTAGGACCTGTCCCTGTCTGAACCTATAATTTTTTCTCCCTCTTAAACCAAGATCCAGACGTCGACGAAATGTATTACAGTATTTAGTTTGGTAGGACTAGGAGACCCAAAGATGGTCACGAAATAGTGTTGTTACCATACCTAAACAGGCTAAACATCAATTCAATGGTAGACTTTAACATTGTGTGTTCTCTCTTCCTTGATCTCTAACCATGGGATTGGCGGTATTGAGATTTTGACACAATTGAAAACGTGTTCTTTGTACCCAACAAAAGCTCTTGAACCATTAACTTAGAGTTGGCTTGTTACAGTTTTTACTGTCATTAACTTAGCAAACAAGTGATCAAAGAGAGCCATAAACAACTTCTTTTTCCTCTTGTTATATAATCTGCCAGCCTCCAATGTCTCGTACTGAGTTTTTGGGCAAATGTCTGTGTCAAAATCCTGTGTATATATTGGATATATATAGGGTGAGAGTTGAAATATAATAAAATCAATCAGTCTCCGTGGACAGCATGCACGTGAATTCTAGTACATTTAACAAAGAAAAAGGTACCACACTTTCTGCACCCATCCAATGGATTTTTGGAGAAATTTGAGCCCACAGTCACATGCTGTCTCATGTTACTTTTCAATGCAGGTTTTAAAGGAGATTGAACGGTCACGGTCCTCAAATTCGGCAGAGTAGTTGCACCAAGTCGGTGGATTAAGATTTGGTGACGGTGATTGAAAGTTGAAACCAATTGAGATTCCTGAATGAATAAAAAAAGAGTTAGTTTTTTCATGGGAACTTTTTCACACAGGAAGAAACAAAACATTTAGCAAAAATTTGCAATAATCTTGCCTTATTTGCTCAATAATTGAACCTGATACTGACAAGCTTAGATCAATTAAAAGAACAGGACGAAAAAAGAGTTTGAATAAACTTAAATTTGGCATTATTTTTTGGACAAAGGATATTTCTATGCCCTCCAGGCTGTGAAATTATGATTATACTATCAATGTAGGGACATATTGGTTCTTGCCAAAACCTCACACAATATATAGGTTGCTTTCATCAGAGTAAAATTGAAGAAAAAAGGTTAAAGTGAGACCTTATCTCTCCCAATTTAGATGTTTCCAGTCCACTTTCAGTGAAAGGAGTATGAAAAGTTGAGAACTATGGGACATTCAAGCTGTTACATCAAAAGCAGCTATTACAGGCTTACAGCCAAAAATTAATGAAAGCCAGCAACTTAGATTTTTCTTCTAGCAATTTAGTTTTTTTTTTTTTTTTTTTTGAACATTTTTTCTAGCAAGTATAATGTTTCCTTGGGTCAGATCTTTTGTACGAATAACAAATAATTTTACTACTAGTTAAATTAAATAAGACCCTCGGTTTCTTTGATAATTTGAGACTCAAACAAACTCCTCCATCGCCTCCACCTTAGCCCTTAAGGGCTCACAAGCTACAAACACCAATCAAGTCCAAGCAGTGCTTGAACTTGTTTATTGGAATTGGCTTTGTTAACATATCAGAGGCATTCTCACTAGTGAGAATCTTCGACAAAGAAATATCACCAGACGAAACCCATTCTCTGATCTTGTGATACTGTATAGCAATATGCTTTGTTCTTGCACGATATACCTGATTCTTTGCCAAATGAATTGCACTCTGACTATCACAATGTAGCACCATGCTATCCTGCTTGAAACCAAGCTCATTAACCAGTCCACTAAGCCAAATAGCTTCTTTTCCAACCTCTGTCATCGCCATATATTCTGCTTCTGTAGTGGATAAAGCAACTACATCTTGTAGTGTAGACTTCCAGCAAATTGGGCCACCAGTAAACCTAAACACATAGCCTGTCGTGGACTTTCTAAAATCAAGGTCCCTTGCATAGTTGGAATCCACATAACCCACAGCTTTTGTACCAGCTCTCTGATCAAATAGGATACCAAAATCACGAGTGCCTGTAAGATATCTAAAGATCCACTTTACTGCATTCTAATGCTCTTTTCCTGGATCTGCCATATACCTACTGACCACACTGACTGCATGAGAAATATCAGGCCTAGTGCACACCATCAAATACATGAGACACCCAATTGCATTCGCATATGGCACTTTAGACATATACTTTGACTCCTTATCTGAACCTGGACATAACTCTGAGGACAATTTAAAATGGGTAGAAAGCGATGTACTAACAGGTTTTGCATCAAGCATACTAAACCTCTCTAACACCTTCTTAAGATATCCCTTCTGAGATAACCATAATTTACCAGCCCCTCTATCTCGGTGAATTTCTATCCCAAGGATCTTCTTGGCAACTCCAAGATCCTTCATGTCAAATTCACTACTCAACAAAAACTTCAACTTCATAATTTCTTGCTTACTCTTTGCAGCTACTAACAAGTCATCAATATATAGAGCAAGAAATATATAAGAGCCATCATCAAGTACTCTAAAATAAACACAACAGTCATACTCACAACGCATGTACCCATGTGTGACCATGAATGAATCAAATCGTTTGTACCATTGCCTGGGAGACTGCTTCAAGCCATATAATGATCTCTTCAACAGACAAACATAATCTTCCTTGCCAGGTTCTTTGAAGCCTTTGGGCTGTTGCATGTAAATCTCTTCTTCTAAATCTCCATGGAGGAATGCAGTCTTCACATCTAGCTGCTTTAACTCCATGTCATGCATTGTCACAAATCCTAGGATTACTCAAATTGAGGTGTGCTTCACAACTGGTGAAAAAATCTCATTATAATCAATTCCTTCTCTCTGTGAGTAACCCTTAGCCACTAACTGTGCCTTGAATTTTTCACCTTCCTTTTCTGACAATGCTTCTTTCTTGCGGAATATCCACTTGCAACCAATAGCCTTCTTTCCCTTGGGCAATTTCAGTAATTCCCAAGTCTTATTTTTCTGCAGTGACTCCATCTCTTCTAACATTGCTACAAGCCATTTATCATTGTCTTTCCTATTTGTAGCCTCCTTGAAAGTGAATGGATCTCCATCGCTGGTTATGAGAGCAAAACTAACCATGTCTTCAAAACCATATCTCTGTGGTGCTTTGTGAACCCGCTTATCTCTACCTTTAGCAATTGAATAAGACTCTTCTTGTTGCTGTTGTGGATCAATCTCAACATCACCCTTATCACTAGGTGAACTATTCTTGTCAAACTCCGCCTCAACAGTTAATTTCTCCTGTGGACTATCATCACATGTCTCTGCTTCATTTTGTTTTTGCTTCATTTTGTTTCAACATAAAGGCTTCATCAAATATGACATCTCTGCTAGTCATCGTTTTCTTTGAGATTGGATCCCAAAGCCTGTAGCCTTTAACACATTTTTCAAAACCAAGAAATACACATTTTCTTGACTTCGAATCCAATTTAGAACGCTCTCCACTTTGCACATGCACATAAGCTGGACAACCAAAGATTTTTAGACTCGAATAATCAATTGGTCTACCTGACCAAACCTCTTCTGGAATCTTGAAATCAATGGCTGATGATGGAGATCTATTAATAATGAAGCTTGCTGTGTTAACTGTCTCTGCCCAGAACACCTTAGGCAACCCTACATTCAATTTCATGCATCTGGCTCTTTCTGCAACCTCATTCTGCTGTGGAGTTCCTTTAACTATGAAGTGACGAGTAATGCCTTCCAATTCACAAAATCTTATGAATTCTTTATCTCTATTCTCTAGTCCATTATCTGTTCTAAGGTATTTTATTTTCCTGTCAGTCTGATTCTCAACCTGTGCTTTCCACCTTTTAAATATGCCAAACACATCAGACTTATGCTTCATAAAATAAATCCATACCTTTCTAGAGTAGTCATCAATGAAACTGACGAAGTATTGAGCACCGCTATGAGAAGAAACTGATACTGGACTCCAAACATCTGAATGAATGTAGTCAAGAATACCCTTACTTGTATGAGAGCCTGTCTTGAAACTAACTCTATGTTGCTTCCCGTAAACACAATACTTGCAGAAGTCTAGCTTGCATGTCTTCACCCTCTTCAATAAATTTCTCTTGTGCAACTCTAACATACCACGTTCACCAATATGGCCAAGTCGCATATGCCATAATTTTGTGTCGTCAGTGCTAGACTCTATCGGAGTGGTAACTGCAACTCTTCCTACAACTGTGTTCCCAATCAATCTGTAAAGCGTGCTTATTTTCTGTCCCTTCATCACTATCAAAGCACCTTTGGTAATCTTCATGATTCCACCCTTTGATGAGTATGAATAGCCCAAATCATCCAATACTCCTAAAGAAATTAAATTCTTTCTAAGATCTGGAACATGTCTGACATTACTAAGAACTCTCACAACTCCATCAAACATCTTGATTTTCACGGTACCAATTCCAATAACCGGGCATGTAGCATCATTACCCATTTGGACCATACCACCGTTGTAAGGCTTATACGTGTCAAACCAATCTTTTTTTGGAGTCATATGATATGAGCATGTTGAATCTAAAACCCAAGATTCCAATAGAACATTGTTACCTGATGAGACTGAGAGTAAATCTGCACCAACTTCACTGTCATCTGATGTTTCTTCAGCAACACTAGCTAATTCTAGGAGCTTCTTTCCATTCTTCTTCTCCTCTAAATGCCCTTTTAACTCTTTACATTGATTCTTGTAGTGCCCTTTCTTGTGACAATAAAAGCACTCTACATCTTTCTTTGCACGTGATTTAGACTGTGATCTATTCCTATTGGAGTTCCGTCCTCTTGACTTGCTTCTACCCCTATTGCTTGACTCAGACTTTACAACAAGTCCATCAGCTTGAGAACCATCACCATCTTGCTTCATCTTTATGCGTGACAAGAGAGCACTAGTCACCTCCTCGAGTACTATAGTCTCTTTCTCGTACATCAACGTAGTCACTAAATGATCAAAAGAAGCAGGAAGCTAATAAGAGTAACGCTTTATCTTCGTCCTCATAATTCACCCCAAAACTTGACAGTTAGGTGTTCAACATGTTAAAAGTGTTGAGATGCTCCAACAGATCTGAACCCTCCTTCATATACAAACTATACAGTTGCTTCTTCACGTACAACTTGTTCGTCAGATTCTTTCTCATATAAAGACCTTTTAGTTTTTCCCAAACCTCCTTTGCGGTCTTTGCTTCTAGGATGTTGTGAATGACCTCATCACCAAGGTTGAGGCGAATAGCGCTAGCTGCTTTCTCATCCATCTCTACCCATTCTACATCCTTCATCGTTTCCGGTTTCTTCTCCTTCCCAAGCAAGGCCTTATGAACTCCTTGTTGAATTAGGAGATCCTTCATCCACCTTTGCCAAAGAGAAAAATTTTCCTTACCACAAAACTTCTCTACATCATACTTTGTGCTTGACATCTTTACTGTATTTAAAGGATTAAATCCTAACCTGGCTCTGATACCACTTGTTGTGCAGATAGCACCCCAAGACTCGAATCAATAACAGTAAATAAGCAGAAATTAAATAACAAGCACATACAAAGAACACAAGAATTTACGTAGTTCGGCAAACTGCCTACTTCCATGGAGACAACTCTCTGTCACCCACAAGACAAGAAAAAACTCTATTCCTCTTCATATGTGGCAGCTGCTCACTAGGTTAATTGGAATAATCTCTATGGCTGTACAACACAAACCTAATATATGTATTTATATATTTGTCATAGGTCAGCTGTACTAGGAGATACATTCCTAGTTGTACTCGGTCATCCTTGACCGACTTACAAGAATGGGCTTGGGCTTCAATGGCAATTCAAGCCACCCACGTCAACAATAACCCACTGACAAAGACTCGGCAAAGCCTGCAGGTGAGTGACCAGTGTCATACATATTGTGGTACTCACTATACAATTAAAACTGATTTGAGTTTATCAGTGAGAAATACATCCAAAAATTCATTATACTTTAACAACTGAAGATTATAATGGAGTGAAAGGATTTATTGAATTGAATTGGGTCATTGCATTTTAGGATGATCAATGACCAAATGCCAAATTGAGAGCTAAAAAACTCAATTTATTGATCAACACATATATGCCTTGCCCTCTGTAACAAGCAATTTCGAAAGTGTAGCTCCCTTTTTTTCGAGTGAAACCGACAGTCTTGCTGGTTGAAGATTACTAGATTAGACCTCTTGGCTCATGAACCCAAATAGGAATGGAATCTAATTCAGCAACCAAAAAAAAAAAAAAGCCTAAAATGTCACTTCGACTTGCTCCCCCATGCAATTTGATGGATTCATGGTTCTTTTCAGGATTGTTCTGGGGACAATTGGACTCTTCAAAACAAGAAAATTCATTGTACTATGATTTACTATCAAGGGCCACCAGGTACTAATTAAAACATTGTATAAGAAAAGGGTAGCCTTGTGTTACCAAAATGCTTTGCTTGTGTTAGAAATACTGAAATCTGTAGTATTGTATTTCATGATTAAAGAATATACATCAGTGCCTTTATATAGGAGGCATATGTGTGTGGTACAAGTAAAGTGTAGTACAAGTACAAGTGTGCTATACAAGTAATCTAACTGGGCCTAAAGCCCATAACATAATGTACGTTAACAGCCCCCCTCAAACTCAAGGTGGATGTGAGACCAGCTTGAGGTTGTCAACCAAATCACGAGTGCGTCCCTTAGGAAGTGACTTGGTGAAGATATCTGCAAGTTGATCTTTGGAGGAGACTGAGAAAAGCTTGAGAGCACCATGGACAAGATGATAACGGATAAAATGACAATCAATCTCGATGTGTTTAGTCCGTTCATGGAAGACATCATTGTGAGCAATATGAATGGCACTCTGGTTGTCACAATAAAGAGGAGTAGCAGAGGATGTGGACACACTCAAATCCTTAAGAAGCCATCGAAGCCAAAGGAGCTCAGATGTGGTATCAGCAAGGGCACGATATTCTGCTTCAGTACTGGAGCGGGCCACAAAAGTTTGTTTCTTACTTCGCCAAGAAATCAAGGAAGAACCAAGAAAAAAACAGTAACCTGTAGTGGACCTGCGATCAGTGGGATCCCCTGCCCAATCAGCATCAGAGAATGCACGGAGTACAAGAGGAGACTGAGCTGAGTAGAAAAGGCCATGGAAGAGAGTGCCTTTCAGGTATCGAAGAATGCGCAGAACAGCAGCATAGTGAGTTGTCCGTGGAGCAGACAGATACTGGCTCACCTGATGAACAGCATAGGAGATGTCTGGACGAGTAACTGTGAGATAAACTAGGCTGCCAACCAATCGTCTGTAAAGAGAAGGATTAGACAATGGTTTCCCCCCCGAGGGTGTCAAATGCGCATTAAGTTCAACTGGAGTGTCAACAGTCTTGCTGTCAGTGAGTCCAGCTCGAGATAAAAGGTCAGAAGCATACTTGGCTTGAGTAATATAAAGACCATCTGTGGAATGAGTAATTTCATGACCCAAGAAATAGCTGAGATGTCCAAGATCTTTCATCTCAAATTGCTGACTGAGAAAATCCTTGAGTTCTTGAATACCACTGAGGTCATCACCAGTTATGATCATATCATCCACATATAGAAGAAGCAGAATGGTGCCTTTATCAGTACGACGAAGAAATAAGGCAGAATCATACGGACTGGCAGTGTAACCCAAGCGAAAGATAGTGGAGCTGAACTTGGCAAACCAAGCTCGTGGAGCTTGTTTAAGACCATAAAGTGCACGTCGAAGATGACAAACCTTGTTTGATTCAACAGAGAGACCAGGAGGAGGTTGCATATAGACTTCTTCACTCAAATCCCCATTAAGGAAAGCATTTTTAACATCCATCTGAAAAAGGTCCCATTTACTAGCAGCAGCAACAGCTAAGAGGGCACGAACAGATGAGATACGAGCAACTGGAGCAAATGTCTCTTCATAATCAATCCCATACTCCTGTGTAAAACCTTTTGCAACAAGACGAGCCTTGTAGCGCTCAATGGACCCATCAGAGCGAGTCTTGATCTTATAGATCCACTTACAACCAACCACAGACTGTCCAGGAGGAAGAGTGACCAGATCCCAAGTATGGTTTTTGGTTAATGCATCAAGTTCCTCTTTCATTGCAATCTGCCATAAAGGGTCAGTGGAGGCCTCACGATAGGTTTGAGGCTCGTGAAGTGTAGCAAGAGCAGTGTAACAATGATAGTCAAGTAAATGTGTAGGAATGGATCTTACCCGGGTTGAGTGGCGAGGTGGAATGTCTTGTGGAGGATCTTCAGGCGGAGCAGGAGCAGGGGACCCAGGCTCAAGGTGGGGTAGCTCGTCATCAACCTGTTCATCTTCAACCTGTCTAGGAGAAGCATCAAAAATGTCTAGAGAGAAGTCCAAAGGAGGATCAAAAGTATTTGTAGAAGGAACAAGAGACTCATCTGGAAAGATTTCTAAAACAGAGGAGGTAGTCAGGGAAGAACGAAAGTGAGAGAGTTCAACAAACAATCGGTGTTCCCAAAAGACAACATTACGAGAAACACGAAGACGATGAGAGACAGGATCATAACACCTATACCCTTTTTGAGTTTCGCCATAACCAAGAAAACAACAAAGTCTAGATCGAGGCTCAAGTTTGTTGTGCTCATGAGGCTGAAGAAGAACGAAACAAGCAGATCCAAAAGAGCGAAGGTGATGATAGTCAGGAGGTGACCCAAAGAGACGCTCATACGGAGTCTGATTATGGATGACAGCACTTGGAATGCGATTAATCGCATGAACAGCATGAAGAGCAGCTTCACCCCAAAATGGGGCAGGAACTTTGGCAGAAAGAAGAAGAGCACGAACAGTGTCAAGAATATGACGAAGTTTTCTTTCAGCTCGACCATTTTGCTGAGAGGTACCTGGACAAGTTAGATGATGTACAGTGCCATAGGAATGTAACAGAGCTTGAAACGCATATTGAGTATATTCAAGAGCATTATCAGATCGAAAAATTTTGATACGTTTGGAGAATTGTGTTTCAACCATTTTTGCAAAGTTGCTGTATATTGGTAAAATTTCAGAACGAGATTTCATAGGAAAGATCCAACTATAACGAGAATAATCATCAATAAAAACAACAAAATATCGAGATCCACCAATACTAGCAACAGGGGAAGGTCCCCAAACATCAGAATGAATTAACTCAAAAATACTATTAGAAATAGATTCACTGTTATTAAAAGGCAAAGCTGGCTGTTTTCCTAACTGACATGAAGTACAATCAAAATTGTCTTTGGACACAGAACCCAACAGACCCTTAGAAGCTAACTGTTGTACCCGAGAAGATGGTGCATGACCAAGACGAGAATGCCAAAGTGCGAGAGAAGGTAAGGAAGAAACTGCAGCAGCTGCAGCAGCAACAGAAACAGGAGCAACAGGTGGAAGATGAAGATTGTCCACAGGAAACATACGCCCAACTCTAGGACCGGTCCCAAGCTCCTGCCCCGTCCTCGGATCCTGCACAACACACCCAGAATAGTCAAAAATAAGGCGATAACCTAGTTCAGCTAATTGTCCCACAGAGCACAAATTATAGGATAGGTCAGGTATATGGAAAACTCCAGGAACAGAAAGGCTGGAGGTTGAAACAAAACCTAGATTATTCCCATGCATGGTGGAACCATCAGCTATATGAATATTTAGAGGATGTGGTGCAGGGTCAAGTTTGGAGAATAAGGACAAGTGAGGTGTCATGTGATTGCAGCAGGCAGAATCAAAAAGCCATGTTTGAGACTTACCGGGTAGAACTGAGAGAGCAGTGGAAAGAGATGCATTACCAGCCATACGAACAGCCTGAGCTATGATCTCCTGTAGTTCAGTGGGGGAGAGGTTGATAGTGGATCCAGAAGACTGAGACTCAGCTAAAATGGAAGCCATTGGCGGAGTAGGCTCAGTATTAGCAACAGCAGCAGTAGATTTGTTGCGACGGTAACAAGTCTCAATGGTGTGGCCAGGACGCTTGCAATAGTTGTAGAACTTTTTGTTGGTCTGCTTGCGACGATTGCTAGAGCCAGAGGAATCACCTGATTGCTGAGGTTGCTCTATGAGTGGAGCAGAAGGAGTAATAGCCAGAACATTGAGCTTATTCTGGGCTTGAAGGGTAGCAAGACGAGCTTCTTCTCTAACCAACTCGTTCACAGCAGTATCAAGAGAGGGAGCAGGACTGCGATTCAGAAGCTGACCTCGAATGGGCTCAAAGTCCTTGTGAAGTGACATCAGGAATTCATAGAGGCGAAATTCATCTCTAATGGTAGCATATTGTTGAGCATCCTTTGAGCATGCCCAAGTTGGATCAGAAAGGTCAATTTGGTCCCAAATGAAGCGAAGCTGATCATAGTAGTCATTGATGGATTGCCCTGGTTCTTGCCTAAGTTGATGCAATTCAACCACTAACTGATATTTCATGGATCCGTGAGTAGTGGAGTACCTTTTGGCCAACATATCCCATGCAGATTTTGCATCATCAAAGCTGCCCAATAGATTGGAGATGGAGGGAATGGAAGTGTTTCGAATCCATGTGAGGATCATGTGGTTGTGACTATCCCATTCAATCATGCGACCAAGGAAAGCAGCATCTTCTTCCTCGGCTCCCTTGACAGGAATAGTGATTGCACCAGTACAAAAATGCCAGAGCATGCGACCCTTAAGAAAACTGCGCATAGCTTGAGACCAAGATAAGTAATTCTTATTCCCCTCCAATATAGTATTGATGGGGCGAGGAAGAAAAATATCCTTTTTATCCATTTAGAGACACAATATGCAAAAACAGACTGCAAAAATGAAATCTACGCGAAAAACTGGGTAAGGAGAACCTGGACTGAAAAAGTCAACCCTGAAAAAAGTCAACGGTCAAAGTCAACAGCTGGTCAAAGTCAACGGCTGGTCAAAGTCAACGGTCAGCGGATGACGTCAGCAAGATGACGTGGCGCTGACGTCAGCAGATGACAGGATGCTGACGCAGCTAGGGCTGACGTGGCACGGCTGACGTCACGGGTGACGTCAGCTGGACTGAAGACGGAGCGTGGGGCGCGTGGGGCGCGTGGGCTTCTGACGCAGAATCTTCAGGCGGCGCGTGAGGGCGCGTGGGCTCTCCGATGACTACGAGGCTTTCGCCGGAAGGTAGATCGGCTCAAGACGATCTCAGTGGTGCCTCCAGAAATCTGATCGGAGCAATATTCGCGGCGTTGATGACACGTGCAGTGATCTGTGCGGTGTAGGACTCCTCAACGACAGCGGCTGCAGGTCCGGAACCCAAAGACAACGGCTGGAAGACGTCGGAGGTTCAACGGCGAGAGGCTGCAGACTGTTGTGATGGCGGAAGCGATTTTGAGAATGGAGTAACACCAATAAAGACAAGACTGCTAAGAAAATGTCAGAGCAATGGCTCTGATACCATGTTAGAAATACTGAAATCTGTAGTATTGTATTTCATGATTAAAGAAACTTTGAAATTAATATGTATTATTTTTTTAATGTAAATAATATGATGTATTATTATTATTTTTACATAAATGATGAGTATAATTTGAAATGATTAACAAATCTGTCTTGTAGGATCTCATTCAATACATTTTATCTTTACTATTGTCTTCATATTATTTAAAGATAAATCCTCCTATGAAAATTGTTTTGCATGTATTTTTGGTATTTTTTGTATAGGATCATATTTTTTACCATTCCTATCATTGAATTTTTTAAGAAAATATTAAGTTAATGGCATTTTGCGAGATAATATATGTTATTTATTAGACTTTTTGTTATTATAAATTTTAGAAATATGGACTTGTCAATTATTCCAACAACCTCGAGGATCTCAAGATTTATATATATTTTTGTTGCATTGGTCGATGATAGAGAATTTGTTTGCATAAATTTCATAGAACATTATTAATAGACAAAAGCATATTGAATTGAAATTGGGGAAAAATGGAGACATGATTTCATGAGAATGAGATTTTCTAGAAGTATCATCTATACGTGGGGGAGGAAGAAGAGAGTTTGTAAGAGGGTAAGAGTTTTTGCTTTGATTTATACGTGGGAAGGGTCAAACTTTGGTCATAATATGTAAGGTAATAATTGGGCTTGAGTTTTTCATAAGGTTTGGTATACTTTTAAAAGGTAGTCCATTTTGTAGTGACTAACTTTTGGTCTAATTGGTCTAATTGTCAAGAACAGCTCATATTTGATATAATAGTAAAAAGAAGTTACTATGATCTATTGGGTAACAGTAAAAAATACTTAATAAAAAGAAGTAAAAAATGCTAAATTTATGTAATAGTAAAAATAAGTTACTATGATCTATTGGGTAATAGTAAAAAAAATTTAATGAAAAGAGGTAAAAAAAAGACTAAATGCAACATTAGAGTGCCATGTGGCAGGACCTCATGCACTTTCACATAAGGTCTCTTCTTTTATATATATATATATATATATATATATATATATATATACATATTTATATATATTGATTGATTGATTTAAAAAGTTCATGGTTTATTAAAAGTGTGACAAGTGGCGCAATAGGAAGCGTACCGTTGTAATAATGAAGTTTATGTGGCAATTCTTGTAATAGTTTTTAAAACTAAAAGTATCACTTGGGATGAAGACAAATTGCGAGATAAACATTATGTTCCGAGATAAATATTACAAACAATCCAAAAAACTTGAGATTATTGTAATCTAGTTTCTTAAGAGAAAATCTCATAGTTCATACTTCATAGGCCTTAAGGAAGAATATATGCTTGTAAGTGTTTCTTTGTAACTTTGTAATTTAGTTTAAATCATATTAAATTTATTTTAATTCAAGTACTTAGTTGTTATTCATTTTATCTGAAATATGTTTACTTTGAATCTACTTGATGTTAGTGTGATAATCTAGACTTCAATATGTTTATTGTGAACCTTGTAACTGTGAGATAAATTAGACTTTAAAATAATCTGTTTACAATCCAACATATTTCCTTGGAATCCAATGACATTAAAGATAAGTTTGAATTCAATCTTAATACTAAATAACTTAGAATTTCATTTACTTACTTTCATTTTTTTTATACAAAAAGTCCTATTGAATGATACATTTCCAAACTTCATCCCTAATCCACAAAATTAGATCATCCATTGAATCACCATTTTGAAACTTGAAAAAAGGTCTCAAATCACCCGCAATTAAGATATACAGCATCCAAGGCTTAGTCGAAGCCCCCTTGTCCATCTAGAATATTATTTGTGGAATCATTCACCAGTTGCAAATGTTCAGAACTTTTGATGTTTCACATGTTAAAAGGCAAGGAAATGTCCCTGCACACTTATTAGCTGAGCATGCTTTACATGCTGACGATTATTCTGCTTGGCTAGAGGAATGCCCTAGTCAAAATATTAGAACTTACATTGACTGAGGGATTTGTTGTTGCTGCTGCTGTTTCTTTACTGGTTGTAAAATTTTTAAAACAATTTCAAATAGATGGGGTTGATCAAAACAATTTGGATTGGATGGGATTAGTTTTTTCTTGTTGAATAGTATATGGGTTTGAAGAAAATTTCAGGTTGTTGTTCTGATGTGCTTTTGCCATTAAGAGTGTTTTGCAATGCTTTTGCATTTGCAGTTAAGTGTGTTTTTGTAGTTAAGAGTGTATTACCCAAAACATTTGAAGATGCTTGATGTTGTTTGCTTTTCTATTATAATGTTGTTCTAAAGTGGTTTCTATTATAATATGTGCTTTTTGCATGTGTTTTTATTTTTTTATTTTTTTTTATTATCATCAATTATATTTATGATTCATTAAAAAATTTAGGCATGTTTTTCATCCAATTTATTCTTGCTACCTTTTAATTTGAACCTACACTTAAGCTAAACTAATTTTGTTACTAGTTCTGCCTTTTACTAAATCTGAACTAAAATGTATTGCTAGTTTATTACATGTGAAATTGTATTATCTATAACAGAGTATTGCTTGTAAGAGCTTTGAAATTTTTACATATTTAGTTATATATACATAGAGAAGCTTATCTGAAAGAAATGTGTATTTTAATTGATTGTTGTTGGATTGAAAAACTGAATGAGTTGAACCCAAGCTTAGTGCTCTATGAAATCTTTCAACTAATTAGGCTTTGTTGTATTACTTAGACTTTAGCCTCTATAACAACAGAGTTTTTGTAGCTTTAGAAGTGTACCAAGTTCTTTTCCAGGAATTAATGCAACTCTTTGAAAGTGGATTTAATCATATTTTCTATAAGGGTACACTAGATCCTATGAATAAAAGGTTTTTGACTGTACTAAGAAGTTTGAGTTGATCATGCATATAATGGAGTTTCCAGATTTGTTTTGTTTGATTTGGGCATTAGCCTTCCAAATTGTAAAAGTCAATTTGAACTAAGCAAGGAATATATATATATATATATATATTATTTTATTTTAGTTCTATTTTATTTATTTTTTTATAATTGGTCAATTATGGTGTGAACTCTTTTTATAAATTGATGGTCAATTATGTATTTGGTTGAACATTATTATTAACAAACCTATATTTTGTTTAGATGGTTAAGAACAAGGAGACTTCAAATCCCAACACTAAACAATCCCAAAATAGCTCAAATGTTAGAGTTCAATGGCCATCAAGAGTAACGACTATCTTTTGTGAAGCTTGTGTGGATAAGGTATTTAAGAGTAATCGGTCTAATACCCACTTTAGTAAAAAGGGTTGGACAAATATTGTAGCATATTTTGAAAAGAAAACGGGAAAGGAATATCCTAGGTCAAAGTATAAGCATAAGTGGGATGGATTGAATTAAGATTGGGTACTTTGGAATAAGTTGAAGGGAAGTGAAACCGAATAGGGATGGGATGCAGCCAAAGGAACAATAGTTGCAACTGATGAGTGGTGGGAGAGGAAACTAATGGTATGTTTTGTATAACCCCTTGTACGTATTTTGTATTAGTAGATAAACCATGCTAATTTGAGTTATTAATGAAAATATTCAAAATTGTTGGAGGTTCCTAAAGCTACAAAATTTCGAGAGAAAGGTTTGGAGAATGTTGACTTATTAGACATTATGTTTAAGGACATTGCAGCCATGAGAGATTTAGCATGGGCCCCCACTTCAGGTGTGTTACCTAATGATCTTGAGACACCTAAGGAGGGGTTAGGTGATACTTTTGCTGACTTGTCTTCTCCAAATGATGATGATGACGTTCATGAAGATGAGACTCCTAACCTCACATAAAATAATGAAGAACAATTAAAGAATATAGTGAGCATTACAATATTGGCTAAGAGGTTACATTTGATTCGTCAGAAAAGGCGGTCTGTCCCAAATCTTATCTATCGTTAGGGACCCGTTGGGACGAGCCTCCTACTTGATGCCCTTGAAGCTTGACGGCCTGAAGTACCACTTCCTTGAGGACCCATTAAGTAGGTCACATGCATACCTTACGGTGGCCTCGCTCCAATATCGACGAATGGACCCTCTCACCAATAGTCGAGTGCCTTGGACCCCAAGGAATTTTTATGTGTTCTACACTCTCGAGTCCAAACATGGAAATATGTTGCACAACACGTCCAAAGACCTCATTACTCACTTATATCTTCCCTATATGGGAAGATAAGCCCTAAGATCTTGGGGACTTAATTCCGAATCTTCTCTACAAGGAAAGCTCCTTCATCCAAGGGATCTAGGTCAATACTACGCCACTATATAAGCACCAAAACTCCTATTCTTCAAGGTATGAGAAAATCCCCAACTCTGACTTAATTGAGTTCTTAGAGGTTTTCCAATCACTAACTTAATCTTTGGAGGGTTTTTGACCGGCACCCCACTGGTGCTCTCTGTTGGTTCTCCGTTTTCTTATTCTATAGGTACCCTTATTAGTGTACGTGTGGACAATCAGCTCACTGATATTTTTATGCATCATCAGTTGGCATCGTCTGTGGGAATTTCAAGTGAATAAGCCATATCACCACTTCCAAGACAAAGAGTTGCATGGTCCAGACACGATCAATTGCTACCATCAACCAGGAGACTGGGAACCCTCCTAACGCCTTGGAAAGACAAGTGCAAACCCTCGCCGCGGTAGTTGAGCAGCTCACCCAGCGTAATCATGAGTTGGAGTGGTAGTTGGATCAGTGGAATGAATGACGACAAAACAATTAGCATGATGAACAGGACAGTGGTGAGCACAACGACAACTGTCCCCCGATAGGTGATCGTTAGGAGAGAGAAGAACCAGAAGAAAGCAACGCTGCCAGCAGGCGGGAATAGCAAAAGGACACTAGCTGTCCCTCCGAGCTAGAAAGCAATGCGATTCGCATGGTGCAAGACATGCAGATGATGAAGGAAAAGATGGACATGATGATGAATGCCTTGAGGGAACGGGTGTCTACCAACCTAGACAAATAGGTCTATTAAACCGACTCACCCTTCATAGCACCATTAACCTTTTTCCCCCTCCCAACCAAGTTCAAGATGCCGCAAGTAAAGGCGTACTATGGATCTCGACCACCTAGAATCATTCAAAACTCTCATGCATCTACAAGGGGTTCCAGACGAAATCATGTGTAGGGCGTTTCCCACCACACTGAAAGGGCCGGCCAAGGTTCAGCCAAGGTTCAGTAAGATAGCCCTCATATAACGTCCCAACCCAATTTTATAGTTAAACTATGTGTTTGAGTGGTTAATTATTATTTTAAGCCACTTTCTTTCTATAATTAATAGAAGAGTATTTAATAAACATATTATTTTATAATGCCATTGAATAAGAATTGTAAAGATTATAAATAATTGAATGGCTAATTGTATTATGAATATATACTAAGTATGTACAATACTATATTAAGTGGTTTAAGTTATTAGATACATAGTTGGTGTTTTATTTAGGTATGATGCATGAGATGTTATAACATGGTTAAGGTTGTAAATAGGTAGTCAAGAGAAGGATATAGTGGAAATTCCACCTACACATATAACCAACTGAAATTCAACACATGTAATGCCAAAGTATCATGCATGGTGACATATGTTATCTTCTTTTGACCCAAAGACCAACACCTAGCCGGCCATGCAATACCTCATTCTTCTTTCTACTCTCTCAAAGCAACTAGAACAATCAAGAAACTCTCTCCCTTTCATACCCACGGGTCCAACATCAAAAGAAAGAAAAACTCTAAACTCTTCTCTCCCTCTCACACCTACGGGTCCAGCAGCAACAAGGAAGTTTCTTTCAATTCTTCTCAAGCTTTTGTTTCCAACTTAAAGCTAGAGTGATTCTAGCTCTATCATTCCAAGACCCATGTCTAGGATAAGGGGAAAATCTAATTCTTTTAATCTATTGTCTATTTAAACTTAATTGATGGTTATATGAATTTGTATATGGGTGTGTTGGATTCTAGAGACTGTTGATCGCCTGAATATGAATTGAGTCATTGTTTATACTTGCATGTGCTCCTAGATGATAGACTAAGATAAAATCTGTTATGAGTAAGTGTTAAAATGACTAAAATAGCTAGATAAACTTATGGAATTGCTAATTGAGGTGCTGAATGTGTAGTTGATTCAGTAATTAAAACTTGTTGAGAGTTAGTTAATAGGCACTTTATGAACTTGTTAAGAGTTGCAGTCATTGGTTAACTTGTTTGGTCATTGTGAATCCTGTATATTTCTAGGACAACTATGGTTAAAGGTTTGTTAGAGATTATTATATAATATGTCCAGTATGTGTGTATTAAATTTCATATGAAAATACCATCTTTTGATAATTGTTTGTGATTTTACAAGAAAATGTTGCAAAGCTGCCACTGTGACAGATTCTGTGTTTACGCATGATAAATTATGTATTAAACTGTATACAGTGAATTTGGATGCTAGGGATATTTTCTATGAAAGCTAAGACACTTGTGGTTGTTATTGAATTGGTCTCACAGCAATCAGATCAATACAAAAATAATAGTGCAATTTGTAAGTCAATTGAAGTTCTGTTAGGACAGATTTGAGTATGTTGTCTTGTATGATTTTTAATAAATCATGGTTTTATGATTTGACTCTAAAAATGATATGGAATCTACTAGACATCCATAGGTGAAGTATATGCTGCTAGAATAAATAGTGAACAGTAAGTGACATACCTAACTTTGAGGATTTAATTCTAAAGTTAGGTTGAATGATCTGAGTTATAAATTAATATGCTTATCATTTGGTATATCTGGATCATAGATAAATTTTGAATACCTTGGTTCGAGGTTTAGTACTCAAAGGAGGGGTTCTAAACCATTCTACTACTTTTTCATGTTGCTATTTTGTTAAATGTGTTGTATGTTGCTATATGGGTGTATATGGATATATGATTATGCTTAATGGATTTTATGTTTATGCATGCATTATTGCCCAAATCTCAAGCACATTTTGAAATGAAATTGGCTCCTCTGGAGATATGATATAAATATGAGAATGATGGATTTTTTTTTAGTTTGGTGCATCATTTGTTGATGTATGCATAATATGTTTGTGGGAACCTTGTTGAGGGGGGATTAGGATTTCCTTGATTTTAAGAGATATGCTTTGAGATGAATATGTAAGTTTATTCTAAGATATAATTGATAGTAATAAGTTTCGATATTTGGTTTAAGTGTTACCAGTACCCAAGTTTGAGCTCCTTCGATTGTAGGCTCTCAGTTTCTCTGCTTTTAGGTAATGGATAAGTTATATGGGCATTTGGTAAGTCATGAGGTTATTTTAAAGTGTATTATGCATTAAAGGTTTTTGATTAGAGATATGACATAAAATCATGTTTTAGACAAAGATATGTTCGTGAACTTTCGAAACCTTATGTATATCATTTAAGCATATTGATGCTATTATTAATTCCACAAACATGATGTTTAAAGAAAATAATAGAAATGCTATTATTATGAAATGTTATGCAAACTATGAATTTCAGTATGATGTATAAGTATGAAATGTTTTCAAGTTATGTCCTTTGGTGATCTAAACCCGGCCAGTAGGGGTTAAATTACTGGCTTTTCATGGAAAATGTAATCTGATTAGCCATTAAAAGTGGTGAGGACTCTGTTGTACCCGCCCTTGTTGGGAACGGCCAACTTGTGGAGGATGCCAATTGACCCCCATGGTTGAAGATATGTATTATGATATGATTCTGGGAATCCCTAGCATTGTGGGGAATGCTGGATGCCTGGCACAGTGATGCTAGAGGCCTCCCAATTTTGTATAGACTTGTCAGATATGGACTAATCAATATGTTATTTATGAACAACAATATTATTTTATGGATCATGAGAGAATGATTTTGTTTAAATGCATAGTAAAAAGTTAAAAGCTCTCATGAATAGAAGAAGTTTCTGATGAAAAGAAAAACTGTCCTTTAAAAATAAAAGTTTCTGAAGTTTGTATATGTTTGATGGAAATTATGAATGTATGCAACGAAAAATTAACAGATCTACTTCATTCGCAATTGATAATATGTGCTATATAAGTTTCAGAATAAGAGAGTGTACCTTGGTATGGTGAATTTCAAAACAAAGATCAGAAGTTCTTGAGAACACTTTCAATTTTCACTCCAATTCCACTTGTGCCCAAGAAGTGTGGTCTCTCAATCAGTTTGTTCAAGAGAGAATGAAAGAGTGTTTAACACTCACATACATCCCATTTCATGTTCTCTACCAAAATTCTATATGTTTCTCTTAATATAACTGATTATCTAATTGGGCTAGCCTTTTGGGCCTTTCCAATTGGGCTTTAGTATGTGGCTTGGAGTGGAACCAAAAGGGAACAAATAAGACACCAGCTCCAATGGGCCTTGGGCTTTTCTGTCAACTTTTGACAAGTCCAAAGTTACCATTAATTATATTTAATACCAATATATAAATATAATTGCACTCTAGATCTTATTAATAAATTATATCCCAAGACTTTATTGTATATGCAACCCCTTCATAAAATATTCGTAGTAATACAAAGTCATTAATGTAGACTGCTACTATGTAAATTACTACATCTTAATCCTTAAGTACCCGATTTAATCCTTTAAGTTATTCATCATATATTTATGAAATCCAATTTCATAAATATATACTTTAGTAACTATTTACTAAAGTAGTTAGGCATAACATTCTGAATAACAAATCCATTAAACTTATCTCAAAAGAATATTTTGTATCTCCGTTAAGAGACTATGAATTCCATCTCAAGAATATATGTTCCATCAACACTAAATGTGGCTGCTTAACATACTGAGGTTTTGACCGTTACTTTAGATCTCACTCCTGATATATCAAAGTAACATACACTTCATGATCAGATTCATTATTCTCTCAGGATTAAGAGTTCATGTGAATAGAAGTCGTGAGATTTATTATTCATTTGACAGTCGTTAGGAGAATAATAAACCTCACAAGTCCAGTTCAATATGTTTTAACTCTTAAAATATATCAACACATCAACTAGAAGTTTTCACTTCCATGATCAAGACAAATCATCTTAGTTGATATGTTATAGTCTTCGTAGATGAAATGCCTAATTTCATCACCGACTATGAATTACTATTCTGAGTTTACAAAGAACTTGTGAGTTATATCTTCTATGACTTTTCACATAAATCACATACTATGCATCTCATGGACTATATGATAATGTTCGAATATTCATATTACCATTATTTTAGATAATAATAAAACAACTTTATTAATCACAACATTAAGTCATACATAATGTCATACATAGCATCATACAATAGGATTTAAGGACACTAACCTTAACAATGTTTATGTTAAAAGTAATAAGATATCCATTCTTTATAAAATATTAAGTTTTGTGACTATGAAAGTTATAATATTTTATGAGAAGAAGTTTATGAAGAAAAGTTTTGTTATTCTTTAAGATGTTTCTAATTTAAGACAAAGTTACCAATTATCTGATTTAAGTAAAAAAAAAAAAAACATATTATATTTGGTGACTTTGTAAGAAATAAAAGAAATTCAGTCTGAAAGGTTTTGGTAATATTATTCCGATAAGAAAAAGGAGAACAATTATTTTCCTATGAGAAACATATAAGTTATTATTATGAATAGTATAAAATACTATGCATGAAAAGATGTTTTCGTATCTAAATATTCATAAAATGAAATGATTTGATTTACATGCATTCTTATTAAATTCTTGTATATCTTACCCTTACTAAGCTGTGTAGCTCACCCCTTCTAGTCTTTTGGTCAACTGGTTTTATTCTGGAGCAGAAGGAGCCTTAGTCGAGTTTTGGAAGGGGCTAGTTTTAGTTTGAAAAGTATAGATCCCAAATTAGCAATTTGATGTTTAGCTTTGTGGTATTTTGTATTTTAGGATCTAATAAAAGTTGTGTACCTTAAAGTATTAAGAGATGTATTATGTGAAATTCAGAATTTGAATAACTGGTGGATTGTGTTATCCCTTGAAGTACAATGTAGATGCTCTGAATATCAAGTGAAAAGTTATATCAAGAAGTAAAGAAACAAGAATGAAAAGAATGAAGGAAGCTTTTGTAAAAAGTTAAGTTGGTTCTTGTTAATACTAGGTTTAAGCTGGATATTAGCATGTCGGTCATGGTCATAATCAGGGTATTGGGTTTGGGGCGTGACACCTCAACATTGTCTCAACCTTCAAGGAACTGAGCAGACTCTTTGTCACGCACTTTCGAGCACTCAGAGGAGCGGAAGAGAGGTATCCTCCCATGGAAAAGTTTGCTTTTGCTCTGATCACCGTCGCCTGCAAGCACAGGCCATACTTTCAAGCGCACACTATAGTGGGTAATCTAACTGGGCCTAAAGCCCATAACATAATGTACGTTAACAGCTTGCTTGGCATTGTTGTTGGCAAAGGTCCTACTCATTTATTGTACAGCAAAGTGTTGTAATCTTTGAATCTTTTTGCCTTGTATAATATTAATGTCACTCACCCACCGACGTGCTGGGTCGGTCTCGCTTTCTCATTGAAAGCTCCAAAGGTTTATTATTATAATTAAATACTTCAACAAGAATCTCTTTCTCTATCTAAATTATTATTCTTATTATCTGTATCTTGATGCTAATGTGACAATGTTGATTTGTCTCTAATGACCCTTGTGTTTGTTATGAACTTATGTAGTCTCATCACCTTGCAAGTTGCAGACACATCTGTGGGGATTTCAAGGTATGGTGGTTAGACATCCTTATCACTTGATTGGAAGCCAAGCCCCCAAGTAGTGCCAAATTTGGGATGCGTTTTACAGAGCTGGGAAAGCATACTAGGCCTTTATATTTTCTAATTAAGGGCGCTACTGACCATGGAGGTTTGCACAACGAACGTAACAGAAGTTTTTTATGCCATCTTTTTATCCAAGAAACGAATAAAATTAAATGAGAACGAAGCGAATGTCATGTCACGGTATGATGTAGCTTTGAACTTGCAGTGGGAAAACAAAAGTGATGCAGAAGAGGGGAAGCATATTTTGTCAATTTGACATTGAGAAATGAGAATAAGCCTGCGCGGGTTACTTAAATTCATTTCGTGTAGGGATGGTAATTTTACTGGTCTCGCAAATATGGTGACGTGGAGACGGGATGAGATTTTTGCCCTGCACCCTAGGGCAAGGTGCAAATGGGTTTAAGCTTTTTAGCTCCTGTCCTACACTACGGTAGAAGAATGTGAAAATTATTTTTGAAGAATTAGGCCGTATGTATTTTGTTATGCATTAGGAGTTTGTATTATAATGTTATGTATACTAATATGTAATCCCATATATATGCATAAATATACTTAAAAGATATATATTAAGTTGTATAGTATAATTCTTATATATATAATTTAAATATTATTGATAATCATACTTTTTTTTAACTTTTTAAAAAGTCTTGTAAGAATATTATTAGGTAGAAAATGTAAATTGTCAATTTTTTATTTTAAATTTTTTCTATTCATTAATTTTAAACTCTTTGGTTTTTATACACAATAACTCACTTAGATGGATATTTATGATGTGATCTCACATTTGACTCCAAAATTAAGAAATAAAACTCTCTCTAAAAATAAATAATTTAGAACACATAGCGCAAAATTGGACTTCAATTATAGAATTTAATTGAATTTTCTCTAAGTTTTACCTATTAATATATATATATATAGATTAGTGTTAAAAACTTGGTTTGTATTACTAAGTATTTAAATATATGGATATTAAGACTTTTTGTTTTTGTTGTGATATTGTCTTATTAAACACTTTTGATAATATTGTTCAATCATTGCTAAAAATTAGTTTTATTTGATGTGATAAATTTATTTGTAATTTCAAATATATTTCTATTAATGAAACAAGTGTGGGGCGGAGCAAATTGACATGAAGTAGAATTTTGTGAAGCAAGGCTTCACGGTGCCCTAAGGGTGAGGATGGGGGTAAGGAAGTTTGTCCTGTCATGTGGAGCAGGGATAAAAAAAACTCATCCTTCAAACTTGCCCCTCCCGTTGTCATTTCTATTTTTGTGTACCTAATACAAGATTAAAAAAAAATAGCTATAAAAAAAAATTGTCATTCGGTTGTAAAAGTTTCAAGTCGGGTTGGTTTTCAATAAGAGCCCCGTACCAACGATTATATTATTAAATGAAGTTATAATAATATCTTTAATAAATAAAATTTTATTATTTCTATTTTTAAATTGCTTTAATTATAAATGTCTAGTATGAATATCAATCTAGATTCTGGATATTAAAACAGAGAGAGAGAGATAAATGTGTTGCTACCAAAATAAAATATATTACAGAAAATTTAGATGAAATCACACACAATTGAATAAGAAATTCATAAAAAATAGTTAAAAGATAATGAAATAATACAACAAAAAGATAGCAAAAAAATATCATAATAATTTCAAACTTGTAAAATAGTAATTCTTGATTATATAAAGAGACATATTTATTTTCCCCCAGCACATGCATTATAAAAAGTAAAACGAATGGTTTATATATATATAAAATAAAGAAAGTTAAAAATTAGTATTGATTAATTTATATTTAGGTATTAAAAAATATCTAACTTAGTGGGTTTCAGTTAGTTTAACTGGTAAAGTCTTTGATGATTGTATAAGAGATCTGTGATTCAATATCTGCCTACACCAAAAACTGATTGGTGTCTTGGTCTGATGATAAAGAGTTATCATCAGGAGCGGACGCCATAAATTAAAACTCTCTCAAAAAAAAAAAATCTAACTTATATTTATCGTTTTATGGTTAAAACTTGAAACCACGTCAAGTCTACTCCCAAAATATCTAAATGTGTGATTTCTCAATAAATTAACAAGGTATATATTTATGATCTTATACCTCGAACACATCTAATCTAGAGTCAAAGTCTATCTTAATGGGCCACTTACTATAATATTAGTACTCATTAATTTTCATTGCAAGAATGGGCATTGCCTATAAGCCACAGACTAAATGAACTCCAAAATAAATAAATAAATATAAAAAGGAAAAAAAAAAGAGGAAACAATACAAAACAACACCATAAATGAAACACACCTTTTTTTTTTTAATTTCTTTTTCTGAGAACCTTAAAAAAGGAACACTTGGTAGTGAAGGTCGTCCCTTCTCAAAAATTCAATAATGGAGTGCCGGAAAAAGTTATAATTAATGAGAAAAGTCTTCTATTTGTAATTGTGTTTAAACACAATCACATCAAATA
Source organism: Notholithocarpus densiflorus (assembly GCA_030021035.2). Lineage (NCBI taxonomy): Eukaryota > Viridiplantae > Streptophyta > Magnoliopsida > Fagales > Fagaceae > Notholithocarpus > Notholithocarpus densiflorus. The sequence continues at coordinate 385,390 of JARYZH020000021.1, forward strand.
TCAAATCACCAGCTTCTATAGGGTTGCTTTAACAATTTCAATGAAACTAACAAGACAAAGAAAGTACCATTACCTTTTACAAAAACCAGAACTATGACACATAATTAATGAACTAAAGACGTTTAGTAATTTCTTGATTCAGTGTTTTCTGTGATAACACGACCTTTATTATTATTATTTTTTTTCATATAATGAATTGTTAATAATTGTATAAATGTAATTGACTGAAGATTGAATGCAGTAAATTTTCACGTAGATGTAATTGAATGTATATCGAACAATGAATAGCAGAATATATACTTGAAGGGTGTCTAGCTCACAAACTAAAGATGGAAAAAATAGAAAAGGATTTTTTTTTTTTTTTTTTTTTTAAATTCTCTTTCAAAGGGCTCGGATTTGTGCTAAAAACATACAAGCTTGTTTAGACTCCAAATTTTATATTACGGCTAGATTGTTTTTATTCTTACTTAATCAAAGTGTGGAATAAGAGTAAATGTGCGCAATGAACCGATAATACTCTAGTGCATAAATATGAACAACAAACAATAAATATGAAGTACAAAAGTAAGGGAAGAGAGATGCAAACATAAGATAACACCAAGACGTGTTATCGAAGAGAAAACCGAAAAACTCGGCGAAAAACCTCTCTGCAACCCTCAAAGTCGAAATCAATCCACTAGAGAATAAAGTTAGAGTACACAAATAACAAAAAACTCTCCTAGCCTAATCTATCTAATGTACTTGAGCCCTCCAAGCTCCTGCTACCAACGGACTTCTCAAAGTCATGTCTTCTCCAACTTTTCGGATCCCGCAATACGCCCGATTGCATCCGCCAAGCCTCACCGGCTTCTTTTGGCAAATCTCTAAAGTTTCACAAGTTCCAAAACACTCATTACACTCTGAATAAGTGTGAGTTGTGTTTAAGTACAAATCTCCCATCAAGTTATGACTATGGGAGAGGGAATGAGAAGATGCTACGATGATTTCTCTCTAAGGATGAGTAGCTATTTCTTTAAAAGATGGGTGTGTTGTGTTCTAGAAAACCTATCTAGGGTTTTTCTCTCTGAATAACCTCTCATATTTTTTGTGGGTAATGAGGGTATATATAGTATGAGTGAAGGGTAAGAAAGTCACACTTAAAATTCTCCAAGCAGAGAGTTTCGTGGGTATCTCGAGGGTTGGCCTTACCCGCGAGAAACTCGCGAAATTGACAGCTTGGCATGACTCTTTAGCTTCCAATATGTGCTTCTCACATGCCCTTTTCGCGGGAACCTTTACTTGCGAACTTCTTGCGAGCTAATCACGAAACTGCATTGATCTTCGTTTCATATTCGATTCTTCACCAACTTAGTGTTAAACCCAATACAATAAAATCCCACAAAATACAAGGAAATAATTTAATGCACTAACAACATTTTTTGCAATGGAATAAAGCCAATATAAAATATAGTTGTAAATCACAATTTTACACTCTTCTTTCTACTTTGGATGGATTTAGAGTGATTTTAGGACTACAATCTTTACCACATTTTTTCACAACTATTTTATGTGGTATATTGTGATTGATTGTCTGTCATTTTTATACGAACTCACAATTTTTTCTTTACAACTCACCGTCTGTCAAATCTGAACTAGGCACAAAAAATTATGTAATTAAATTTTTTTAGAACTAAAAATATATGTAATTTTATAATAAGAAAAGAAAACTTTCAATGTGAACTCATCAACCTCGCATCACGAAAAAATAAAAATAATATCACGTGTATTACCGACGGTCCTAGGTCAACACATTTACTAAAATATCATTGCTTAAAACATTCAACTTCTATGTACATTGAAAATTTGATGAAGCAGCCTCGCCAATAATGGTAGAAAAGAATATATGGCCCACAAATAAATGAATAATACACTTGGGAAGATTGACACAGGCATCATAGTATCAATCAAGTTGATATGGGGTTGGGATCGTGGGACAGTACTGGAACCCACATGCATGTGATGGATGGGAGTGAAGTACTGTAGAGAAGGTATGTGATAGGCGAACTTTGGAGTTTGGAGTAAATGACCTAATCTTAAAGCCAATTGGGGTCTCCCTAGGATCCCTAGAGAAGAAGCATATATAGCTAAGCTTTTTGAAGCTAAAAAGATATCGAAGAAGGTCCAGAAAAACAATGCCCTAAATCTTAGTTGAAAGGCCAACTGCCATTCCCTTGTATATTCAGATAGCCTTTCGTTATCTTGACTTTTATTGCCTTCGGCCAGACCTACCAGTTTGGACAATACTACACAGACCCTGCGACACTCACGTGTACGGTCTTTTTTTGTGTATGCAGATCAAATTGTAAGCTACTCCTGCGTGAAAGGGGAACCCTTTGATGTGTGAGTGTGAGTGTGTGACACCCAATTCTTAAACTTTAACAAATATATTCGATGATGAACCAAAAATAGTCATTATTTTTGTAGAACATGCAATATATATATATATATATATATATATATATATTTTTTTTTTTGGTCTAATATATATATATATATATATATCATAGCAACTGTCAAATCAGTAAGTACCAGTATTTTTCTAAACTGTATGGAATTCATAAAATATTAATATATGTGAATTCTGCCGAAGAATTTTTTAATGTTTACTGTCAAATCAGTAAGTACCAGTATTTTTCTAAACTGAATGGAATTCATAAAATATTAATATATGTGAAATCTGCCGAAGAATTTCTTAATGTTTATGTTATTTAAATCTAATACAGGTTGATGCACTTAAGTTAATATTTGAGCCCAAAAAATATATAGATTTTAAATAATATTTTTATAAAAATATTATTTAAATACATATATTATTCAAATCAAAATGACCTCCAATAAAACGTGGACTACTTTTTGATTTATCTCAATACAATATAAAAAGCGCACAACAAAAAAAATCATTATTGTTAAATCAATCAATTGAAATGTTGATTTTAAATGGACAAATTTGTTATTAAAAAAATTATTTTGAAATTATCATCTTGTTCCAATACAAAAGAGACTGAATTGGTGCACTAACTATACCAAACACCATTTATTGTCACCTACATTAGGAACCAACAAATTAATTGTCATCTCATATTTGTTTTCGACTAATAATATCTAACGCACTGAGCTTCACCTATAAATTTATTTCGAGTATTACGAGTTTACGACTTTCATAGACTAATGCTTCATATATATTCTTCTCAAAAAGAAAAAAAAAATGCTTCATATATAAAAAAATTTCACAATTTATTGAAGTTACAACTCGTATTAGCGAAACATGAATTATACATGCGTCCATTACACATAAATACCAATTATAATAAAAAAGTAAATTATTTTTGTGTAATTGTATTTTTTTTTTATTGAAGCATGATGGAATAAATTCTCATACGCCAATGAGCAATTATTTTTTAAGAAGAAATTAAGATAGCAGGATTTTTATTAAGGATTCAAATATGCTCTTCCAAGAGCTACAAAAGAATCAGGTGGATCTTCAAAACCAGACCCGTGCATCATCTAGATTTTTAGAGAATTGAACTTAAACAAAAGCATGTGCAAATGAATTAAGTAATTAACCATCTCTATTAATGTGGTTTAGGTTTCACCACAACACCACCCCAGTTGGGAACATGCATATATTTTGAGTATTGAAGCAATCGCTATTTATTTATTTATTTATTTTGGTTGGCGATCATGTGATAGTCACTTCCCATCAATGGAGCACATTTAACGAAATTGATAATGTTCGAAAAAAAGAAGCATGCCAGCAAGTTTACTTTAAATAACAATGGAATAAAATGCTCTACAAGAATGGAAAGCGCACATAATGTATACTGATCAAATCTCAACGAATGCCAAAATCGGATACAGATTGCAACATCCACATAATTTTTATAAAATTATAAATAAATAAAAATCTTATATATATATAATTTTCTCTATACTCCTTAAAACTTAACTTTGAAGCTAACCTTACCCTATTTAATCTTTGTCATCAGCATCGTGTTATGATAATTTGGAGACATCTTTGATAGAGGTGTGAATGTAATCTACCAATCTGGTTAGGACATCTTTGAGTCGAATTTGTGTTGATAGTTTTTAATCAATTTGACCCAACTCAATCTGATATGTTTATAAGTTTATCCTATTTCTTTTATTTATTTATTTTTAGTTTGATTTACTTTGGTATTAGGAAAATTAGTTTTAATGAATTTGAACATTTAAAATATAATTTAGGTTGTATGGTAACATAAAGGCCTAACAATAATCAACCCATCAATTGACTAGTATACTCTTTGTCAACTAGGTGAGCTGATTTTTTTTTCTTTATTATGTAAATTGTATTAATTTATTAAAAAAATGCTTTAAACAGTCAAGGAAAATCAATTTTTCATAAAACATGAAACATTTAAGCAAAATTCATTGACGCAACTAGACCATTCCAACCCATTGGGTTGGGTTGGTTTATATTTCATTAATTATTTGTATTGTAGTTGTAAGTAAAAAATGTTGATGATAAACTAGTTTTAAAATATTACTAATAAAAGTTTATTAATATTGTAAAATTATGTAAGAATTATGGAATGAGACCCTTTGGCTTGGAGTAATAGTTTAGGAATTTTAAGAATTTTTAAAGATCGATCTCATCTCTTCTCATATTTTGGTTGTAAATAGTTTAAAAGATCTAAATACTATTAAAGTTCACTTATGTCAAAATGTGGTTTAAAGGATCTGGATACTGTTAAAGTCCACTCATGTCAAAATGTGGATTACATTTTAAAAAGTGGTTAAACATAAGGCAATATATTAAATTTCTCAGTGTTGAAAAAACCCTCCAACCTAACTCATACACACCCCTAATCTTTGATAACAAATGACTCGTGTGTATATATATATATATATATATATATATATATATATATATATTAATAGTGATGGATTATTAATATAAAAAAGAACCCATTTCTTAAATAGTATTTTGAAGTAGGTCTTAGGTTTTTAACTTTGTCAATTAAAGTCCCAAACTTAAGAAACAATTTCAATTTGAATCAGGGTCCATATCCTTTATTAATTTGCATTATTCTAGCTATAAATGAATTAGAGAACATGGGAAAATCATTGATAAAACTTTATCTTTCACATAGGAAGCCAACTTTAGTTTTCGAACAATAATTGTCTCACTTTAAGCAAAGTTTTCTCTCTATGAAAGTAGCTTTCAATCTTTATCCTTTCTGTTCAACAGTTCTCAAATTTGATTTGTGAACAATTTATAAATGAAACGCAAAGTTTAATCAATGATTTTTTTTTGTTTTCTTTGCTTTGCAATTGTCCAATAACAAAGATGAACAAAGACTTTTTAAATTGAACTGTACTTGTCCTATAAAAATAAAAAAAGAAGAAAAAGGAGAGAATTAGGTTTCTTTCTGGTTTCACTTTACAGCATAATAATCCGGGGTTCGATAGAAGCCTCTCAAGGGCTTAGTGCCTCTCATATATTAGTCGTACGGACTGATGGAGACTCTCATTAAATACAAAGTTGAAAACAATGTTTAGGGGTAAGAATAAAACTTTACTTATCATATTCCAATATTCCATTTAAGGATATAACTGACTAAACACAACTAAGTCTTTGTTTCTTGCTTACATGGTTAACCTTGATCTATCAACATTAGAAAACCAGAAGTGACAATAAAATAGGAAATATTCTTCCATCGACAAAAGAATTAAACGAATGCAACTGACTGGAAATAACACTGTTTCTTCTCTCTTGCAAATTGCAATTTTAAAGCTCGGCTCAAGCTCATTTTAAACTCTCATACATAGATTTGATGCATGATCGTTGAGCTCACAAATGGCTCATGCAGGGTCGGTATCTGATAGATTTGGCAATTACCCAGTGGCTACTACCGATCAAGAACAATGTACATACCCCAAAAAGTCCAAAACTGAAACCATCATCATCAATCATCATCTCTCTCGTATATATATATAAAAGAAAACGCCGTTGCTTTCAGTTTCACACACCCAAGGTGTCAGAATCCGATTCGTAGCCATACGTAACAGGAGACAAAAGCACAAACGCTCACACATTAATGAAAACAGCGCTTTCTTCCAACAGCTTCTGCTCTCACATTTAATGCACACAACACAACACACCACACCCACCCAACCACCACCACCACAACCACCACCACAAACCCTCAGAACTTGTTTTATTTTGTTCACACTACTCCCACAATTTCCAAACTTGCACCAGTGTGCGCGTGAATTGCACAAATATATATATACTCAGAAAATTAAATGGGTATTAACAAAACAACATAATTTGATTTCCAAACCAAGTTTGATCCCAACTATAGCAAATACAAGTAGTCTGGAGAGTCAAAATACCAAAATTTAAATAAAAGCAAAAACAACAATTAACTCAAAATAAAAATCAAATTAGAATGCCAAAGCATGCACCCATTATAAATTTTTTTTTTTCTTTTGAAGAATTTTTTTTTTAGCTAGCAACTTAATTAAATTGAGCCAACTCATGAAGGGGTTAACCTGAGTCAATACCCGAACCACCACCCTTGCCTTGTGTTAAGAACACTGACTCAGTGTCTCTCTAACTTAGTCGTTACCCTTATCACCATGCAAGGAGTTTTGCACTCGCGCGGTTCGTTCTTGACTCAATACCCCTTACAAACTCACTCATCACCACTGAGTCTCTCTCTCTCTCTCTCTCTCTCTCTCTCTCTCAAACTCACAAAGCTCCCCCCCACTTCACTTCACAGTTCACACACACCACCTATAATTAATAGCTACAAACCATGCACATGACGTCAATGTTAACCCCCCAAAAAAGTAAAAAAGGAAAAAAAAAACCTAAGTCCCACGTGATGTTCACGTGACAATCAGCTTTCACAGTGAAGAGCAGCCTTGATTTTCTGAACAGTGCACGAGATTAAATTGTTGACGGTCTCCACCGATTCCACCGTGAGCTTGGCCGTAGGGAGACTATTCACCAGGATTTGAAATGCCACTGTTAAGAGGGACCCACTCACTCTATGTGGGCCAGGACCACCACCACCGCCGTTGTTGTTACTGTTATTGCCGTTGCCTGTGGGCCCACGCGAGCCCGGCCCATCTGGCACAATAGCAAATCCCGAGGGCAAGAGAGCCACGTAAGCCGAATCACCACCGTTCATCACCACGTGCATGGCAGGAATGTCAACGGGCGCGTACACCACAAGCGACCCCGCCGCGTCTATGCACGTCTCCTGTAGAATCAACATGCTGCTCTGATTCGGATTCACAGCCTGCACGCCAAAACAACCCCTGACTTTACTCAAAATTTACAAACCAATGCCATTCTCTGTATCGTCACTCGTCAGTGAGTGTGCGAGTCAAACTCTGATGGCAGCTTTTAATTTTAAATTTTATTTTATTTTTTCGAGATTTTATTTTATTTTATTTTTAATTTTTTTCTTGATTTCTTTCAATCGAAAGGTAAAGGTCAGAAACATAACTCTCTGAAATATGGACAACTGTCCCATATTTTGACTTTTTGAAAAAGGTTAACGAAACAAATACTGACCCTTATCTGCACCAAACTGTCCTTATAGATACTTCCGAATTCCAAACCTGTTGTTTTGAAATCACCTTTACGCCAATACGACAATTTGATTGACCTTTCCACCATGGATCCATGCGTTTATTAGATTATCTTTTCAACACACAAAAAAATAAAAATAAAAAGTATCCTGCTAGCTAAGCCTACTCTCTTTACAGTCCGTCCCCACTCTATATTTTCAGTCAAAATGGCCCTAATCTATTTTTTCTAGCCAAAAACGTGGCACGAATAAAAACCAATAATGGGGTACAGAAATATCATTTTTTCACTTTCATGGTGCAAAAGAGTAAATAGTGATAAAATAATGGAGGGCAAAGTGGAGGAGACTTACACTAGCACGTAGAAGAGAGACGCAGTTGCCGTGATCTTGGCCTTTGGCGATGTGGGCCATCTCTTGCATGGGACCGCCGTTGGATAATATGTCCCACTCACTTCTAAGCCGCTCATCGCGCAGGAAATCGAACAGTCTCTGCGGTGAAACAGGTAGCCAAACTGACGTGGCAGCGCTCAATACAATGCCCGGTGGCTCACCTGGATCGTCCACGCTCTTCCGGGTCATCACCCTCACGTCCTCATCAACGTTGCCAGCGTTCAGCTTGTTCCATTTGTGGACCGTTGACGCGCACACCCCTGCGCAAAAGTTGTCCGTCATTCGTTGCGCTAACTTCAGCATGCTTCTTCTCCCACCGGCAGTTATTGCTGCTAGCGTGTCATTAAAAAAAAATTTAACATAAGTATCAGTTGAGTTACAAGACTCTTAATATAAACAAGTAAAAATGTTTGTTTAATTTTTACCAGAGTGGTCTCGACTAGGGACTGAGGAGGACATGAGAATAGCCAGGCACTCGCATTGGCGTTGAAGGGTGGCGATCCAGCGTTGAGCACCAAACCCCATCCCGGAGCTTAACAATGGCCTGTATAGCTGGTGCACTTGGCTCTCATCGTATTCTGCATGCTCAACCCATGTGACCTGCATATATATCATATATTTTATAATAAAAAAATCTCCACAAGATGTATATATTTGAATTTATATTTATGCCATATTGCTTATTGCTAGGTGTTGGGCACATGTATTTTCTGTAATAGTTGCTACTCCATTGGCTAAGAATAAAATCAGCAGCCAAAAGTGGAGGGATGGGTTCCAATGTGATTAAATTAAAAACTCGGTTTTTCTTTAGTCATATATTTAATAGTTAGATTAAGCCGTCAAATCTATAATGTCAATGAAGGAAGATTTTTGGAATGGAAATATATTACTAGGCAAGTCTCGAAGATAGTTCAAGATTCGGCTCAATGAGAGACATTAGACATGGTATCGCTATCACATAGACCTCGAGCAAATTAAAGGGTCATAGAATAATGTTTAGAGGAACAACGTGTACTGTGAAGGGTGCATCGAGATGTGCAATCGAGGTCTAACTCGCCCTAGATACTCATATAAATACAAAATAGCCAGTCTTGAGGTTTGACTCTGAGGTCTAATATTGATCGAAAACTAAACTCTTTTTTTTTTTTTTTTTTATATTAGACAAATCAAAGGCTGGAACCAGGTCACAGACAATCACATAAATCGCATAAATTAAATATGGCTAAGGGGGAATAACCAAGATAGCATCAAAGATTGGAATAGAAACATCAAATATATTGTTTATTCATCCATTATTGAAGATTGTGATACTTTTTACTTAGAAAGGATATGAAATTAATGTGTCCAAAAGGTACAGAAATTTGAGTAATAGAGGCTTCTATTAATAAAATAACATGGTACCCTCGATTCTGAGGCGTACGGTGGTTATATTTTAATACAATTACGAAAGCCCAGTTGTTGAAACTATAAGTTTAGAATATAATTTGAGACTAGAAGAACCATACATGTGAATATAATAAGAATAGTTTAGGAAGGTTCATATTCTTTGAGACACTAAAAATATTACTTTGGAACCAGACTAAGCGCTGACAGTGTGGTGATATAGTGAGTAATCGCTAGACAAACAAAGTCCTATGACGCATGAAGCTCTAAATGGGCTTGGGAATGCAAATGCTTATGATTTTTGACCTGGTGTATACCTCACTCACTTAAATGTTTTCAACTAAGCTCCAAAGTTGCAGTTGCTTCAACAAACTCATTAAAGTCCCCAAAGGATAAACACCCACTTAGGAAAACACAATAAATGTGAAGAAGGAAACATGGTAAATTGTGTACCTTATTGTTTGGTTAGTGTTAAATTGTGTAAACCCCACCCATTTAAGGGAGTCTTTGGTTACAAACACAAGGAACAGTCCCTCGAAAACCATTTTCAAAAAACAAGAATTCTAGGAACGTGTAAATTGTAGCGGGGTAGCCTGCTACTTAATTATCACAGAAAACATATCATTTTGATATAATATAAAAGGCTTTGCTTGAAGAAATATTTGCAGAAAACAGTTTTTAAAATTAAGCACAGTTCCAAAATCCAAAAATGTGGGTTGGTAAGTACCTTAGAGTACCCATTAGGCATATCTTGCACAACACACCCAGAAGGAAGCCTCCTACAGTTCACAAATGTCGGTGCACCCGAAGTTTCTCGAATGCTGTCAACAGATACATCAACCACAGCCCACACACCCTCCGCGTGCTGCTTACAGAAACGAAGGAAATTGACTTCACGGACCGGAACCAAAGGCGAGAGAACTTGCAGCTCAGCATGCATCTGACATCAAATTTTGGCTCAATATCAGCATGTAATTCATGAGTAACAACACTACAAGGAGTAGCAACCACAAGTGTTACTGAGGAAAACAAATAAAGATCCAACTTACCAGTTGAAGTGCACCGTTTCTGGTCCCCCCCATGCCACTAGATATCACATCAGTGGTAGAGGTTATGGCAATCACACAAGGAAACATCTCTGCCCATCGATTCTATAAAATTGAAAAACCAAGATAAATATTAATTCTAATTCCTACATAAAATGAGCAAAGAACACAACCTCAATAAAGAAACGAAGCACAGAAAGTGTACATAGCTAGATTCAAAGTAATCATGCACTTGTATGGTGACTTAGAATTCACTAATTATCAAAAAGATAGAGGAATCAGAGAGAGTCCATTTTGATGTATGGCTTACCGAGTCCATTAGTGTCTCAACAAGGGCCAAGCTGTTGATAATGACCATACCAGTCTCCCTAGAAGCCTCTGTGACAAAACCATTTGGTTTCAAACCAATGCAAGGAGTGAAGCTTCTCATGTATTCCTCATGGTTCAAAATTTCTCTTCCACCTTCCAAGCTCCTAACCCAGAGGGGCTCATCAGTCTGCGCTAGCTTAACCAATTCATCCATGGCAGTTAAGGCAAGCTCTAGAAACATAGATCTCTCGATCGATCTATCGAGGCCCGTCATGCCTGCGCTGGATCTAGCCGGTGGCACCAGTGGCAAACCGCTCGAGATCCCAACACCAAAATCAGGCCCCAAAGGCAATGTTGTAGCCACAGTGCTTAAACCACCAAAACCATTGCTTCCCACTCCAAGCTCCAAACTTGAGTTCGGCAGTGGAGGACCAATTGAGTTAGCCAACGATGAAATGGGACGACCCAAAAATTTGCCTGCAAGCGCACAAACACGGTCTAACTCGTCCTTTAACCTGGCATTCTCAATCCTGAGATGTTGCTCTTCAAGTGAAATTTCACCAATAATTGCTGGACCACCACAGTTTGAGCAAATTGGATTCCTCATTGCATCCCTGATAGACATGTTCTCAGCCCTAAGCTTATCGTTTTCTTGCCTAAGCAAAGAGTTCTCATGACGTTCCAATTGGGTCTGGTGCAAACAAACAACAAGGACAAAATCAAACTTTCATTAATCTAAAGCAAAAGCATCTTGCTAAACCTGACTACTGACTGCCAAGGTTTCTCTTTTACAAGCTGGTTACCTTCATTTGGGTACGGCGATTTTGGAACCAAAATTTGACCTGTCTAGTTTCCAAGCAAAGCCTCCTACTAAGCTCCAATCTTTGTTTCTCATCAGGATGAGGGCACTCCTTGAACAAACTGATACAAGCATAAAAAAAAAAAAAAAATTAATAATTTTACTTCTTACAAAAACCAACTCAATTTTTTAGAAAGAAAAGTGAGAAAATCTTACGCTTCAAGCTCTTGGATTTGCTGTGGAGTGTGTCGGTGGTAGCGCTTCTTTCTGGGAGGTTTGTCGGTTGCGTCTTGATCATCCCCAGAAGCACCATCCATGTTATCACTACCAGATCTGCTCTCATGGTCTTCCTCTCTGCTCCTTCTTCCAACATTCGCCTCAAAATTCTCAGCCATTCTAGCCATATCCGCTTGCCCGTCTATATTGGGTTGATGCTAAATATAAACAAACACACACATAAAAGATCAGTACTTTTAACACAAAAAAGAAGTGGATGGTAATCACAGCAAGAAGATCTGAGTGAGCCGTACAAGGCCAAGAGAGAGTCCAGGGCTTGAGTTGAACATGGATTTGGTGAGTGGCGGAGTGACAAGGCGAGGCTGAGCAAGTGCACCAGAGGGCATGTTGTGGTGGTTGTTGATGTTAGAGTTGCGGAAAGGAATATCGGCAACGATTCTCGCACCGCCACCACCGGTACTATTCTCAAGGAAACCCCCAAAACTCATCAAAGAAGGGACTTTTCTTTCTTTTCTCTACTATATAACCCCTCCTCTCTCTACAAATTTACAAGCACTGCAACAAATCTTACTGACTGATTTTACTTCATTCTCAATAATGCTTCTTTTTTTTTTGGGTTTTTGGTTAAAAATAATGAACTGGGTCTTTCTCAAAACAGCCTTTTTAAAGCAGAACAGGCACAGAAAATATAGTATTAAGAAAACAAGGAAAAGGAAAAGAAAAGAAAAAGAAAAATAGGAGAGGATAGAGGAGACAAAAGGTTAAAGCCCCAAATGTCTCCAACTCCCTCTCTCTAAAACTGGATTTTAGATTGGAGAGAAAGAAAGAGAAAGAAGGCAAGCAAACAGTTCTTTTTTCTTTTCTTTTTTTCTTGCTTAGCTCTTCGTTCTCTATCCCTCTCTCTTTCCCTTCAAAAGTTTGCTCTTTTGGTGTCTATGACTGCCAAATAGTGCATAGAAGGGCTCGAATCAACTGGGTGCTGTTTAGGTAAAAATGGGGGAACCCTAGTTTTGAAGTGAGAGTGTGTTATCTCATTCTCTGCATGCTTGACTATACTGAAAAATGCTTCAAGGGCTTGGAGAAAAAAGAAAAAGAAAATAAAGTAAGAGAGAGAAGAAGAAAGGTTTGCACAGAGAAGAGAGAGACGAAAAAGGGTGTGAAGATAAAACGCAATATGTGGACTCTTCGAAGCCTTACAAATAGATACCTCCAAAAAGGGGTCGGTTGACTCTCTCTCTCACACTTTCTCTCTCATTGTGCCTCAGAAAGTCTGTGAAGGACTGTGTAATTTTATACTATTGCAGGCCCTTTTTAACCCTCACTTTAGAGAGATGGCTGTAAGAAAAAAAACATACTATATGAAAGGAAGTTATAATGACAGAGATTCAAATCCAATCCACGCCTCTTTCTTCATCACAGCCTCACAGCCAGGGTTTTCAGAATTGGGATCTGTGGTAATTAGACTATTATTAATTTATTATTATTGCTCCATACAAAGAAATTTGCTTTAAAAGAATATTACACGTTTAGAAACAAATGATATACAAAATCAACTAATCACGAGTCTTAGGCCAATTGAGTGAGAGCTTTTTTTTTGATACACAATTGATGGTTTTTGGGTAAGAGAAATTATTTGGTGTTTCTACAGGATAATGGTTCTCTTTTTACTCACATTCATGTAAGTAATATCTATTATCAATGTAAAAAGAAAGAGCATCACATAATCGTGTTCGGAAATATTCAATATTTTTTTGTTGGGTAAATGAGTAAGAGACACACAGACAAGGGATTTAAATGTGGCTGTGTGAATGAGCTTTTTTTTTTTTTTACTTTAATTAACAATATTTAAAATTTTAGATATAATTATACTTTTAATTTCTGAACAGAATTAATTAATAAAAGTAAATTGATCCATATACCCCTTTGGGGGGAAAAAGAAATCTTTTTGATGAAATAAAAATATCTTGACTCATTAGTGTACTATATTCCAAATAAAGTGTATCTTGGTTTTGCAAAAAAAAAAAAAAAAAGTTAAAATGTGAAACAATAATTAAGAAATTTTATTGAAAGATCAGGAATAGAGAGAAAGAAATTGTGATGGGGAATTAACTGGGAAATATTACTTTCCTTTTATTATTATTATTATAATTTCACGTCTGTACCTACTATTTGCTGTTTGATAAAGGGATTGAAATTTGAATCATTGATACACAAAAAAGCTTCGAAATAGTATAAATAACTTGCTTGTGAAATTGGACTTCGTACTTTTTAATCCTGGGTAAGTAAAATTGAAACTGAAGGTGGAAAATAAACTTTGTTGTCAGTCTCCTAAATATAAACAAATAACAAAACCAAAAACAAATGTAGAATAGTTTCAATAGAACCAAACAAAACAAAGCTCAACGGTTACACTTTACCGGAGGAAAGGCGAGAATTGGGTGACCCCTCGTAACTCAGTAGCATAATATAATGCAATAATACAGTTCGTCCAATCTGAATTGTTGGGCGTTTCAGTTTCCAACAACGTTTTACTATTTTTCTTTGGGAGTTGTTGTAGTTTTGATTTTTATTTACAATCTTTTTTTTTTGTTTGTTTTTTCTTCGGTTTCAAGATCTAGAAATAAATTAGTCATAGGTGCGAATCTGAATAGTAAAAGTCAATCCGTGCGACTTATTATTGTTACTTTCATTTCCCAATTTCAGCTGTCGGCTCCATAAATTTTTTTCAAGATGTTTCCTCAACAAGTATAAATTATACAATCTAATAAAAAGAAAAATTTATATATTGATAATAACAATAACAATAAAAAAAAAACACGCAAATACATAAAGTTTTACAACATAAAACTTGTGGAGTTCAGTTATGGTTGTTGTTAGTGTTGCTGAACAGGGATTGACGGCGATGGCTGGGGAGAGTAAATGAGTTTCTTATTTCCATTTAGCCCTTAGGTTTGATTTAGTTTTAATTTAAATTTTTTAATGATTTGTGAATCCGCGAGGCACTGAGGATTTTTTTTTTTTTTTAATATTTGTTGAATTAAAAACGTAATCGTGTTAGTGTTGGAGTAGTGATAGTCTTAGTCTGAGATGAGATTGATTTTGTACTGGGCTTTTCTATTGGCATTTGGTTTGGGCATTGTTAGTGGTTTTATTATAATTTTTTTTTTCTATATATATATATATTTTTGGTTTTTTCCATAGTTTTATAAACTAGTACGGTGAAAGAACCGAAAAAGGGACTAGTTACTGGTTTTTTGGTCGGACTGAGATCTAACTGATGGTCGAACTGGTGACGTCATAAATAATATAATTAATAAAATTTTAAATTATATAAATAAAAATATAATAAGTTTATTACTAATAATATGATAGCAAAATGTAAAAATATAATATTTAGTGACACTTTTTGCGTAAATTTAATCAAATTTCCTTAGAATGGACAATCACATGTTTAATTATAATCATAATTCTTACAAAAAATAATAATTATAATCATAAAAATAAAAAGTTTATTATATATATATAATGAATTAATTGATGTTATATAAAAATTAAGTAACTTTTTAAAGTTTATTCACTTAATTAACTAAAATTATTTTTTTTTTCTAATCAAAATTATCGGAAAAAGAAAAAAGAAAAGTAGTTGTACAATGAAAAAAGCTAAATTTACGTGACTTTGAGCCATTAGTTGTATAATATATATTATAATGTTTTTAAGGAAAAGTAGTCGTACAATAACAATGTATCAGGTAAAGCAATAACTAAAAGTAAAGCCGTAGTATAAGTTTAAAAGAATATAAAAGCATGTGATTCTTTTTGCTTGAAAGACCCTAATATATTGTTAAGTTGCTCAAATTATGGACCAAAATTAAATTTTATTGGCATAAAAAAAATTCAGGGTTTTCCCAAATTTTTTTTAAAAGGTAGATAAATATAAAATTTTAAATTATTATCTATAATTTTTTTTTTCTGATTAAGAATATTAAAAATGATTTTTTTGTCATCCAATAAAAACACTTGATAAATTTGGACAAGATGGTATGGGTCATAATAATAACAATCAATTCTATTCTAATAAGTTTCTCCAAAAAAAAAAAAAATTCTATTCTAATAAAAAAATATTTTTTCAAACCCATACCCAATCCAATTTGCTTATTAAACCTTTATTATAAAATTTTAAACTTAATTTTTATTAACTCAATTTCAAAGTACGAAGGGTTTGAGAGTTGAAGGTCTCAGGTTCAAATTCTGCAATGAGAAGCGTTTGGGATATAACTTTATACTCTTAGCTCATGCTCACTAGCGTTCTCGATGGGGATAAGTGTACAACTCTGGCTCATCCAGATCCCCTGCCTCGACAGGCTCGAGCCCAGCGGGTAGAGTGTCACTATGGTCATGCCCAGGAGAAAGACATCAACTCAGGTCGCCCTCATCTACCCATTTTTCATTCATCAAAAATACTAAAGTTATATTAATTTTTATATGCAAAAGATGAAAAAACTAGTGATATTACTCGACAAGCACTTCTCAAATATAAATGTTTTCAATGTCAGACTGACTATTATTAATGAGTTTTTTCATAAGTTCATTATAGATTTTTATTTCTCATAACTGTTTACTTTTTTTTTTATATATATATATATAAAGTTGTATTTATTGTATGCGTTTTAATTAGTTTTTAATTTTTTAGCTTATTTGTTTATTTATAGTTTATTAAAAACCTCATTTTTAAAATATAATTATACTTTTGCCAACTTTTAACAAATTGAAGAAATAAGCTTTCAGCAAAAATCTAATCCAAAAGCACACTTATTTTATATGTGATTTTACCTTATTTCATGTATAATATTAATATGTATACAGGTTTTATTTTCTTCTTTTGCGGAATTAATTATTAAACTAGTAAACTATTAGAATTAATTATTGCATTATAAACTTAAGGATTTATTTGTTATTCAACTTTTAATCTTTCATGTTTTGATCATTTATTTGCATGGAAAGAAGTATGAAAAAAGATGTTATAAGTATGTCAATGTGGTTCTTTTTGTTTGAAAGACCCTAATATATTGTTAAGTTGCTCAAATTATGGACCAAAATTAAATTTTATTGACATAAAAAAAATTCAAGGTGTTCCCAACTTTTTTTTTAAAGGTAGATAAATATAAAATTTAAAATTATTATGTATAATTTTTTTTTAGGTCAGGACCACCCTGGCCATAAGGTGGCGCTGCCCCTACCCAATTTTCTTCTCCTAGTTGCACTTAGGAGAAGAGAAAAGTATACTATGATGACTTCGTGTATGAGTGTTCCCTTACAAGTCACAACATGTGAGATTTATACACTTGTTTTATAGGTGGATCTTATAAGATTTTTTTTTTTTTTTTTTTTTTGATTAAGAATATTGTAGGGTAACAAATTGTACACTCAAGTCTAAAGCATGCAGGACCTGAGCTCAATAAGTCTGCTGCAATAAATTTGTAAAGAGTGGGTTAAAGAATTAGGTACGAATGGCGAGGATTACGTTCAACCTATTCTTAAAAACAAACTAAAAAGCTGATAAAAAGACTCAAAGCATATCGAGATGATCTGGTATAAGTAAGTTTTTGTTTCGATCCGAGGAGACATCATATTATGTAATTCACGTTCTATTTCTTTCTTCTTTCCTTTTCAATCTCCACCCCAAAAAAAATCCTCCCCTAGACAATGGAGGGGGTGTTACACTATATAATCATCTTCTAGTCATCCTAACCTTACACTTGTCATTCATCTAAGGCGTCCCTTGATACTTGTCCCATCAGACCTTTTCTTTGGCTTCCCTGTGAGCTGTAATAGTTTTGGTAGCACTGTTTAGAGGTCTTCTCCACATAAATGCGGTTAGAAAAGTAGTTGCAGGGTATTCAATATGGTGGTAGCAGCCTTTCTTTAGATATTTTGGGGATCTTTTCCTTTCTAGTAAGTTCACAAAGGTCATTTCTGTTATTGGAGATTCTAGAAGGATTACTTCAATCGATGAGATTCATCCTTGAACCGTACTCTTCTCATCCGAGGACTATACCCTCCTCGGACAGAATCGTTCGTTTCTAATGTACGAATCTTCTGAAAATAGAATATTTAATAAATGCCACTCTGTTCGGCCTATGAGTCTTTCTCGGATTAAACCCACAGCCCAAGATGCATGGCTCTTGGTTATTTGTCCCCACAAATATTAAAAATGAATTTTTTGTCATCCAATAAAAACATTTGATAAAATTGGACAAGATGGTATGGGTCATAATAATAACAATCAATTCTATTCTAATAAAAAAAAAATTTTCAAACCCATACCCAATCCAATTTGCTTATTAAACCTTTATTATAAAATTTCAAACTTAGTTTTTATTAACTAAATTTCAAAGTATGTTTGTATATTAACACTTAAGGGTTTGAGAGGTGAATGTCTCAGGTTCAAATTCCGCAATGAGAAGCGTCTGGGATATAATTTCATACTCTTGGCTCATGCTCACTAGCGTTCTCGATGGGGCTAAGTATACAACTATGGCTCATCCGGATCCCCTGCTCCTATAGGCTCGAGTCCAGCAGGTAGAGTGTCACTATGGTCATGTCCAGGTGAAAGACGCCAACTCAGGTCGCCCCCATCTACCCATTTTTCATTCATCAAAAATACTAAAGTTATATTAATTTTTATATGTAGAAGAGGAAAATACTAGTGATATTACTCGACAAGCACTTCTTAAATATAAATGTTTTCAATGTCAGACTTACTATTATTATTGAGTTTTTTCATAAGTTCATTATAGATTTTTTTTTCTCATAACTGTTTACTTTTTTTTTAAATATATATAAAGTTGTATTTATTGTATGCGTTTTAATTAGTTTTTAATTTTTTAGCTTATTTTTTTATTTATAGTTTATTAAAAACCTCATTTTTTAAAATATAATTATACTTTTGCCAACTTTCAACAAATGAACAAATAAGCTTTCAGCAAAAATCTAATCCAAAAGCACACTTATTTTATACGTGATTTTACCTTATTTCATGTATAATATTAATATATATATATATATACAGGTTTTATTTTCTTCTTTTGCGGAATTAATTATTAAACTAGTAAACTATTAGAATTAATTATTGCATTATAAACTTAAGGATTTATTTGTTATTCAATTTTTAATCTTTCATGTTTTGATAATTTATTTGCATGGAAAGAAGTATGAAAAAAATGTTATAAGTATGTCAATGTCTTTTTTTTAGTATGTGAAAGAACTACGACTCATTCCAAGTTAACATAACTCGTCAAAGTTCGAGTAAAGGTCATAATAATAATAATCCGTTTTAGCCTATGAGTTTTTGACTTGAACTCAGTCGAGTCAATCCCAAATCTGATTGATCCAACTCATTAATCATGTCTACCAATAACCTTTGAGCTTAATTAATTAATTATACATTTTTAGCAAGAGGAAATTAAGTAATTAATTAACTTACTAAAACTTAAAAAGGAGCAATATATTAATATCTACAATCTGTCCCTCAAGAACAAATATAGAAAATAGTCACAAATATTTCATTAATCTTTTGGTTTAAGGATGGCAACGAAGCATAATAAATTCAAATTATGGGTGCTATAAGGTAAAACATTCACAAATATTTCATTAATCATTTTGGGAAGAAAAATATTTTGTATAAGATTGCTATGAATAAACCAAAAATGGTATCTCATATTTTTTTTTAATCTTAGTAGATTACTAATTAAATAAATAAATAAAAGAGTATAATCACTTTCCCAAACATTCAAATTTCCAAGCATCATATTTTCAAAAATCTGGCTCTGCAAGGACTTATTAGATTCTCCAAACCAAAATGCTATTGTGTCTTTAGAATAACTTATTTTGTTAAGAAAATAAGTTAACTAAAAGTTCAATTTTACAGTGAAACTGTACATTGACATAAACTATCCAAACAATTAAATTTTTTTTTTTGGATAATCAAATAATTGGAGTGGTGGGATTTGAAATTAAAATGTCTCATTTGAAAACACTATGAGGTATTTGTTGAACTACCAAACTCTTAGCAAATAAACCATTATTATTTTAAACTGTCATTCGAAAACATTCATATTTATAATAATGTGAACATAATCAATAGTCGACGACTTCCGGTGTGTAACTTACATTCCTTGCAAGATATCTTAAATGGGACAGTATTGGATTTTTTTTTTTTTTTTTGAAGATAATTGGAGTAAAATAGAAAAAAAGAAAAGAAATTTGAGATAAACCGTGTATTAAAATTATAACCTTATTAGTTCTATATCGGCATAATCTCCAGCCCATTTGAGTTGAGAATAGTTTAAATAGATCATAATTAAGTGAGCACTTTTGTTTACTTCCTCAGTCTAAATTTTCTTCCCAACAGGTTAGCTTGGTCTGTCATCGTATAACAGACACCTTAAATAGCAAAATTAAGGGAAATAATGTTACCAACTTACCAATGATATATTTAACGTATTAATGGGTGAGTAATTACATTCAAATAATTAAGAAGTAGTATATTACATTCGAGTGAATTAAAGAATGTCACCTACTAAGTTTATAAACTTTCCCTTTGCGGTAAGACTATCCAAAAAGTAAAAAAAAACCTAGTCTACTAAATACAAACATGCTTCATTTATAATTGAGGTATATTAATAATCCACAATAAACTTAGTGGTGTAAATTACATATAGTTTTCTTTCCCAACAGATTAGGTGATTAATGGCCATAGTGGTAGAGTATCATTATTGTGTTCCATAATAATTAATTAGAGCGTAAAGTCAAGTCCTGCTACTGCAACTCTTTACCCTTGTAATAGGCTGTAAGTAAAGAAATGATAAAGTTCATCAGTATATCTAACTTACTATTAGTCATGTAAATGCTCGTCTGACAATGTTGATCCTTTGGCTTTTATACTGAAGTTGAAGACATATTTATGATAAAAACAAAGCTTTTCAAGATTTTTTTTATAATTTATTTATTAGTTGGATAGTTGGGGCAGGAGGATTTGAATCCTAAATATCTTTATCGGAAACATTAAAAAGTTTCAATTAGATAAATTACATGGCTCTTGACAAGTGTAAGGGCGGCGTTTTGGTTCCTGAGCCCAAAGGGTAGAAGGATTCAGGCCCAAAGAGCCCAGAACAATAAATTTGTAGAAAGTGGGCTTAAAAGCTGGGTTTTAATGGATCAGGCAACATTCACACTGGATTAAAGATATTAAAAAAGTAAAGAAAGACAAGTTCTAAGCAAGGAAATCCTTCCTCGGCGAAGTCCGAGGAGAATGATTCTTGAATATAGTTCTTATAGACTTTGATACAATTTCAGTTCTTGTTGCTACAGTGTGTTCTCTACAAATTTTCTGATCCCCTCTCCCTGGAGGGTCTTTTACATTATATAGCTCCCTTTAGATGATTTTGGCCCTCTATTTGTTGATTGTCCAGGCCACTACTTGAGTGTTTGTCCCATCAGACACCTTCTCAAGCCCTTTGTGAGTTGTGGCAGTAAAGGAAGCACTGTTCAGGGGTTTTCTCTACATAAATGCAGTCAGGAGGTTTGGTGGAATGCATTAAATATGGTGGCAGCCACCATTCCTTCAGTCATGTTAGAGCTAACCCCCTCTCCGAAACTCTTTCTTTACAGTATGATCTCTTCTGGTAACGTGCCACTGATGTGGTCTTACTGTCCGAGCGTGTGACCTCCTCGGCACGATAATGGCGCCCTCGGCCATGGATATGACACGTGGCGCAAATACCTTATTTAAATTCCTGTACCCTACAACAAGCTTTTCAAGGTTATTTAAATACTTCATCATAATTTGAATATAATTTGAGTATCTATAATGCAAGCTTGTGCATATATAGAGATTACCCAAACTACTATGATGATGAAAGATAAGATTATATACTATATGATAAAATTATTGGGGATAGTATAAAATAACTATAAAATGCAATCTCTCTCTCTCTCTCTCTCAGTGTTAAATTCTTACATCCAAAATGCAACATAAGAAATTTTCATGCTGTTGTATGGGTTGTTTTCTTTTCTTCTGAGAAACTATTCACAAGTAAGTATTCAATATTTTCTTCTCAAAGAAGAAAAAAAAAAAATTCAGTATTCATTTACTAAATCTCTATTTTGCCATATAACCATATCTTAATATTTATAAAGATGATTTCATGTAACACATCATTACCATAATTATTTTGCCATACCTTAATATTTATAAAGATGATTTCATGGAAAACATCATTACCATCATTGCCATCATAACGTGTTTAAGTTATCTGCTTAAAAAGGATAAATTAATATAAAACCCTGTTAAGTGATTAGTAATTAGTTACTATCAATGCCATTATACTAAATTTGTAACCTCCACCAGTGCCTAGTGGCAGTATATTTTTAAAGATTAGATTAGGGGCAAATTAAAAATTGTTTTAACTGTTAAAATTTATTCCGTTTTTCAATTTCGATCCTTGATAGTTCATAACTTCATATATTTAAATCCTGGAAGTCTATAAAATGATCCAATTCAATCTACACGGGATCTCCAATCTCCATACTCACGTGTCATCAAATTGGTGCATATTTATAATAAAAAAAAAAGGGATTGTATATATGGCTAAAAAATTTCATGACAGCGACATAGGTGGGTTAAAAATTGCATATATATATGGTCCGTGAATTTCAATTAGTTTAATTGATAAATTTTTTTGTAGTCAAATAGAGATCTGAGGTTCAAATTCTACTTTGAAAATCAATTGGTATTTTACCCTGATGATAAGAGTAATTATCATAGAGTGGATTGAAGGGAATATACATAAAATTCCCAGATTTGTGAGATGCAAAAATAGAGAAAAAAAATATACGCCAAAGAAAAAAATCACACAAGATAATATTTATGTGGTTCGAAAATATATTTACGTCCACGAAGTTGCAGTGATTTTACTATTCACAGGCAAAAATACAAGATGCAGCAATACAGTTTTTTTTTTTTTTTTTCCTCAAAACAACCCCTAAATTCCCTAATATGAAACAATGGTATTTCTATCATGCATAGAGGATTCACAATGCCTATAGACTCAAGCCTCCACTTTTTTTTCCTTAAAAAAAAAAAAAAAAGAAAAGAAAAGAAAAAAAAGAACAAATTTTTAGTACTTGGATTATTTCCTAATAATTAACTATCCTAGCTTTACTTCTACTTCATTCGTGTTCCAGCATTTAGCGATTGGTGAACAAAAGAAAGGTTCTGCAATTCTCAACTCTTTATGGGATTAGCATTTATTTTAAAATAACATCCAGTCCCTTTCAATTGTGTTATACCCATGTCGTTACATTATATGAACAATAAAATATATATAACATTGGGGGAACACTAATTAATGATTATTTAAATTAAGCTTCTACAATCACTGTTAGTATATTTATTTATGGTGAAGGCGGCTTTATTTTTTAATACGTTTAGTTTTTTAGTATTTTTTAAGGTATATATAAATATATATATATATATATATATATGATAATTCAATAGTTACCATGGACGAGGAGGGATTTGATTGAACTATGAATATTTCTATTGAAAAAATCAAAAATTACAAATCAATTGAATTATAAGACTCTTGATAAAATAATAGTATTTTAAACTAATACTGGTCGTAATTCCTTGCTCCAAAAGTTTTGGAGATAAGACTAGAGAGTCTAACAAATTTATTTTGAAGGGAAAGTTTCATGATTGCAACTTTTTGTGTTCCAATGTCAAGATATGGATGTAGTTGTCACTTGGTCATAAAAAATTTATTAGATGACAAGTTGGGATGTGGTTGTCATTAAACCAAAAAAAAAAAAAAAAGAAGGAAAACTATTAATTATTATGGTTTTTTTTTCTTTTGATAATTCCTTAGCGGATGAAGGGAATTTGAATTTAAACATCTCTATTAAAAACACTAAAAAATGCTAGTTAAGTTATAAGATTGTTGACATTAATTATTATGCTAAGAAACCAACAATGAGTTGTGAGACACAATAATTCATAAGCAGAAAATAATCCTCAAGATAATGAGAAATAATCAATGTTGATAAGAGAAAAACTTTGAGAAAATAATTGAGTTTAGACAATTCTTCTTTTGGAAAAAAAACTTTGAGCTGACTTAACTTTCAGAATGGTATTGATCCACCCATTATGGGTAGGCCATTCATGAGGTGGTTTGTTTTTCCTTGCATAGTAGCTAAAATGATTCGAGCAGGAGTTATTATCATCCCTACTTTGTTTCACCTATAATCGTAAACCATCTCACCACACCACATATATATATCTATAGAAAATTAGAGCCTTAGTAGTGTCTATCACACATATTCCTAGATCTTATTTTGATATTTACATGAGACTATTAACCTCGGACTTAATAATTTTCTAGTTTGCAGGTCGGATCAAGGCCTAAGTTTAAGGCCCCTATTACCAAAAAGTCACAAAATTATCTAAAACTAATTGCTTTCAAATATATATATAAAGTGGATAGTGCAAAACTTAATAAGTATTTTTACATCTCAAAAAAGTAAGGAAAATGGTTTTAAATCAAAAATTTATAGTGAAAAATACACAAAACTCCACTGTGATTTCTTCGTAAAATACAGAACATTTAGAGTATAACACTTGACTCTCTTGTGGTATTATTTTATGTGTAAAAGGTTGATTGTATTACACTAACTCCCATGAGGTTTTTGAGTGAAACATAAATCTTTTTGTGATATTGTTTTATGTGAAAAATGCAGTTCTAAATATAGATGTGTTATCATATGAACAACACATTGTTTATTTTCACAGATATTTAATATTTTACATGTAGATTAATATCACAAGTGATTTAAGTGTTATACCAAAAATTTTAGTGTTCTATGTGTTACAGAGAAATCACAAGGAGTTTGTGTATCTCTTCCAAAATTATAATATAGAAAAAAAAAATTATTTAATTGATATTCAAATGTAAAATTAGTGACTCTTAAATTAGTGGTTTTAAACCTCAAATTATATCAGATCAACCTGCTAGTTTGCCTTCCCGTACCCTTGCTACTCACTTCGCAAATACAATTGAATTGAACACTTGCTTGTTTCCAAGATTTTTTTTTTTTTTTTTTGGTGGTTTTTCTAATCGTTTTGATGGCCACAGTTAGCTACCACAAACATAAAAGAGTGCAATGAAGGCAAGTATGGAGGAAAGGAATTCAAGGAAGAGAGAGAAAGGAGAGAACAGTGCGTACTACTGCTCTTGCAAATCACTCAAAATTGAGACAATGTTTCTCTTGCAGTTGTTCTACCTATAGACTACTTTTTATTTAAGAGGCCACATGCCTTGTCTACTTGACTGACAAATGGATGATAATTAAAGCATAGCTAGTTATATAGTGTTTTCCTTGTTCTACTTGTTTCAACTTAATTTCAACTTGTTACTATTCCTTATGGTCTTTGATCTATGTATTAAGCATTCCTAGCTACTAATTTTATGGTGGTCTTTCATCTATCAATTCATTCTTTTTATTTGTTTCTACCTCTCTCTCTCTCTCTCTCTCTCTCTCTCTGAGTTTCAAAAATAATAATAGGCCTTTAAGCAAATAAGTTATCAAAAATTTAAGCCTATCCAAACTAACACGTGATTGGAGGCTTTAGAGTTTAGATATACCTCCAATAGATAAGACAGTTTGATTATGTATCAAGATTTGAGAAACTTTTTGTTTGTGGTGTAATCTCATTTATGCAAACTGCCAACACCAGACCAAACCTTCATCCCTCAATGTAACATGTAAACAATGTCCAATATGCATTAGGTGTCAAACTATATATATAGGGAGCACAATAACTATTATAATTACCACATGGCAACGACTCAAACATATATAGAACATTAACTACACATTAGATTAGACGACAACTATCATCGAAGTCGTTGTGACTTAGAAATCTACTGAAAAATCATGGCATTATAGGCACTTTATAATACCAACTAATCAAGTACTCAGATGCCCATGACTACACATAGTTGCAATTAGAAACAAAGTTAATCATCCAGTAATTTAGCTAAATCCATTGTGATACATCTATGGGTTTGGACACTCTGATAGCATGAATAAGATAAATTAAGAAGGCATAGTTACATTGAACTTAATTATTTTTAGAAAAAATAACATTATTTTTTTCTTTAATAGTCAATGCAAAAATGTGTTTAATTGGGAATCTAATGCATTGCACAGGAAATTGTACCTAGGTTTTGCCCTAAAAATAATACTACTAAGCATATGCATGACCAACTCTAGGCCTAGACCCTAAATCTCCCTTGCTTCAAAAATTTGAAAAGGGTCCTAAGGCCCTCAATTACATTAACAAATGGTCCCGTCCTCGAAACCATGGTTATGCCCCTTTTGCACTTTTTACTGAAATAATTTACTTAATATAAAAAAATTTCTCATTATAGGCATGAGGCCAGTTTCCCCCCGTCATTATAGTATTTTTTGGTGAATTTGGGGTGTTTCTCTAATCAATTAATCTCTTATTATTATTATTATTATTATTTCTACCACTCTTGGTGCTACTGATTATGGTTTTACCTTTTCACTGCGTTCTTCTACTAAAAATTGATCATCATAAATTTAGTGATATGGTCAAGTATGGACAACATTATATCTACAGTTACGTCATTTTATTTTGATGCATCTGGCACATGGATATGGTTTATTCTGTCTGATAATAAATGAACAATTTTTTTTATTGGTAACTATACACGCACCTTTGAGTTTCAAACCTATGACGTTACCCTCACCTTACTCTTACAAGAGAAGGAGGTGTCATTTGTGCTTGAAGCTAAAATATATGAACAGTTGCAAGTGAGTGCAATTCTTAGTAAATGTGAAAGCCGGATTCTATGGAGCAAATTTCTCATGTTTTCATTTGATTGTTAAGCCAAAAACAAATGGTCCCAAAAATTGTAGAATGATAAATGATATTTTTCCGAAGGAGAAATATAAATAAGTTTTACATTTTCTCCCTCATCTTCAAAAAGGTCCCCAAAAGATTGAGTCAATAGTCCATTTGAAACCTCAAACTTTTTTTTATTCTTTTTAAATTATGAGTGTGCCGAATAAGAATAGGGTCATATGTCACTAGCAAATTAAATCTTTATCAATTGAAAATGATATGTTAAAAAAACCTAAATACGATGTTATTGTATTTCCGAAATATCTAATAATTTTTCTTGTGGAATGTGCTTGGCTTTTTCACACAGTGCCCCCCCCTGTGCAAACTACACCATTCGAATGGGATGAGTTTAAACTCTAAAAACTGAGTCAGAGACAAATCTGGTTAGGGGTTTGAAAAATCGTATGGAGAACGAGTCCCACCAACAAGAGCATGGACATGGTTGGACTTATTAGAAATTGTAAAAGCCAAAGAAGGTGGGTAAAGGGTTATGTTACCATCCACAGACCCACACCCCACATGACAATATTTCTCAAACACTCATCGATTAGCGAAATGGGACCCCAACCCCCGTTCACTTCTTCAATTTTCCTGTCCATTTTCATGACTCTCAATAGTCAAGCCTCCAGGTTATTTAGACTTTGAGAGAGAGAGAGAGAGACCAATTGGGCCACCACGTACACACTTGCATTTGCTGTTGCATTAATGTCATTCCCATTTTTTCAGACCCGCCCACCACCTTCGTTTACATTAAACGCACCGTGTTGCAAGCCGACTCTCTTTTTGCCACTGTCTCCTTTTTTTCTTTGTGCCCATGAAAAGGTCATCAAGAATTAATTAGTAAACACCTTTTTCATGGGTCGTTTTATAAGTTGAACTTTGGACTCACTTTGCTTGAAGGGTTCTCTGTTCTCTCAGTCAGTTTTCATTAAAGAAATAGCTTCCAAGACCATGCTCATTCTTTCTGAGTTGAACAGATGGAAGACTAGGCTCACTTTGAGTTCAACACATGGGGCTATAGCTCCTTTCAATCTTAACTTATGAATCTCTCTTTCTCTCTTTCACATACACACACAACACGCACGCACGCAGAAGCTTACATAAGGGAACTATAAATGACACATTTTGGTGACTAGTGGGTTCTACTATAAGTAATGTTTGGGGCATAATTTTTTATTTATTTTTTGGTTCACAACTGCTTGCATGACTTCTTGTTATTAATCCAACGCTTTTTTGCTAAACAAAAAATGGGTAGAGAAAGGCTACTTGAGTTGGTGCATTCTACTTGAGCATGACTATAGTAACACTCTATACACTATTTTCATTTAAGTTCATCACTAACACTACTTTTGTTATACACCAATCAAGATAAATTAGCTCAACTGGTAAAGTCTCTGATGATTGTATAAGAAATCTGGGATTTAATCCCTGCCTACACCAAAAACTAATTGGTGTCTTGATGATGATAAAGATCTATCACCAAGAGCAGATGCTATAGGTTAAAACTCGATCAAAAAAAAAAAAAAAAAAAAAAGTGTCAACCATCGTGAAAATAGTTATATACTTATATCCCCCATAATACTTATTGTTCTAGATTTAATAACGCTTATTTTCCAATAAGTTTTTGCCAATTGCTCGTAGGTGTTACGGGCAAGAAGTGAATACAAAAAAATCTTCTTTATAAAGATCCACAACGTTATAAAAAAAAAAAATTATGTATTCTTTAAAAGTTTATTGTGGGCACAAAAACTATCAAACATGTGTTGTAGATTGATAAATATATATATCTATATAGATTTATATCTATATATATATATATATATTTGGTAAGTTTACAAAAACTATCAATCCAGATTGTGTTTTATGACTTGTCTCACAAAGAATGTTTACAAAACTTGGTGGGTATATAAATTAATACAAACATTAACAAATAAAATAATTAGGAGAATCTATGTAACTCTAGAAATAAAATTAGGTAAAATCGCATTAATGAACAACTAAAATTTATAGTAAACTAAAAAAAATGAGGAAAATTGTAGCTAGCATTTTTTTTTTTTTTTGGCTAGCTATAATTCATAATTAAATTTGATTGTGTGCTCGAACTCACCATATATTATTTTGGATAAAATACATTTGTCATTGCACCACAACGAGAGAAGTAATAAAGATTAAAAAAATATATATAATAAAGAATATTTATTTAAAAATAAAGAAAGAAAATTAAAAAGTAGAAAGTTTGAAGGGATCTATATGAAAAGATAGACTAGCTAAAATAAGGAAAAAATAATAATTAAATGGATTAAATTCAACTAAAATTTTGTCCCATTTAATGTGAATGCTCTTAATAATAGATATAACTCCCGGTTGTGGTCATGCTCCATTGCAGCATCCTCAAGAAAACAAACCCAACTGCAAAGGAGAGTTTTCTCTCTCTCAAGCATCAAGTTCAACCTCTAGTCTCAATACGTATCAGGTCCCCGCTCTATTCTATCTTCATCAATGAATTGAATTCATTGAATTGCTGGTTTGCCACCCCACCATAAAATGAGAAGAATAGGTGGGGGCCCTTGAGAGCCTTGCTTGCATGGGCAACGCGTACATGGGATAACTATGCTCTATGCTCAAAACCAGTTTTTCTACCGTCACACACTTGCATACACGCTTTGACACAATTTGCATACACACTTTGATACAACTTGCATATTTATTAATGTGTGATTGTATTGCATTATTTACACACGGGTTTACTTCCGAAACTTAGTAAAATGTAATCCAATCACTGCTTGTTACGCGTTTAAGTTGTGTCCAAGCTTCACCAAGTAAATGGTCTTAGACCTTTTGTTGTCCCCACCCTATTTCAAGGACAACCTTTCCTATGTAGAGCGCTTCAAACACGCAACAGTTCCTTCCTATAAACTTTCTGAGGTACTCCAATTGACCTTCTTGTAAGGCCTATTAAACTTTCTAGAGGAGAGAAATTTTGAATGAAGCCGGTGAGTGTGATTTGAATTTGTAGGACATTGAAAATTGACGAGTTTGGTAAAGGATGACCTAGTGATACCAACCAGAACTAAATATAAAAAGTAGTACTCTACATTTTGGATGTAGAGATTGTCAAGAAACCTTAATCAAATGAAAATTCAGACAATAATGCAAGTTCTACGAGTAAACTATACCATCAAAGGACACTCGTCCCAATCTACTCTTAAATTCCAAATGATTTGATCTCGTATGCCTTATAACTTGCTAAAATACTAGACTATAAATTAAGCTTAACTCGTAGGTTAACTACATGATAGGTGTGCTCCATTATTTACACAAAGAAGCCAAGAGTCTTAT
This sequence comes from Notholithocarpus densiflorus, assembly GCA_030021035.2. Lineage (NCBI taxonomy): Eukaryota > Viridiplantae > Streptophyta > Magnoliopsida > Fagales > Fagaceae > Notholithocarpus > Notholithocarpus densiflorus. The sequence continues at coordinate 415,507 of JARYZH020000021.1, forward strand.
GATGCATTACCCACTTATCTTCTATTTGAATCTCTTAACTCTTACACTTGTTGGAGGGGGGGAAAAACACCCAATCAAAATATAGGGCTTTTTGAAAGAGACAAAAGAAATGGAGGTGTAACAATCCACTAAAAAGGATTTTTAAGGGGCTCTAAAGTTGAAAACAACTTTAAGGTGAAGTGTCAGTTTAGCTTTACGGTAAGAACTATAAGAAGAAGAGTTTTTGCAATAAGAGCTTTAACTAAAAAAAAATTCAGTGTTTTAAGTGTTCGACAAACTAAAGTTCTAGATTTTTCAAGCATCAATAGTGAATTATAGATCATTTTTCCTAAAATCTTGAAATTTCAATTTCAAAGATTCCTTAAAAGCACTTTTTTAGTGGGTTGCCAAACACCCCAAATTTTGGCCTAAAGTGCATTTCAGCACAAAAAGCACTTTATGGCTCTACTAAATGCAAAAAGGCAAATGGACCCTAAACTTTTTTTTTTTGAGAATAAACGGCAGAAAATGGACCCTAAACTTGATATTTGGAATTTTTAGGATAAAATCTCCAATTTACTATTCATGTTTTATGAATCCAGTCTGTTAAATAACTATTCAAACTAATTTTCCAATTACTCCAAACACTAAAGAGCTTTTCAATTATAGTTTTACAGCTAAAGCTCTACTGCCTCTATTTCCTATAACAATGCCAAATGGACATATATCCACCCCACGTAGACAAACTCTCGAGAAAATAAAATGGACCAAAAGAGAAAAAGGAAAAAAAAAAAAAAAAAAAAAAGAAGCCCCACACTTTTTTCTTCTTATTTCTAGACAATGGAACTAATCTTTTTAGTTTCACATATGGTTAATGGGGCTGTTGATCCAAGTCTTCTACTGTATCAGATTAATTTATGTAGCTCTTGATTGATTTCATGAAATCGACCCACATAGAGAAGTGAGACAAATCTCTGCCATCCAAATTGATTTTGGGACTCTAGTCTAAGTCTTAAGTCCAATCATCTAATGCGTCTATTTGGTAGAAGAGTGATATTATAGATCCTACAAATTTATTATATAAACATTACAAACTTATCTATCAACTTTTAAACACACTTTCTCCAAAAAAAAAAAAAAAACTTTTAAACACAAAACAAAAACATAATTAAGAAATTTTATTTAATTATATTGTTGATATGACACAAATAACATTCATTACTATGTGAGTTTACAAACTTTTTTTTATACTAAAATGTATAGTAAATTTAACATTCTTCTTGATGGAAATAGCATACCAAAACATTTTATTACTGTCTATATAACCGACCAAATATACCAATAGAACTTTTTTTTATATAACAATGATGATTCTTGGTACACCATAAACCTAAGAACACCTCATCCACACTGATCCACTAGATAGGGAGAAGTAGGGTTGCATTTCTTACATGATGGGTAAAGATAGCAAAAATATCTCTATCGCCTTGACCCGATCAGCCTTGTTCCGTCTCATGTGGGCTTAACCCATCCTACAAATAGTGACATGGACATATTTTCCCTACCCCACCCTGTCATACCACAAATGTTTTTATTTATTATTATTTTATTTTTTGAGAAACACAAATATGGTTACACTAAGTGTCTCATCTTCTTATGCAACGAGTGGTTACACTCTACCATCACCAAATTACTCCCGTTATTAAAGACTTGAATAAATTCCATAATTCTCTTATATTTTAGGATCGCTTCAAATTAAACCCAAAATTTTTTTAATTGTTTCATTTCACACCTTCAACGAGTCTCTATTAACTAAAAATAACATAAATTCATATAAGTTGTGACAAAAACCTCGCTAAACAGGGGAAAAAAGGTTAAACTATATAATAATTAATTATTTAGTTATTGTCACCAAAACATTCACCACCTCAAACCCGGAGCTTTTCACCACCTCAAACCCGACCCTACATGAAGATGTCCTAGACCAAATTTCACAAGTAATTTCAGATGATATGAACAAGGATTTGATGTGCAAGTTTGAGGAATAGGAAGTAGTACAAGCTTTGAAACAGATGGCACCTATGAAGGCTCCCGGTCCTGATGGGATAACCCCTTTGTTCTTCCAACACTTATGGCCTATGATTGAAGGGGATGTCACACACTCGGTGTTATCTTGGTTGAATTCAGGTACACTTCCACACCCAGTAAATCATACATTTATCACCCTTATTCCCAAAAAGAAAAACCCATGTTTTGTGTCAGAATATCGTCCCATAAGTTTATGCAATGTTCTTTACAAGATTTTCTCTAAAGTCCTTGCAAATAGGCTAAAAAAACTTCTCAATTCTGTCATTACTAAGCACCAATCACCTTTCGCCAAAGGGCGCCTCATTACTGATAATATCCTTATTGCCTTTGAAACTTTGCATTGCATGAAAAATTATAATTCTAGCTCAAATGGGTTTATGGCTTTGAAGCTTGACATGAGTAAAGCATATGATAGGGTTGAATGGGTATATTTGGAAAATTTGATGAGAAAAATGGGATTTTGTAAACAATGGATAGGCTTAATCATGGTGTGTGTGAAAACAGTCACTTACTTTATATTAGTGAATCGAAGGGCTTGATACATCCCTCAAGGGGTCTTAGACAAGGAGATCCCCTATCACATTTCCTTTTCCTCTTGTGTACTGAGGGCCTACATGGCCTTATAAATAAGGCAGCTAGCAATGGCGACATCAATGGGTTCAGTTTGTGTAGACAAGGACCTAAACTAACCCATTTATTTTTTGCAGATGATAGTTTTCTGTTTTGTAGGGCCAACTCCACAGAACAGCAAGGTAATGGACTTGCTATCCTTGTATGAAGATGTTTCAGGCCAAAAAATAAATAGAGACAAAATAGCTCTATTTTTCAGCAAATCAGTAACTAAAACTAATAGACAGATCATTAAAGGGGTTTTTGGGGTTTGTGAAATTCAACATTATAAAAAATATTTGGGGTTGCCATCTTTGACGGAAAAAGGAAAAAAAGCAAGTTTTAATTATATCAAAGAGAGAGTATGGAGGAAATTGCAAGGTTGGGAAGGAAAACTCCTTTCCCAAGTTGGTAGAAAGGTTCTCATCAAGGCAGTTATCCAAGCCATTCCAACTTATGCAATGGGTTGCTTCAAATTACCCATAGGGCTGTGTAATGAAATTGAGGTGATGACAATGAAGTTTTGGTGGGGACAAAGGAGAGAAAAAAGAAAAATTCACTGGTTAAAATGGAGTGAGATGACCAAATCCAAAAGTGAGGGTGGCATGGGCTTCCGTGACTTAGCCTTACACAATGACTCTCTCTTGGCCAAGCAAGCGTGGCGCTTATTGCAAGATCAAAACTCATTATTTTATAAGGTCTTCAAACCCCGCTTTTTCCCAAATTGCACAATCATGGAGGCAGTGGAATTTAGTCGTGGTTTATATGCTGGGAAAAGTATATTACATGGCCGTGATGTTATCAAACATGGAGCTTGTTGGAGAATAGGTACTGGGCAGAAAGTTTAGATTTGGCAACACACTTGGCTGCCATCTAAACCTCCTACCCGTGTCCTATCACCTGTCCTAGAAGGTTGGGAGGAGACTAAAGTAGATGTCCTTATAAATGAAGACAATTGGACCTGGAATGAACAAGTTATTGTTGGTTTATTTGTTCCTGAGGAAGCTGAACTCATCAAGAAAATTCCTCTGTCAAAACACCCAACAGAGGATAAGTTGTACTGGCCGTGGACCCAAAGTGGCCAATACTTTTGCAAATCAGGATATCGATTTTTGAAGATGGAGGAAGAAGAGGTAAGGCCTGAGGTAGCACAGAATGGAGAGATGAATCTATGGAGAAGCATCTGGGGTTTGCGAGTTTCGAACAAAGTCAAAAACTTCTTGTGGCGTGTCTGTCATGAAGCCATTCCCACAAAATCAAACCTGAAGCGAAGACACATAATAATAAACTCGCTGTGTGAACGATAATAGAATGAAGACGAAACTCCTTTACATGCGTTGTGGTCTTGTAGCAAACTCAGCCCAGTATGGTCTCTATCGGAATGGAGTTCTCGGCAAATTCTAGGTGTCACAAACTTTAAGGAGCTGCTGTCATGGATTCTCAACAATCAAGGCAATCCGGAGCTATTTGCGATGATAACTTAGGGAATTTGGCATCAGCGAAATCAAGTCCGCAACCATCAACCTTGCTGCACTTCGGACCAGCTCATATCGCAGGCGAAAGAGAAGTTGGTTGAATTTCTTGACGTGCTCCCACCCTTACCTACAGCAGTACCGAAACCAAAGGCAATATGGAAGCCACCAGATGCAAGGTTCGTCAAAATAAATTTCGATGGAGCAATCTTCAGGACTGAAAACAGAAGTGGGATTGGCGTAGTTGTCCACGACCACACAGGTGCCATTCTAGCATCCCTGGCTCAGAGCTTCTCCCCAGCACTCACACTAGTGGAAATTGAAGCAGTTGCAGCAGCACGAGCACTGGAATTTGGACTGGAAATAGGTTCAAGTAAAGCTATTCTTGAAGGAGATTCGGAGCTGATCATGAATTCTTTAAAGGCAGGGGGAGGTACAATAGCTTCAATGCAGCCGCTTATCTAGGATGCTATTATTTTTTTAAATCCTTACACAAAATTGCTATACTCTCATTGTAGAAGAGACGGCAATAAATTAGCACATAGTCTAGCTAGATACTCGATAAATGTTTTTGACTATGTAGCATGGATGGAGGAAGTTCCCTATCCTTTACTTTCTGTAGCTTGAAATGATTTGACCAATTTGGCAAATCAGGTTCAATAAAATTCCAACGTTCTTTCTCAGAAAAAAAAAAAAAAAAAAAAATTTCAAATTATATAAGCTTATGTATAAGTCATAGAATATCATATTATATACCATATAATATTAAGTTATATCATATGTGCTGTGGTTACATCACGTGGATGCCCACTTTTTTCCCTCATGTCATGTGACATGGTAAAAGTATATTTAAATAATTAACATATTTCTTCTAAATGAAACTCTATAAAATATAAAATGATATAGCTTCAAGGGTGCGCATTCTCAAGCTGGTTTTCATGGGTTAATGGGCTGGGTTAAACTCTATTCTTTTAAACCCGGAACCATTACAAGTTTTAGAAAATATAAATTGATTTTAAAATTCCTAGTATGATTTATTTGGATTTTAAGACATATTTTAAATTTGTTAATTGGATTCATTTTGGTATGTTGAAGCCAAGTTTTGATGAAGTTGAAATATTAGGCTCAACTGTGTAAATTGCATTAAATTATTAAATTATTGGGCTAAATAAAGAAATGAAACACAACATTTTTTTAAGATCTAACAAAATTGCCCTAACCCATGCCTCAACTCAACCCAAAACCATTGGGTTTGTGTTTAGAGCGACCATGGGTTGCTCTAAAAAAAAACCCCAAACCCAACAACCCTACTAAGCTCTTCTTGTTCTGTAAACTAATTTTCCTGTCAAATATCATAGTATCCAACACTTTATTTTTCAAGGCATGGCCCAAACCATGCTCTCTGTAAGTTTGCTCTACCTTCTCCGGCCCCTTTTTGTTGTAACAAACTCCCTCCCAGCTCCTGTTCTGGAAACTTGGGAGGATTGATTTTTTTGAGCATTAACTAATACTAACCAATTCATACATCACTTATCAAGTAATAAGATAGCACAAGTTCACAACTTCTTGGACATTTTCCCCCATCTAACCTTGTGTGTACCATACATAGTACCATTGATGTCAATCTTATGTAATTTTTATCTGAATTAGCTCTGTTTTGCATAAAGCATTAATGCTATATGGATCAGTTGAAGTTAGTCGACAATAGCACACGAGTGTGTATAAGAGAATTTAGAGAATGCCAATAAGGAGAAATGGAGAATAGTGCAGAGTCATCAAATCAGTGATGAATAATAGAATAAAGGCGTAAATGCACTTTTGGTCCCTACATTTTAATTTTACCACTTTTAGTCCCTAAACTAATTAACGCGTGTTATTTTCGTCCTTTCCGTCAGTTAACCGACGGAAATATCTGAGGTGGCTGACGGAGGAATTAAAATATTATAAAAAATGCCGCATCAGTATCTAATTTTTTTTTAAAAATAATTTATCAATTTTAACTAAATAAAAAAAGAAAAAATAGAATTAAAAACAATAAAATACATAAATTTAGATCTAATTTATTTTGAACAAGAACACACAAGAACATGATCACATGATTTAAACATCAACACAAGAATATAAAAGCACAAGCCCAGAACCAAACACAAACTCAAATTTAAAAACACAAAGAACACAATAACAAACTATAGATCCACATCAAATTAAACATGAACAAGAAATTAAACATGAAAACAGAGCTATCCTAGCCATGGCTGACTCTCATTCACTCTCATTTTATACTTCTTTTTCTTCGTTCTTTCCAGATCCATTACTTGCTCTATTTATGTTTGTATCTTTGTTTTTCTTCTTTCTTTTCAGATCCATGACTCTCTCTTTCTCTCTCTCGGTGCTTGTTTCTTTTCAAATTTTGAATTTGTGATTTTGTGTTTATGTTCAAATATCAGCAACTAATGGGTGTGGCCATGGGTCTCGGCCATGGGGTGGTGCGATTGCCGATCTGCTTCTGGGGCTGCTTGAGAGCCTTCCGGGTGCTGCTTCGGTGCTTGAAGAGAATAAAGGCGTAGCCTTTGGACTTACCGGAGACGCGGTCGGTGATCGCCTTGCAATCCTCGATCTCGCCGTACTTGCAAAAGACGGAGGTGAGGGTTTCGGCGGTGGTGTCCCAGCCGAGGCCGTGGATGAAGATCTTGTGGTGGGCGGGGTCCACATCGACGAGCTCACGCATGATTTCAATCAAGTCCGAGTGCTTGCTCACTCCCTTCTTGATGAGAGCCACGAGATGGTCCTTCGTGAACGGCTCTAGAAGCTTCTCCATGTCTTCGTCCTCATCGTCGTCAGTTGCTGGGTTTGTGTTTGGTTGACAAGGAAGGTCTGTTACTGGGTTTGTGTTTGTGTTTTTGTTCTTGCTGGAAATCAATTTGTGTTTGTGTTTGGTTGACAAGAAAGGGCAAAAAAATGCTAGAAAATCTGGGCATGTGTTCTTATGTTTAAATTTGAATTTGTGTTCTTTAGAGTTCTTGTTGAAGATGAAAGATTTAGTTTGTTATTGTGTTCTTTGTGTTTTTAAATTTGAGTTTGTGTTTGGTTCTGAGTTTGTGCTCTTATGTTCTTGTGTTGATATTTAAATATGTGATCATGTTTTTGTGTGTTCTTGTGTTAATTCAAAATGAATTAAATTTAAATTTATGTATTTTATTGTTTTTAATTCTGTTTTTTCTTTTTTTTATTTAGTTAAAATTGATAATTTTTTTAAAAAAAAAATTAGATGTTGATGTGGCATTTTTTATAATATTTTAATTCCTCCGTCAACTACCTCAGATATTTCTGTCGGTTGATTGATGAAAAGGATGAAAATAACATGCGTTAATTAGTTTAGGGACTAAAAGTGGTAAAATTAAAATGTAGGGACCAAAATGGAAAAAAATAAAAATGTAGGGACTAAAAGCACATTTACGCCTAGAATAAATTACAATTAATGCAGACAGATGAATATATATAATTCCCAGTAGTATGTGTATTCTCAGATAAAACTACATGTCTTTGCATCCTTCTAATTCTTTCCCATTATAACTCTACTATCTCCTAATATAAATATACCAGATGAGGAACACGAAAGAAAAATGCATCCATTTGATGCATTGAGATGACATCTTGGTTTTGAGGAAAAAGGATAAAAAAGAAGAGGAACAAAAAGAAAATACCTACATTACAAAGAACAAAGGTTGTGTCAGTGGGACGCCGAAGGCAGCTTCCAAAATTTTTTGGTCGCAACAAGTATTTTTTCTCTCCCGTGTGATTCAGGTTCTTTCTCATGTATGGTAGCTGTCCATTTAATAGCACGAGCTATGCGACCTACTTTATCAATAACTTCAGGGGAATCTCTAACCACAACTGTTCCCTGTGGACGCAAAATTCGATCCATCTCCACCATCAAGTCCACAAGGCTACACCTGCAATGAGCACAGGCACTTAACTTTAATTACAGAAAAGCAACCTATCAAGTTCTTTGAACAAATAGAGGTTAACATCTCCTTTGGATTGAAGAGAAATCATGTTGCACTAGTATGGATTCAGCTCTTAGAAACCGGCATGGATAAGGTGTAGAAACAAGCATATTCAGAAAGGACTTCTAGAGAGAGAAAATTTAAGTTGCATGGTGGCTCACAAATATATGCACATTATACCATTTTTTAGTAAACAGTATTATATTTTTATGAAACAGATGAGAGATGTAATGATTGCATAACTGTCAAGTTCTGCACATACAAACCTTTCATAGGACAAAAGCCCAGTTAATAGCCCATGGAGGATAATAACTTGCGATTTTATCAAGGAATATAACAGATTACAATGCATAACATATATAGCCAAAGAGCTCCAGCTCAATGGCACCTTCTCCTCCCCCCACACCCCCCCCCCCCCCCAAAAAAAAAGAAATATTAATAATAAATAAAGGGTATAGGGTAGGGCAAGTGAGTTTTGAACCCCCAGAGTGCATGTATTTTCTCACCAATAATAAATAAATAAATGCATTACATATAAAATACAGAGCAAATAATACAATATTAATGACACGAATACTCTAATTTTGATAAAAACATATCAATTTTGTCAAATGAAGCCATATCTACTTCTCGTTCTACTTCAACTAAAACCAAGTTATCTTTAGGAGCCTTTATTTATAAAAGTTACAACAAAAAGTAGGTTTAAGCCCATGCCCAGGTGTCTTAGCGGTAAGGGAGAGTGCCTAGGCTAATTGTAAACACAGAAGTCTCTGTTTTGACTCCTAGCTAGGGCATTTAGCGATTTACCCGATGCATGTTCAGTTGGGGGGGGGTAGGCATCCTGGGTTTACCCCTCAAGGATGGTCCCACTGGCCCATACCTTGAGGGGGTTCCTCGTCATAAAAAAAATAAAAAATAAAAAGAGTAGGTTTAAGCAGCCAAACAATATCATCAACCTAGCAAAATATCAGGATTTTATTTATTTTTAAGTACTTTTCAATATCACAAAATATGCTCCATATTACTACATTTTATTATAAATAAATAAAAAACTCCAAGGAAGCCAGGAAAAACAGGAAACAGATAAGAAACTAGCAACAAAGGAAGAGGTTATACGTTACACATACCTGTTCTTGCCTTGATCTTTTATGAGTGATTCAATGCCAGCTACATGAATGAGATCATAGGTCCTAGGATATGTTGAGAAAGGCTCACACCTGGAACCATTAATACATTAGTTCATCCATAAAAGTTCTCCATGAAGCCATTATAGTTCTAGTAAAATTGATAATGGCTCCAAATCCTACTGAAAATAAAGGATGGAGTTAATATATACATGAATGGCTGCCATACAAGGTATGGGCTTCTTGTGGGGAGGAAAAAAGGATGCCTGGATTAGTAACTTTAGTCCAATTTCAGACAAAGAGCAACAGGATACGCCAATCAAGCCATAAAGGGCATGCAGTTCATCACACCAAAAGCTTTTACCTTTCAATGAACCATTGAAGCTACCAAAACTTCAAAAGAGTAAGGTTACTAGGTCAGTGACTGGGAACTGGAAGGTTGCAAGGTTCCTAGGTAACAACTTTTAATTTGTAAAGTAGGTCTTTTGATAACCACTTAGAGTCTACATGAAACAGATCACAGAAGAAGAAATATCTAATGAATGCAATTTCATTGGAATATTGGAAGGTCATAAACCGCCCTCTACAGTTACAAATGTGAAATAAAGAATAAGAGGATATAGCAATCAAGCCATAAGGGCTTTTGCAGTTCATTACACCAAAGACTTTCTGTGAACTATTGAAGCTATCAAAAGAGTAATGTTACTAGGCCAATGTGGCTGATGACTGGGAATTGGAAGGTTGCTAGGTTCCAAGGAAAAACGTTCCCTTTGTAAAGAAGGCCTTTTGATAACTACTTGGAGTGTACATGCAATGGATCACAGAAGAAGATATATGTAATGAATGCTGTTTCATTGGATTATTGGAAGGTCATAAACTTCCCTCTAACAGCTGAAAATGTGAAATGGAGCTAAAGCAGGACCCCTGACTACAAAGAACGACTCATATAATTTATGTGTGCTGGGTGGGAGGGTGGGGCGTTCTTGAGTTAATTCCATGAAAACAATTCTCCCTTTCCTAAAGATCCATTTTTTGGGACATCACAATCAATTTCATCAAAATCCTAAGGGAATCCAAGTGGTTTGAATTGTACAGCAGAGTAGATATGTTGTTTTCCAGAAGGTAATTAAAATAGGACAAAGAAACTTGAGAAAGTTTTGTGTGTGTGTGTGTTTTTTTTTTTGGGGGGGGGGAACATATAATTAACTGTACTATTAAATCTATAAATCTGGTAAAGGGAATCCGAGCTGTTTAAACTGCAGAACAGAGCAGATGTGTTGTTTTCTGGAAAATAACTCCAGTGGACCAACAAACCTGGTCTTTTTTTACATGGATTATTTTTTATAAGAAATTTTTTTATAGATATATTGGCATATTAGAAGATGTGGATATTGGTGAAAATCTCAAGTTAACTAACTCATGAATAACCATAACGGCAAGAAGGAATTTTACCAGATATCAATTCTATCTGCTCCGACACAAAGCAACAGGAGGATCTTGTGTATTACTTCAGGACAATAGCAGCAAGGGCATTTTAACATGTAGCCATTTTAAAAATTGATATGAAATGTTTGATTGTTGATTAATGCATGCTTCTAAAGAAGATACGAGTCATACGATGGTCACTTCAAGAGTAATATGAAGAATTCACGAAACTTCATCAATTCTAAGAGAGAGGGCCTATTAACAGGAATATATTTTTAAAGGATCAGCAAGACAGTAAAAGTCACTCACCAATCATGGTAGACACCAATAAGGCCTCTGTCATAAATTACTGCCAAAGTTGGCGGCTTGCGAGCAGGTACCACGTTCATTACCCACACAGGGTCAGATTTTAGAGCTGCTGCAAAGCCTCCAAAAAATGCATTCATGTCCATGACGTTGCGTATAGCTGGAGTTCCAAGCTTTATATTTAATGAGTTCTTGTAGTAAGCAACCCGTCTTAACCACCTCCGGGTGTCAGCCTCATACACATCAATGCCATTTTTCATCTGTGTGGCTCTTGAAGGAACTTTTGTCAGCCTGCTGGGCCACTTTGGAATTGTCCCAACAGCTAGTTCTCCTTTGACAGTAGAGGTCCTGCTTACACATTTTTTTAACTTGTAGTACCTGCAAAACAATTGAGCTTACTTTTTCACAATTCCCAGAAAATCTTTGCATATACAGGCCCCATTGATAATAGTACTGTTTGAAATAAACCAGATAGAAATCCATCGCATACAAGCACAACAGTGTATGGCATGGCAACAAATAAACGATTGACCCCTCCACATGCTAAAAAAAATCCTTTCAAATAAGAAAAATTGTTCCAGGACAGTTACCAGGCATAACTTGGGTCATCTGATTCATCACACAACTCTAAACCAAATTCATTTTGGTTGGGGAGACATGAACCTCCCAGAGGCTTTTTCCAGATGGCCGTGCTTCCTTCTACGACAATGATTTCATAACACAATGATCTAGCCACAGCCTGCAGATCATCCCATTCCTTGTCTTGATTAGCCCAGCGTACAGGGGGACCAGAGATGACTAGATATCCTCCTGGTCGAAGCAACCGATCCACTTCGAGGAAATATGTTGCATCTGCAAAGCCAGAATTATATGATAAATACAAGTGGCAGGAACTAGCAATAGTGTTATATAGGAGAGACCAAATGTGACAAAGAACTCACTATAAGCAGTAAAAGGGACTAAACATCGAGAACAATGCACCAAGTCAAATGAGAATCCTGGAAATGGGAGTCTGCGAGTTCCAAGCATAGCAACAAAAGCTGGAATCCCTCTCTCCAGTGCAAACTGTATCTGGGATTTATGTGAATCTCTTGGTGCGAATGACACGGTTAAAATGTCTTCAGCTAGCAGATACCCCCCAAAACTGGCCACCTGCACGAGGATGAGATTTTATGATCTTAAAAAGTATAAATTCTAGTAAGGTCTCAGAGAGATACAGGAATTAAGCTCCTACCCCGCAACCCATATCGAGAGCAGTCCTTATAATGCCACCACTTATAGGGATATATTGTCCAAGCTTTTCAATATAAGGAACTGCACCCTCTGGGAACATTGTGCCACCACCAGGGAAAATGAAGTATGGACCTTCCAGTTTCATCCATCCCTGATGACCTTTCCTTTCTGCAATTTTGTTGTGTGGCATGTTGCTATGCCATACCTGCACAAGCACTCAACAATACTTCAGGATAAATGAATAGAGTAACTAATGAATTTCTGACAAAATATTGGCATCATACATCAGTCTTGGCATTTGAAACAAAATGGAACAAATAATCTTATATTGAGCACCAACGTATGCAAATTATTTCTTGCATGTAGATTGTTTCCAAGAAGAAAACCAAACAATACTTCACGTTAAAAAAAAAAAAAAAAATCTGATAATTTTTTTGTGAGCAATCCAAATATGGCTACTTTGTCCATCACCAGACTCAAAATCCCAGTTGAAGATTGACTTTCAAATTTAAGAACATAAGATCCAAGCATGAGCTGAGCTTCACCAGGTTACAATATCTAATTGAGATTGACAATCCTCAATACTTATTTATAATGATACTCCTTTTGTTACTATTTAAGCATTATAGGGGCTAGATTTTTATAGCCTATCCACAATTCAAGTGAGGACCTCAATGAATCAATTTCAAGGTTTGTTGAGCATTTTTTTAATTGGTAACTTAAACATGTACCTAGTAAGTCTCGAACCCACTACCTTACCTTGCATCCAAAATTTATGAGGAAGTGTCATTTGGGCCCAAGGTCATTGTCTCAAAGTTTGTTGAGCATTAGTGTTTGAAGCCTTAAAATCTCTATCTATCTAAATTATAACTGAGACCCTAGACTATCTCCATCACCTCTTCTAAAGTGAGGTTTTTTCAAATTCTAGTGACATCCAGTTTATAGTTGTTACACCATCAAGAAAACAATAAATCCCATAACTACTTCTTTGATACTTTTTGTTTTTTAAGATAGATAGTTACAATGGGGGATCGGGATTTGAATCCTGAACGTCTCAGTTTCCAATCTTGGAAACATCAAGAGGTGTCAGTCGAGCAACATGACGATTGGCAGTACTTCCTTAATACATTATCATTAAATCCACATCTTATGTATTCAATAAAACATCACATGTACTTTTACTTAACAACCTAAAATTCCAACCTTTAGATCAAAACAACAAAAAAAGTCATTACCTTGTGCAAGCTTTCGGGCCACTGCACCGGAATTTCGTACCCTTTAGGAGGTGGGATTAGACAAAGCGGCGTGTCGTCCGGTATAGGACAATGTCGTTCTCTATAGAAGTTCATTTCTCTGCTCAACTGGCTGTTCCTCCTTGGGTCCTCACATGGCATGTGGTCCACTGAGTCTGCAGAGCAAGCCTCGATGGTGACCGGCTGAGTCCCCAGCTCCACCAACGCCGCGAGGCGGTGGCGCTGACCTGGATCGGAGGTGGTGAGGAGGAGGGCTTGGCGTCCCGATGCGGCCATAGAGTCCCCTAAGGGAGTGAAGACTAGCAGTAAGAAGATGAAAACGATGGCAAAGAACGCGGCCGAGACTAAGTCCAAGAGTCGCCATTGTCTGGGGCTTCGTTTCGATATGGGCAGATTTAGATGACCCATTTTCTTGGATCTGATCAAATGGGCATCTGGTGATGGGTTTGGTTGAGTTGGGTTCTTTTTTGTTTTCAGAAAAATCTGAGGACTCCGTTGTTTTTGGGGTGTTTTTGGTTGTTAGTGAGAGAGAAAGAGATTTTTTGGAAGTGTTTTGTAGTATTGGGGTGTGAAGATTTTAGGGGTTAGATGGGGTTGGTGAGATTGAAGAGATTTTGAGTGTAAGAGGTGGAACTGGAAGCAAATGTTCTTTTATTGTTTTTGGGGTTTGGGGAGAGATACTAGATTTGGGATTGCAGTTTTCACATGCACTGTGAGAGTGTGTATGTGTGTATTTATTGAAATGGTACTCTTTGTTTTTTGAAGCAGTGGATTTGTTTATTGTAGAATTTTAGTGGGGAATGGCCGAATGGGGATATTATAACCTTATAGGTTGGTGTAGAGGATTAGATTGACATGGCTGTGAAGGATCTGTGAGTGAATACTGCAACTGCAAGTGTAATATCTACGGCTGTCGAGTGATGGGAATGGCCAGAATAGGAACTTGATGTTGATGATGAGGCTTTTGTTTGATGATGCCAGGACAGTGAAGTTTGATGCCTACGCGTGATTTGTTTGCGATTAAAGCTTTAAATCTTTTTCTTTTCTTTTCTTTTATGAAAAGGTTTTTTTTTCTTCTTCTCGAAAACTCACAGGGTGTTTGGAGAGAAATTACAAAGTACTCAGGGTGGACAAGTGATGTGGTCCACCATTCCACTAAAAGATTTCTATCTGTTTAAAATTACTGAGTTAAAATTTTTTTTTTAAATAAAAACTGATTACTGACTCAGCAATTTTAAACAAATGAGTGTCTTTTAGTAGAATGGTGGATAAGTGACATGGTCCATCAGAAGACTGTATAATTTCTCGTGTTTAGGAGAGTAGTTTGAGTTATGTTGTTTGGGTGTTTTTGATATACGTATGGGTGAAAAAATGTATAATGTTGTTTAAAATGTGTAGTTTTATGTTTGAGACGGCTTGTCAAACAGGTTCTCAATAGTTGAGGGGGAGACGAGAAATTTAAACTCTTCTAAGTTAAAACTTAAAACATCAAAATATGTTAATTAGTTGTATTATAAAACTCTTGACATAAAAAGAATTTACGTGATTTATTTGTTCATACTAAAGTAAACAAGAAGAATAATAAGGAAATTTAACCAATTATGATTAAAAAAATTATGGTTATAAACAATTTTTTTAATGATTTTTTTTATTATAGATTTTATAAAAATTAAAATGTATTGTTCCCATTTCATAATAATTGTTAACATTTATTATACCCATGTTGTGAATTGAGAAATAAAATATAGTGTAGTCAATTCGAAATGACCAATTTTCTTAATTTGAGAGAGGAAATAGATTTTTTGTGTGTGTTAATTTTCTGCTTAATTCTCATTAATGCCTGCAACATACATAAATAACCAAGGATGAGATAATCTCACCAACAAATCCTAAAACATAAGAATTTATTTGAATACAAATGAATAACAATACTAATCTATCTAGGAAGCCTCATTCCATCACTTATCTAAATTCAAATAATTTATCTAACATCTAGGTCATAACAACCCACTGATTGATGATGCAGGAGATCCCAGTGGTTACTTGTCCAATGAATTTTCAAAGACTTGCTAAAACAAGTATACACAAAACTTAAGAGTTAAAGAGACATTGGTATGGTGTATGGTGCTGCCCCAAGTTCCTCATATGCTTAAGTTAGCACTCTAATACCATAAAATGAAATGTCAAGTGTTTACGATTATTTTGCATACCTTGCGTTTAGTGTTTATATAAGGTATCTGATTGTTACTTCCAAGATTCCCATTAGTTACTTTAGTTGGAATGTTGCATAGATGTTGCTCACTTGTCCGAAAGGATTGTACCTTTCCCAAAGTGAGGACTCATCCATTTTTATTTTGGACAAAGAATCTTTGAAGTAGGCAAATATAAATTAGAATAGATGTATCCCATCAATAATGATTGCTCTTTACCAATAGAGTAAGACACAAATTAGTTTCTTTTAATGTAGGCGAGATTTGAACTCGTTCCTTATTTGATGACAAAAAACTTTATCCGTTAAGTTAATTAGAATCCACTTATTTGTGTTTGGGCAGAGAATTTGTAAAATTAAAAAAAAAATGAGGTGGAGAGAATTTAAATTTATGTTAAATAAAATTCATTGTTTGGATATGTTATTAGATGAATTTCTAATTTTTAAAGGGAATTTCAATTGAGAATTGAGGGCTCAAATTTTAATTTACAAATTATTCCTATACATGTGTTATTTCCAAATCTCTCTTCCTCCTCCATCCCTTTTTTGCTTTCTAAGCATGCGTTTGGCCAACTTATTTGCTTAAAAGTGAGACAAAAAGTGACTTAATAAATAAGTTGATCGCAAATAAACTGGTCAAACACACCTCCAATGCTCAATACCGAATTCCCTTTCTCCACATCTAATCTTAATAGAGAACAAACCACTCCAACCACTACTACACCACCTGCCATGACTCGTACCAACTTGCATTCAACTCCAATATCCATCCCTTCATACGAGCGCATGAGACAAAGATTGTGTCATTTTCTTATGGTAAAAAGGAACGACCATCGACGAGTTGGATCCTATGAGAGCATAGACATGGCATCTTCTCTAGCAATTCTTACGAACGAATAGTAATATCTATTAGGCATAGGGTCAAGGTCATTCATAGCATCAAGGTCTTCATTGAGGAGAAAGTATTCCTTGTAACAATCATACTAAGTCAAACCATACTCTTTTGTTATAATAATTAGTCTTACCAAGTTACTAATTACTTCTTATTCACAAATTGGGCTTTGTTACATGCTTGACTTCGTATGATCGCAAGCTATGTTGGTTGTCGTAAAGGGGCATTAAGGTAATGCTTTGGGTTTGCCTATTTTCGTGACAGACAAGTTCAAAACATGAAACTCAAGAAGAGACAGTTCCACTTGGACTACACTCCATATCACACTAGCCATATCAACGTTTCAGATGTGGAACTCGTCTCTTCTCTTCAGCATTTAAAACTCTGCAGCAAATTCTGAATCTGCTTTCTCCACCAAAGTACTTGCTGCGGCAGGAAGTCCCCTCTGTGATCAACAATGCATGCTAGCAATGACCATGATGACAAAAAGGCATAACTATACATGTCTGTTCGAGGAGGAACCATGGGGATGTAAAACCTCACTTAAATTTTTTTGGTTTAACCTACTTTTAATTGTTGAAAGTATGCTTTAACCTACTTTCAACCAAAAAATAAATATATAAATCAGAAAAACACCAAATAAGCCATTGCCAAACATTCACGGCCAAAAAAGATTTAAAAAAAAACCATGTTCTACCAGACTCAAGTCTCAATTTGCCTCAACCACTATCAAGCTCGTTGGAGAACTTTGCCCATCAGAACCATGCTAACAAAAACTAGGCCAGAGCTCCTGAACCTACATTTAGTACAGTTGACTAACAATAGCAGTAACCTCCTCTCTCTCTCTCTCTCTCTCTTTTAAAAGAGCATTTGATAGCATGCAAATCAAATGAAAAAAGAACAGTAAATCAAAAGTCAGATTTTTGAACACTCTATAGTCTCAAGTTCTGTTCGCACATTCAATCAGAGATCACATTTAATGTGTTTAGTAAGTGTACAAAATATTGCAGGAAACATCCAAACCAAAAGAGAAAAAGAAACCATTGAAGAATTAACAGCAGCAGAAAGAACCTTTCATCTCATGGCCAAAGGCTCTGGGAGAGCTTTATAAGATAAATTCGAGCATATACAAAACAGTAACCATTAATATTTATAAATTGTTGGAATAAATTTGTATCCTGGACTCCTGAAAATGCAAACCACCACCAGCACAAAGCCCATCTTGTTTAGCTGTTCAGAACCCCACTTAATCATACTAAACGACCAAGAACAATTTATAAAAAACCTAAATGAGAAAAGTCTTGGTCATACTACCCTATTCCTTCTGAAACTGAAATTCAATGTTTCCTCGCCGCCCTAAGATTGTATTCATGCTTAATAAGATTTGCTCTCAGCAGCATTGACCTAACATCCCGATCAAATTCATTGCCAGTCTGTAAAACTCGCTGGAAAGTTGCATTCCTTTGATCTGCATGACGTGCATACAGAATTTTGTTGTGTGAGTCAATCCGAGCCTGCAGGGGCATGATATTTGATTAGTAAAAATTAAATAGTTGATGTATGGAAGGGTTGAGCTTGAATTGTATTCACAACATCTAGACCTGAATTCTTTAAAATAGATTGATTCTACTTGGTGACTTGAAATTGATCTTAATATATAGTTTAAATCAAGTCTGAACCGGTGAGCAAAGTTCTCAGCTAGATCACTACGTATGGAACCTTAGACTTACATTTGCCATTAATTACAATTAGTTCAATCAATATAAAGATCTGAACTAAAAAGACAATAGACCTAACCTGTATTTGGTCGTCCGTGATCAAAGCTTCAAGTTCTTTCTCCAGCCCTGCAACACTTGTTTTGAAGGCATTTGCCATCATTTGCAAATCAACAGAGACAAATGGGTGTGTATACTGGATGAGGGCCTTGTTACGGATTTGATCATATAGCGTCTCAACATGGTCATGCAAATGGATGTCAAGCAGCAAATTTGCTTTGAGATTTCCAAGGTAATCCAAGCATGAGGCATAGTGGCTACAATAACAAGGGATAAGATTTTGTTAAATGAGGCCAAAAACAAAAACAACCCAGGTTGGGATGGGTTGATAATTGACCCATCACTCAG
Organism: Notholithocarpus densiflorus; assembly: GCA_030021035.2. Taxonomy (NCBI): domain Eukaryota; kingdom Viridiplantae; phylum Streptophyta; class Magnoliopsida; order Fagales; family Fagaceae; genus Notholithocarpus; species Notholithocarpus densiflorus. Next base: position 434,227 of record JARYZH020000021.1, read on the forward strand.
CCAATTCTAAGAAAATAATTAGTTCTAATATTTTTGTGAACATGCTTATAAAATTTACATTTATGGTTATTGGCTATCCTTTATAAAATTTACATTTCTATATGGTTGAAATCTACATTTATGGCTATCAGCTATCCTTTATAAAATTTATTTAGTATATATCGCATAGTGCCAAATGCCCCCAGTCCAAACATATCAAGTTACCTTGAGTAGAAATCATTGATAAGCTCTCTTACTTCAGGCACTAACTCTAAAAAGTTCCGGAAGTTGACGTTGTCTATAACTTTGCTCTGCCAGATGAAAGCATTCAATAAGAAACTGCTCTCAAAGATGACCTTGAAAAACAATAATTGTAGAAAAAAAAAAGATGGAGAAACAGAATAGATACCTTCAACTCTGCCCTGTCAAAACTTGCGAGTGCACAAAGTCCGCCATATGTTGCAACATCCTGAGGTGCAATGACTTCATTGTAGTGACTTCCCAATTCAGAACCTGTTTCCAAGAACTGCAAACATACACAAGATGGTAAATGCCACATTGAAGATAATATGGCCAATGGTAAATGCAAACACACACATAATACGGTAATTTATTTTTAAGTATATATTACATTGATAAAAGGCAAACTCAAAATCATTGTGAATGCAGATTTTCCAAACTAAAAAAAAAAAAAAAAAAAAAAAAAAAAAAAAAAAAAACCCCTACAGAAAGCAGAAAGGTACATATCGTCTCATCTAAATAACTGAGCATTTGAATTCAAGCTAAAGAATGAACCCATCTTTCTTGTACTTTCTGACCCCTATTGGCAAGATTAGAACCCAGACCTGCCTTTCCATTTTATACTCTTTTACCAAGTGAAATATATAGTGAAAGAATGGACATCCATTACCTCAGACACCAAGTAGATGGAAATTCTGAGGTGGACTTTTTTGATAAGTAGAAATTCTGACTACGGTAACACTAAAACAGAAATAGTCTCTCCACAGCAAATTTTATTAACTGCTTTTAAATAAGGAGGAAAAAAAGCACCAAGTTTCATGCACGGTCAGAAAGTTGACAATTTTTATAGGGAATGAAACATCCATATAGGTAGGCAAACTATAAGTGTAACTTGATTTTAACAAAAAGGTCTGGATGATGACAAAGCCACCATCATTGTCACCATAACTATGTCATATACACTTTTTATAAAAAAAATTGGCAAATGGCCCTTTGGCCTATTGGCAGGTCCACCCTTGTTGTGGGTTTAAACTGGGGTTCAATCCCTAACATGTCTACTTAACTAAAAAGTTACTTACACCTTTTGGGAAGAACAGCCTCTACAAGAAAGAAAGCAACCCAAAAAAACAAACAGCCAAGTTTTATGCACAGTTGGGAAAGTTGACAATTTTAATAGGGAATGAACAATTCATATAGGTAGGCAAACTATAAGTGCAGCTTGATTTTAACAAAAGGTCTGGATAATGACAAAGCCAGCATCATTGCCACCATATCTTTGTTATATACACCTTTTTATTTGGCCAATGGCCCTTAGGCCTATTGGCATCTCCACCCTAGTGATGGGTTTAGGTCTGGGGTTCAATCCCTGGCATCTCCACTTAACAAAAAAGTTATATACACCTTTTGAGAAGAACAGCATATACAGTTTATCTTCCATCTTATTATGCCCCTAAATTCAAAAATAATTCTCCAATAGATAATAGCAAAAATGGTGAATGTGATTTTGCATCATCAAAACATCCACCAAGTCCAAATCCCAGTTTAAAATATTAAAAAGCACTACACCATGGAACCCAAATATCATGAGAAAATAAATGTAAAGATTTTTAAAAGTACCATGGCTAAAAGCTTCAACTAATCACTTTCCCTTCCCTTCATTTTTTTTATTTTTTTATTTTTAACTCAGTTTCAAGATATCGATTAATGCATGATATCACCAACTATTATGGTTAACAACTAAACGATTACAACATTTACTACAACACATCTAGTTACTAATAAACACACAAAACAGCTTTCAAGACCAGTACACTCTTTATTAAAGCCACAAGCAAGAACAAGCACCATTTTTATATTAATAGTAAAACAGTAAATAAGCCAACAAACCTTACGAGCAGCAAGCTTGTATTTTTTAGCCTCCAAGTGAGCCAATCCTGCAGCACACCGTAGTTTTGCAGCTGTAATTGGGTCAAGGGCCTCTGGTGATTGTTCTGCTTTACTGACATAGCTTGTCACATGGGTGAATTGACCCATCTCAATGCTGACCAGAATTGCACTCAAACACATATGGATGATGTGTTTCGATGTAGTACAATAATCGCGAGTACGAACATAACTCTTAAAAGCATCCCCGAGTGCACCATGAGCATAATAAAAATCTCCAAAATCATTGTATCCCATTCTTATGCTTTCTTTGATCAAATTTGTCTGCAAAGAAAGTAAATGGAGGAACGAGAGATCAGGGAAAGCAATACTGCAGAACAATAAAAGAATTGATCACAAAATTGATATAACATTATGATGTTTGAACATAACAGAAAGGCTGGTTTATGGGTACCAAACCTCTCATATAGAGAGAGCATGCAGTGTTAACTTTCTTGGAATATAAGGGTTAACAAAAACTACCATGAAGTGACACACTAATATCCAGAGGTTTCCTTACAGGGAAAAGCCCCATCTAGAACTAACAAAGTAACAAGATTTACTTAACATTTGACAAGAACATTTAATCAATTTGGCTTGAACCCATAAGACAGGCGACTGTAACATTCATTCTGGGCTGAAGATGTATATAGACTGACACAGACTAGTGGCCCCATCTTGTTAATTTTCCTTTTATGCTATTTGCATAAAGAAAAACCTTATTTTTATCTCCTTTACTCCTCTCTTACCCTGAAATTTGTAATAGTTCATAAAAGTCCTACCTTTATTTTCTTATATAAACTTGGGACTCCTCAAATGTTAACATCCCACTCCCTGAGAGATATCAAAGAGCAAACCATGATTACTATTCAACAACAACAACATCGGCAACAACGCCCTTTGTCCCAATTTATTTGGGGTTGGCTATGAATCCTTATCAGATTAGTTAGGCTCGGCTACATGTATTCTTTTCCTCCATTCTATTCTGTCTAAAGTCAAACTCTCTATTGCTTCCTTAATTGAAACACAATATATAGAAACACAAGCTATACTTATTTGAATTAAACAGAACCTTAAACAAAACCAAACAATACTCTATAACAAATAGCACACCCTTTACCAATATAACAAGCACGCACATAAATACATACACAGGTATGCACAATATAATTACACAAACTAAAAAACAATAAGACAGAAAAATAAAAAGCAAAAAGTAAAAATACCCTATAGGCATTGAGCTCGTTCTCGAGCTTCTCCTTCTTCTGGTCAGCCCTGCGGTCGACAGAGTCGCACCAGGCGGAGTCCATGGAATAGTTAGGGCCGAGCTCGCCATCAATCTTCTGGACCACTTCTCTATAAAGCTGAGTATTCTCTCCCTTCTTGATCTCATCGTGAGCCATGCGAAGAGCTTCCAATCGCATCGCAGGGTTGCCCTCGCAGCTCTCGGCGATGAAGAGGAGCCGCATGATCTTCGTCCGCCCCTGGTAGAGGCCTCCGTAGGCCTCCACGTCAAGCTGTTCGCCACTGCTAATGATTGGCCGATTGTTGGTTGTGGTGGTGGTGGTGTCGTCGATGCTCGGCTCGTCGTCGACGTCGCCGTCGCAGAGGTTGATTCCGCCATTGGAGTGGATCTCGTCGATCATTGGGCGCGAGGGCGAGCCCTCGGGTTCCATGGTTGTGGATGTAGGATTTTAGGAATTAGGGTTAGGGTTAGGGTTTTTCTGGGGATAGTACTCTGTTTGTTTGTTTGTTTGTTGTTGTTGTTTTTTTTTTTTTTGGGTCCTTACTCAGACTCTCTCTCTTTATCTCTGTGTCTCTGGGTAGCAAACTAGCAATAGTGATTTTTTTGTGCTTTTTGTATAGCTGGAGGGGAAGGAGATGGATTTGGGTTGGCACGTGCAACATTTGTACATGGTTATTAGCACCACACGCTGTCGTTTCAATGTGAATTAAATTTCACTTCATAATAATAATAATAATTATTATTATTATAATTAGACTCTCTCCCTTGATAATTGACACTCTTCTCCAAACATGGAAAAAAAAAAAAAAAAAAAATTTCTCCCCATTAACACTAATTTTGACCAAACATTGTTAAGGTGAGGCGATAAAAAATGGGACTTGTTGTCTTAGAAGAACTCCTATTGAGTAGAACTAGTGTGTAGCCCATATATATGCATGGTACAATTAAAAAATTCAAATTATACCTTTTTTTTTTCTTTTTTTTTTTTATAATAGAAAATGTTCAAATTATACATGGTATTAGTTTATGCTTTTGCACCCAATAATTCACTTGCCACGAAAATTAAAAACTTAGATAGACACATGGCGAAAAATTGGAGTTCAATTGAAATCCAATTCAAAATCTAATTGGATTTAGACTCTTCAATTTTTACACTCCAATAATTCACTTGGTACAAAATAAAAAATTAAATAAGGCACGTGGCACAAAATTGAGAATTCAATTAAAATCTAATTGGATTTTCTCTGAGTTTTGGCTATTAATATATATAGATTAACTTTTCTTCATTTCTTGTTACTTAATTCTAAAAGTAATTGTTTTAATTAAAGAGCATTTTAAAATATTTAATATGACTTTTGCTTCTTCTTTTTTTCAATGGGTTGTGGAGAGATTTGACAGAGCAAGTCTTTTGGTGCTTGATAAACTTAGCAATTTTTATTTTTTATTCCAAATTTATCAATTATGTTTTTATTTTATATATTTTAACTATGGTTAAAATTTGGTAAATATAGTCTTTTAAAAAGTTGAAATATTATGTTACTAATATTAATGGAATGGGGAGGTGTTATTTTCTTCAAATCTCAAGACATGAGAATGTTTTTTCCCTTCAAGTTTGGAGTGAAATGTCATTGATATTGTTCCAAACCTTAAGGGAGTTGAATGTAATTACCAAAAAAAAAAAAAAAAAAAATTATATTGACCTAATCTTGTTTCCACCTTTTAAGTTTGAGATTGTTTTGATTTTGTTTCTTTATGTTTAAATTTTTGGAATTTTCATTTATGAAGTTATATAATACTTTGATTTAGGTCCATTGGTGGTGACATGTGACATTAGTGAGATGTTAATATGGTAAATATATACGATATATCACAAGGTCCAGTTAATGGGTGCCTGCATTTGTTAATAGATTATTTTAAGAAAGTTTTGATACAACTTTTATGAGAAATATAAAAAACTGTCAAAAAAATTTGTTACTTTTTTCAAAACCTGTAATAAATTTCTAAAAAATATTTCATAAACCATTTTCTTTAGATCATCCATTAACTTTTATCTATCAAAGAAAGGTATCTCTTATTATGCAGTTATGCACAAAAGATATTAATTGGTCAATGGTCATTGACCGTAACATTAGGCATTATCAGCATATACATTTGTACTTGCACAAGATAGCAACATTCTTTTAAGTTTTTTTATACGTTATGTTACAAGCCTTGTAATTCAACTAATGTTTTTTTTGTATTTTTAGTAGAAATATCTAAGATTCAAAATTTCAAATCCTTTAGCCCATTGTAACTCTCAAATTATTAAAAAAAAATAACACACATTGCTGCTTCAAATGTTAGGCACATTGAATGATGAACAAGCACTTTTGTTTAATAAGATGGTAAATTTGCTTTTACATGTGTTTCACTGGTATTTTTAGAATAATGTTAGAGTATAGGCCCAATGGGCTTAGGTCTATAATTGTAGATTACTTATACACAGCACATTGGCTATCTATATATAAGGCAGACTATTGTACTTTATTAAACAATTAAATATATAGTCTTTCAGACTTTCACATGCATGCTGCGCTGCGCTAAATGGTAATATGTCCAGTATCCACAAACCATGCATAGGAACAAAGCTAAAAGCCCAAGATATACATACATATATAAGATGTAGATCACATCCTATTATTGGAAATATAAAAGAGCAAAGAGAATCCTAACTGACAATGATAGAGGAAGCCATATATATCCTTGTAATGGTAGTCACTCTTCACAGCAAATGACCTTTTTGTTGCAGCGATTTGATTTTATTTATCACCATTTGTCACTTCTATTTTTCAGAGATTTTGATATGCAATCCGTTTGGAAACACCAAACCAGGTTTTCTGATTATGTCCCCTCCTTTGGTCACAGTCCACCTAATGGTTTCAAGAAGACCATTACACGGTCATTTTTCATAGCATTTGGATTTGAATTTGAATTTGTATTTTTGAAATCAACTTGTTTTGGGTTAATCACTGCTATTAACTGTAAATTATGAGAGCATTTATAATGTGTATTTGAAATTTGAAAATTTTGCAATTAACGTCTTAATTCAAAAATAATTTGAGGTGTACATCCTTCCTTCTAAATCAAAATTATGAGGTATTTGTAATATGCACCAAACTACGAAAATCCTTACAGTCAATATTCTAATTTGAGGTGAATGACCATGAGACGCATGGGAACAAGTTGGGGTTTTCTCTTGGGAGAGTTTTTGGGTATTATAACCATAGAGAGTTGTAATATTTATAGTGAATCTTAGGTGAGTTTGTATTAATTCCTAAAGAAAGGATATTATTTTATTTGCTATGAACTCAAGTTTGGATATAAACCGATTTGGTTGTAGTGAATTTGTTTGAAGTTGGTCCATGTTTTTTTTTTCCCCTTTTTTCTTTTTCTTTTGATGAACGAGTAAAAAATTGTATTAGAACCAACCAAAACACACAATGTTTAAACGGCAGGCCAATTTGGCCTTAATTAGCAGATGACGGAGTTTTCTATGTAATGTTGGTGTTTTTGTGTGTAGTTGATTTGTTTTCTTACTGGTTTGAGATGTTAGCTTAGTATTTTTTATATTTTTTGTTAGAAAAGTAAATGATGAGGTCGAACCACAAACACGAGGCACCACAAAGAATGCTATTAAAATTATTTGTTGAATTTCTTAGTTTAGGTGAGACAGACTGTGGCTCAACACAATTACCCCCCTCCCACCCCATTTATTCCTTCTATCTATTTGCAATCAACTTGATTAACTAGTTTATTTTATCTTTTCCTTTTTATGAATAAAAATCTGATACTTTTGGTCTGATCAATTTGGCATGAAAAGGAAAACCGAATGATATCAATTTTATGTTAATAGTTAATACCTGTATTTTGTGATTAAGTAATGGAGAAAATTGGCCATCAGTAGCTTGGCAATGTCAGCTCCTACGCAAAGTCTCACTCCCCCACCAAAGGCCATGAAAGTTTTAGACCCTGCATGCAAGTCTTTTCCCTTTTCCCCCCCATAACATTCATGAATTAGAACAAGAAAAGAAAATTAAATTTAACAGATTAACAAAAACTCTAAGAAGAAATGCTTATATAAGTTTTACCTCCCACCTCCTCGGGTTGAATGCAAGGGGGTCATCGTATTCTGTGGGACTCAAATGAAGGACTGATGGAACCACCATAACAGTCCAGCCCGCTGGAATTGTATATCCTGTAAAATTACAAATTCTATTCATCACTTATTACAAATTCTATGAGTGTATTTTGCATGATATAATGCAATGGAACTCTTGTTATGTAACTTTTTTTTTTCTATTAATTTATGCAGTCTTTTTTAACTGTGTTTCATGTGTGTAGTAGAAATGTAACATGACTCTATAATCTGAAATTTCAATCAAACACCGTCAATGTGATCATAAGAAACTTGAACTTGCCCTTCACTTCGACATCTTTCAGGGCTTTTCTGAAAATTCCTGGGACAATATTTGCCAACCTAACTGTTTCATTGATTACCTGCCAAAGTGACAAAGCAAATTTACTAATAAAAGAGACACTAGAAATCCTAAACCTAGATATATATATATATATATATATATATATATAAATATTTATAGAGTTTTCAGGTTTAATCCAACTCACCATATGTGTAAATGTCATCGATTTGTACTCTTGCCATGTAATTTCACCGTCTTCATTATCTCGACTTCTAAGAATGGTCTCATGCTCATCCTACAATGTGATTAAGAAATCAATTAGCATGTTGTTTTTTGCTATTTATTATTATTATTATTATTTGGGGGATAAACAAGTTTTATATTATGTAACACAAACCACTAATTCTGCTAGCACTTCAGGATGGTCAGAAATGAACTTAATTAGTAATGTCATGGCCGAGGAAGTAGTTTCGTGGGTAGCAAAAAGAAGCATAAAGACCAAGTCCACAGCGATTGCTTCATTTAAAATTTTTTCCTCCTTCCTCACTTCCTCAAGTAAAAGGTCCAAGAAATCTTGGTGAGGTATTGTAGATTTCTTCCTCTCATCGAAAATATCCTTAATCACCTTTGTAGCATTCTTACGTCCCTGATTCATTTCAGTAAAATTCGTTAAGTTGCTCATTTAGTTGCCTTGAAGGGATACTGATGAGATAGTATAATGATAAAACTTAGAAGATATATATAAGTAGAAACCATAAAATTATTTGGTACTATAGATTTTCTTTCCTTTCTCTAATTCCTTCAAAAATATATATTCTTCCCTTTCATCAATCATATACTCATGTTTCTAATAAGATGGATTTTTTTATTTATTTTTATTTTTTATAAATAGTTTGTACATATGCATGTAGTGTGAATTTAGTACCTGTAAACATGCATGGTATGCGGTTCCAGGGATGTTCAAAGGAAATGAGATAAGACCATCCATAAAAGCTGTGTAATTTTCTCTCAGCTTTCTTGAGGCCTTTGATTCATCATAACTGATAAGCTTTTTAGCAAAATACTTGAATATCATCTGCAAAGTATTAAATCAATATTTTGGTAAAGCATGCATGAAAATAAGTGTTGGGTTCATTGTAACATAGGTATGTATTACGGTCCAAGTGGCTCAAACCAGTTGTAAGTCCATGTATTTATAGAACAAACATATTGATTTTAGTTTAGTCTATGGTTAACATAGGGTTGGTCAAATATTCTCTAGTATATAAATTCCACATTGAGTTCATTGTAACACAAACGTTTAATATAAAAAGTAGCCATCAAGGGCTTTCTTATTATGGAATTATGTAAATTTTTGTTTGTATTCTTTCTTTCATGCTTCTGCTCATCATACACAATCACACAACAACTTTCACAAGTTGGAGTGCCTTCATAAAATCAAAGAGCTTGTCATATCAATTTTAACTAATTAAGTTATAATACAAATATATGAAATATTCTCTTACACTCATTTTACATGCACTCTTTTAATTTATATAATATACGTACACAATTGTGTGTGCTGGTGTACACATTTTAATTTTAAAAGGTGAAAATGTGATGTTCACTTTTAAAACATGTAAAGTGGATATGGTATAATGAGTATAAGAGAATCAATTTTACACCATCAAGTTCTATTTCTATGAAATTTTCACTAATATTTCTTGTAAAAAGAATATTTTGTAAGTCTCCCGCCAAAATATATTTTTAGAGAATTAACTCTCCCAAGAATGAAGATGATTACCTCTGAGGTTACTTCTTTAATGTCCACAGTGCCATGTCTAGCCCATGAATGAAGGTGTCTCCGAGTTGCTTCATTTATTTCATACATTAACTTTCCCTTTAAATTTTCAGGGCCAACAAGCTGTAGTATCAGGTTCCTGAGGTATTTGTGAGCCATTCCATGATACGAGAACATGCTTTGTTGCCCAAAAATATCGATAAAACTCTCTGTGTATGATATTAGGAAAGACGTCCCCTCTTGTTGGAAAATGAAATGATTGACTTCTGGATCAGTTGATACCACCACGTTCCGACCAACAAAATTGGTTCGAAACAATGACCCATATCTAGTAGAGGAAAAGAAAAGAAAAGAATGAAAGACACATTTCCAAATTTATCTAAACCAAAGATAGAAGAAATTCAAAAAAGTTGACAGACCCATAAGACAAATCATATATATATATATATATATTTATTTATCATATGATTCCCAAAAAAAAAGAAATCATATCATATGCATATGCTAATTAAAGGGTCATCTATTATTTTCTAAAATTCATGAAATATTCACACATTAAAATAGTGCACATATAATTTAGATATTCTAATTAGATCTATAAACGAGCTTAATTGGCAACTAAGAGCATTCACATCAAAACATATAAAAAATATAGCTTTTTTTTAAGGGAAAAAGATAAAATATATATAGCTTTTAGCAATTCAAAAAACTACTTTATCTATTTTAATAATTCACTTTATAATAAACCCAATATTAAAAGTTCTATTTTAGCATACAACACATTAAAATAATATAAACAACACAATAAAAATAATATATCCTACACAATAAACACCATAAAAACTAAAAAGAGGAAAAAAAAAAAAAAAGGAGGACAGTAGACGTACCTATAATAATCAAATTTAAGATAAAACATAAAATCGTTTTAAAAAAAAATCATATTAGGATGAACTTTTTATATATTGCACCGGTTTTTGGGTAGTTTGTTAAATAAATGAACATAAATAAGTTCAACAATTATAATACCCTATTAATGAACATACTTTGTGATTGTACTCAGTATATAAAGGGTCCGTTTGGATACAACTTATTTTTGCTGAAACTGAAAATTGAAAACTGAAAACTGAAAACACTGTAGCAAAATAATTTTTTAATACGTAAAAAGTTACTGTTTACTCTATTTTTTACTGTTCATAAGCCTAAAATCACTGTTCATGAAACTGAACAGTACCAAAAGCGCGTCCAAGGAAAAAAAAAAAAAAAACTGAAAACGTGAAACGCAGCCGTGGACGTGGATCCAAACTGCCTCAAAAGGTGTATCATGGTCTCAACAAAGAGTATAAAAAGAGTATTAATAGATACAGACCCCTCCCTGGCTTTATGCTTTTGAGAACGTGAGCATTACTCATATGAAACACTGCCATGGCATATCAACCTACCAACTAATTCCAAAAGTTCCTGTGTATTCTAAGAAAATGAGAATATTGCAGAGATATATTATTACCTCGCCATTCTTTTCCTGACAAAAGGTGGAATATCATGCAAAGAATAGGGAGAGAAGAACTCAATGGTTTCCCCAATGATGGGAAAGCCCATTGAACCAGGAGGCAGTTTCCCATTGCAGGACTTGGGGTTCGTCTGGGTGTAAATCCAATGGCCGAGCTTAACTAGTAAAGCTGTAAGGCACACCACAAACACCCACATCTTTGCCAGGAATTGTTTTATGAGAAAGAAGCAACTTATGTAGAAAAAAAATGGTGTAGGGAGTTGCTTATATATAGAGACCGATGAAGTCAAATTTTAGGGCAATTTAATATTTTAATAATTTTTTTTGGTCAATTAACGTATACAGTTTGTCGTGTTAGCTTAGTCATATTTAGGAGTGACGTCAAGGGGAAATTATTTGTTTCGATCAAAAACATTACGTGAGGATAATTTATTTTGTGTTTTATTGTGTTTAATAGTATTAGAAAAAAATAAGTAAAAAAAGAAGAAGATCTACAAAAAATCATATTAAAATTATGGCTTATTTTTTAGAAGTTGTTTTTCATTAATTAAAAAAAAAAAAAAATTTACCTTATGTCAAGCTAAATATGAAAAATCAAGAAATAATTTTTCAACTCATTTTTAAGACTGTACCAAATATAGGAATATGAAATAATTTTTCAAAAAATGATTCATTTTTTAGAAAACATTAATATTAAAACAATTTTCCATATTAATATTAAGATTTTGCTAATAGAAAAGCTGTAAAGGGCCAAAGGCACACAACAAACACCCACATCTTTTCCAGGAATTGTTTTAGCTTTATGAGAAAGAAGCAACTTCTGCATGTAGACAAAAATGGTATGGGAAGTTACTTATAGAAGCCAATGCAATCAATTTTCTTTGTTATTTATTTATTTTTGATCAATATCCTTCTGTGGTCGGCAGATGTTAGCTAGCTTGCATAGATGTTAGCTTAGTCCTCTTTAGAAGTGGTGTGATCAATTCCACCGCCCTCACATATGAGGGTGATGGGCAAAGTTTGTAGAGTGGCCCTACTACTAATTTTCCTGTTATAATGTGGAGGGCTAACCCTATTTGAGAGGATGTGACACACCTAGTAACTTTATTGATATTTTGATGCATTGTCAAGTCACTCCTAATAATTACAGTTACCTTACTATTGATGGAATCTGCGTTATTGATAAAGAAAATTATCTTTGTTCTTATAGGCTACACATCATAATGTCCACACTTTGTGAGTGGTGTGTAGACTAATGATGTCAACCCATACCACAAGTTGGCAAGTTTCTCAATTTTCTGGACTCGTCCTTGCCTTCTGGAAGTCTTCCGTCCCTGAGGTAGATGACTATTGGAGTCATCCAATTTTCTTCTCTTCCAACTTGTTGTACCTCTGGAAGATCTATGCTTGGCATGTATTAGACTTTGTCAAATTTGTCCATAGCCTCCCCTGCTGAGGCTGCTTTTGCCAAAGCGTCTGCCTCCATGTTCTCCTCTCTAGGAAGCTCCGAAACCTAAAAAATGGCCAAAATAACCTCGAAGCCTAAAAATTAACCAAAATAACCCCGAAACCTAAAAATGACCAAAATACCCCTGAAACCTTAAAAATGGCCAAAATAACCTCGAAGCCTAAAAATTAACCAAAATAACCTAGAAACCTAAAAATGATCGAAATACCCCCGAAACCTTAAAAATGGCCAAATTTTCAATATTCAAACTATAAGAGGTTTGTTAGATTACTAGCTTTAGATATGCAAAAACAGATGTTCCAAATTTTCTAAAGGGATGTCATAATTTGACGAAGAAAAACCCTTAAAAAGAAAATAGAGATATAGCTAAAAGTTGTGAAAATTCCATCTACATCACAAATGCCGAGTTTAACTCCTGTAAATTATGGATTATACAAATCCAACAAAGAAGAGCTCTATAAGTAAGAGTTCAATAACGAAGAGTTCGTCAAAAAGACTACAACAATGAAAAGACCGAGGTATGTACAAAATAGTATTGAGATTCAAGGTCTTCTATTAAGGTAAATCATTTCTTTCTTTCTTTTTATCCATGAGATCATTTTATTGAAACTAAATAAATATCAAGCTTGCATGATTATTACAAATGTGTATGTAGAACATGTTGAAAATATTGCTATAAAATTGTTACAATTATCACAATCAATATGACTATATTATTAGTAGCATATGTTTCATCGTCATGAATCTGAGAAGTTCTATTAAGTTTCCTAAACTCAAAATGCTAGATGATCATGTTCACAATATGCTCATGAATTTAAGTCTCAATAAATTTTCGCTATCTCCATCAACTCACCAAAATCTTCTTAAAATTGCTTTGAAAATCATATACAGTGCAAGCACCTAACAAAGACCAATTTAAAGAAGCATATAGTCAAATAGCTTCAATTTTTATACTTCTCTATGATTCATATAGAATGCACTTCATCTTGTATAGCATGCAATTGCACATTTGTACATTGTCATGCAGCTAGCACTATTGAAGTGACTTAAGGGTACTGTACACACAATTTTCGTAAAAGATAAATCACACGATCACAAAATAGTGTAACAAATAATCAACTTGTATTTGATTTGTATATATGTGTGTGAGTACAATTCTCTGTATGAATCTTTACAATGAAAGAGTACAATAAATTCCTCTGATTCGATCTCCCAGAAACGTTACAATCCGAAGGGGCTATGAAACTTGATCTTGAATCGTGCTTTGATGTCTCCAAGTTGAATGAATAGTTGAACGTGCTTGATTTGATGCGAGGGCCGTTGGGTTGATCTCAAACTAGGTTAAAGGAGAATCCCCACTTTGATTTGAAGAAGTAGGAATAGGTCTTGATGAACAATGGAATTCTTATGAACTTTAGAGATGACTCTCTATTTTGGCAGAGTGTCGGTAGTGTTTTCTCTCTAAGTGTTTTCCCTTTTCTCATATGAGAAGCCTCTATTTATAGGCAACTCAATAATATTTAATTTGGAATTTTCTCTCAGCATTTATTGAGAGTTGAATTATGAATTTAATTTGGTATTTCATTTAATAAGAACTTTCCATATAGGTCTTTTCTTCTGACGCTGGTTGCCACGTGGCTTGATTTCATTCGCTGATCGTCCACGTCATCAATTGGAGATTAATTTGATCACAAATATTTTATCATGAACAATCGGATAGTTGTGAATACATCATAAAATTTTGATGTCTACAGGTACAATTAAAGAAGAAGGAAGAAGAAATTGCTATTACAAATGGCAATGACCATAGTCATCAAAGCACGCCCAAAAAAAAAAAAAAAAGATTCCAATCGTGATAGACCATTCCTCTAGTCGTCAACAAACAAGAATTGTACTTTTCACATTTGAACGGGGGCAAAAACGTGGCCTAGTTTTTACGCCTTCAAAAAATTGAAGCAAAAGAAGTCTTAGACATGAAGTATCATGTTGAGCTTAAAAAAAAAAAAAAAAAAATCAAAAGAGAAGAGCTCGTCATTGTAAAAAGGTCGAGGTATGTGACAAAATAATATCGTAATATAAGGTAACACATTTATCTTTGTCTCTTTTATATTCGTCTATAAAAATTTACACCTAGTAAGGTTTCATGCAAAAATTTATGCATTACTAGACAGATCACAAAAGAGGTAAAACTCTAGAATTACAAGGAAATAAGAAAAAGGTCCACCTAGGCTATTGGTAACTTATTATTTATATATGAGTTGTTCTAAAATTCTTGTTTAACTAAGTCTTGGCAAGTGCATGTGCTACTTAATGCAGATATCAACATGGCCTCAAGAAGGTCCAAAATGACATAGCATCAAGGAATCTTTCTAGCAACAAGTGACAAGATTCCTTAAATGGATGTAAGTCACCAAAAAATGGTTAAGTGATAAGATTCTGCCAAGACGGATGTAAATCACTTACAAAGCCTAAGTGACAATATTCCTTAAATGGATGTAAGTCACCAAAAAATGGCTAAGTGATAAGATTCCGCCAAGATGGATGTAAATCACTTACGAAGCCTAAGTGACAAGATTTCTTAAATGGATGTAAGTCACCAAAAAATGGCTAAGTGATAAAATTCTGCCAACACGGATGTAAATCACTGACGAAGCCTAAGTGACAAGATTCCTTAGATGGATGTAAGTCACAAAAAAAAAAAAAAAGGACAAGATTCTGCTAGACTGATGTAAATCGCTGACGAAGCTCCATAACTGGATGTGAGCCACCTAAAAGTGGCTAAGTGACTAAATACCCTTGGACGAGTACAAGCAGACGAGGATTCTCACACAAACGCAAGTCATACGCAAATCAAGAATATCAAACGTGACAACCAGAAAATGAATAAAAGAAGAAGCATCGAAGTGATAAAAAATGGTCGTCCAAAGAAATTAGCTTGCTCTTCAGCAGTGATAAAAAATGGTCGTCTATCGATTAAAAATGAGATGTTAGAAGAACTTGAATACAAAAATTTAATTAGTCAATGTGCATCTCAAAAGGCAAGAAAAATAGATTTTAAATGAAATATATTATAATATAAAAATATTAAATAAACATTAATTTGATTAATATATAAGAATAAAAAAGGCCCCATTTTTAGTTCTCGTCTTAGGCCCCAAAATGTCTAGGGTCGGCCCTGTGAAGATTTGATCTTAAAAACTTCATGCATTTTTAGTTCTCATGTGCATTATAACTGTATCTTCATGCATTTAGATGTGTGTTATATATGTTAAACTGATTGTGTGCTGGTAGGATTGGATTGGGCTAAGCCCATGATGCTTTTTCTATTGCATGTCACATGTTCATGCATTCCCATGCATACGTTCTTTCTTTTCAATATATTCTTGTATATTGAACTATTTTGAGACTTTTCTGATTGTCTTTTTCTCCCTCTCTCTCTTCTGTTTGCGTTAGTCTGCTTCTATGGCACCCAAACGCAAATCTACTCCGTCCCGAAACCCTCTTCGTTTCGGGGAATCCACTTCTTCCAATCCTACTCCCTCACACGTCCGGTTCCGCGATGAGAAGGTCAAATCGGACTTCTTTGAGAACTTTTCCCAATGAGGCATTCATGCTGAACGCCAAGTCATCTTGTCGGACTTCTCTGACATTGACCTTCCCACTGTCATTCATAGTAGGGAATGGGAGTCACTGTGTGACGTCTCGGTCACATGTCCATCCGTATTGATCCAGGAGTTTTACTCCAACATGCATTAATTTGATCTTTCAGTACCTCTCTTCATTACTCGCGTTCGAGGTACACGCATTGTTGTCACACCGGAGATTGTCACCGATGTGCTCCGTGTCCCTAGGGTAGAGCATCCTGACTACCCTGGCTATGATTGTCTTAAGACAGTGTCTAAAGACGAGCTTATTTCTGCTTTCTGTGAGCGCCCTTCTGATTAGGGTGAACGTTAGTTCACTTACTGTTCGAGCTTTGCTAAAGGCGCTTGGTTTTTTAACGTGGTTATGACTTTTGTTCTTCATCCCCTATCTCACTATAACTCTATCACAGAGCCTCGTGCTCGGTTTTTGCTTTCCCTTCTTGAGCATCTTAGTATAGATTTTCCCTTTCATTTCGTTCTTTCTATCATACATGTGTATAGGGATTCGGCGACCCGTGATAAGCTCATCTTCCCTTCGGTTATCACGAGGATTTTACGCCATTTTTCTGTTCCCTTTCCGGTGTCCGACCACTTCTGTGTTATGGGTGCTATAGATGCCGCTACCGTTAAACGGAGCGAGGCACAGTTTCGGTCGAGGTGATCCGGGTCAGCAACTCCTCTCACTCCTTCGGCTCCATCCACATCCGCTCCCTCTTCTTCTTTAAGCGGTGTGACTCTTGGGGATATCATGGCACAACTTCAGCGCATGGATGCTCGCCTCGACACTCTCAGTGATGAGTTGTGTCAGGTGAACACCCGTGTTGGTCGTATTGCACGACGGCAAGCGGTCATGGGTGGCTTCGTTGCTTCTCCTCCACCTACTCCAGAGGCTTCTAAGGATGAGGATGATGATGATGGTGCTGCTGCTTCCGATGGAGATGCTAGTTCTTCTAGTACTGACGAGATATCTACTTGACACTCTTACCCTTTGTCACTCGTGACAAAAAGGGGAAGTAGTTTTAGTTATGAGAGTAATTATAGTTAGGGAGAGAGTTTGTATAAGAGATTTTTGTTAGAGGGAGTGTTGATATTGAGGGATGTAGTGAGGATTTTATGTATCTCTTTCTTTTCACCTTTTTAGATACATTTATATCTTGTACATGGGTTTTGTGACCATTTTGACATACATTGTACTTACATTTCTTTATATATTGATGTATGTTCTTTCACCTACCCTTACGTGTTGTTTCTTTTCTCTCTTTATGCACATGCTTCTTATTTCTTGTATGCAATCTTCTATTTCTGTTTTACATAAAGATGCCTTGATGAGTTTTGTTTAAAATGTTTCAGAAATACAGGTTGTCAAAGTCTACTTGCCATAAACTCTCTTCTTGCAAAGTTTTTCAAGAGTTTGTGTTAGGATAGATTTTATTGTATGTAACAAGTGAATATGAGTTGAGTAATTTATGACTTCTCTCATATGTTCATTTGTTTATTGTGGTTTTGTCACGGATTGCCAAATGAAGAGATTGCTAGGACATATGTGTTTCACATGTTAGGAACATATGTCACTATCTTATGTAATTGGCTAATCCTTTGACAAAACGCACTTTACTTGTAATTGGGTAGATCTAGGATGTGTTTGATGCTTCAAGAAACCTTTTTTCAAGTTCAAGTGTTAAAGCTATGCAAGTTTGTCCAAGATTCAAGTGTGAAAAGTGTTGTTCATTAAAACTCGATAGCTAGCTTGACAGCTAGCATCTATCGAGCCTTGAAGAGCTGTTCCAACCCGTGGCTCGACAGCAGCTCGACAGATAGGGTATCTGTCGAGGTTTATGAAACTCATAATTTTTGGTCTGTTTTTCATCCAATCCGTGATTGTATGTTTGGGTTTTCTTTTCTCACAACCCTAGACATATAAAAGAATTATTTTAAGGGCCGTCAAAAGGTGACACAAGTTGCACAAGTGATGAGCAAAGTTTGTTCAAACAAATTGTGACCGGAGACAAAATTTGCCCTAATTCATCTTTCTTGTAAAGAAGTTGCTGTATTTGTACACCGTAGGGTTTTGTGACCAAGCATCTTCTTGATCTTCATCGTCTGGATGAACTGAAGAACTTTGCAGCCAACAACCTTCTCTAGTTAGTGATTGAAGTCGCGTACTGGGATCCGCGCAATTGGTTAGTCACGTACTGGGAGTCGTGCATTACAAGGAGAGATTGTCACTACAGAACAAGTCCAATTGGGTATTGGAGTAAGGGTTCAACTGTAGGTTGGTATAAGGTACTGGGATTCCTTTACTTGTAACCGCTTATTGTGATAATAGTGGATTCTCGGGAGTGGTGACCTTAAAATCACCCGATGGGATTTTTGCCGTATAGGTTTTCCCCATTCGTAAACAAATCACCGTGTCAATTTATTTTCCGCTGCATACTTTAGTTATTGGTGATTTGTTTGTGCTACCACGCTCATTGCATGTAATTGAACCTAATTAATTCACTTGGCTAATTAATTGGTTAATTCATCACAATGGGTCAATACGTCTTTGGCCTATCAATTCTCATCTTGTTTGTTTGCATTTTCATATTGGCATTATCGTTCATTCTATTACTAATTTGGAGACATTTAGGGTCCGTTTAGGATCCACTTATTTTGTTAAAACTGAAAACTTTTTACTGAAAGTACTGTAAATAAAAGTAAAAGTTAGCTGAAATAGTACAGTAGGACCCATGAATAGTACCAAAAAGTGCAGTGAAACCTATTGCTCTATTTGTTTCAGCAATGATGTTTTCTAGAAAATGAGTTATTTTCCAAGAAGCATTTTTTTATAAAACTATCTCATTTTCTAATGTTTTGTAGCAACTTTAAATGGGTTGAAAAACAACCTCCTAACTTCATTTATTTAGCTTGCTTTGAGATAGAGTTGTTTTCCAAAAACAATTAATGGAAAACAATCTCTAAAAATAAATCATACTTTTTATGTTGACCAAATATAGTTTTTCTTTGACTTATCTTTTTCTACGCTTCCAAAAAATGGAAAACACGAAAAACTATCTTTACATAAGGTTTTTTATCGAAACAAACGGAGCGTATAAATAGTAGTAAAAATAAGCTGAATAGTAAAATAAGTTGGCAAAAATAATTTTTACCAAACAGACACTTAGAATTTTTGGGTGATGTGGCTCAATGTACACATCACTTGTGTTACACTTAATGGACAAATTTATAGTGAAAATGGACATGAGAGAAAATATGAAATTGAAATCAAACACAAGGGTCAAAATTTTTGAAACATAAAGGTGCAAAATGAAAACAAACCCAAAGTTTAAGTGCTAAAAGTTTACTTTAGTCTACTAATTTATTGTAATGTATTAATGGGGTAAATTAGAAAATGCACTGATTATCTATAGATGTTGCACTACATATTTATATGGTTATTTTTATCAAATTTATGTAAGAATAATTTTTATCAAAAACAAAAGAAAATAATGATTTAAAATATAACATTTTTCCAAATATTTTTTTTTTGGAAACAATTGAAACAAAATCATCAAAAAGGTAAAAGCAAATTTAATAACGCATGCAATTAAAGATATAAAAAATAATTGTGTACTTAAATTATTAAATATTTAGAACTTCACTAAAATAATATGTTAATGTTTTTATTTGAAGTAATATATATATATATAATTTTTATTTGTCATTCTTACTCAAATTGAGTTGCTTTAACTACAATTGAAATAAGGTATAGAAAAAAATAATAATTACACACAAAGATATAAAAGATAATTACACACTTAAATTAGTAAAAATAGTTAAATATTTATAAATTCACTCAAACAATTTTTTTTTTTTTTTTTTTTTGAGAGTGACACTCAAACAATTTGTTCATATTCTTAATATCCTCTCTTTTTAATGACATGTTATATAAATTATCCAAATATTCTAACACATAATAAGTACTATACATAAATATATAATATAATCTCTTCACACAGGACATTAATAGAGGGAATGAGGCTAATACTCCAATTTAAAAACTTGAAACACGTGCCCTCAAAAAAACTTGAAACACGTGAAGGGCAAATCCGTCACACGAGACTGCACCAAATATTCCTTTCATACAACGTTTTTAAAGCTTGAAACACGCAAAGCTCTGAAAGCAGGTCGGTGATAACAATTTTAGACTTTTCCGGGAAAACTTTTTAATTTTTTTTATTTTAAAAAGGCTATTGGATTACAATATAATGATTGACCCCAAATACAGAGTTTAGTCAGTCTACTTTTTATTCTTGCATAGAATAACCTGGCCTACGTTTGCATATGGCTGAAATCAGTTTTCAACTGCGTTGTGCGTTTTTTAGTGGGTCTTATGTACTGTTTATAAGACCCGTAAGTACTTTATTTAGTAAAAAAAAATTTAAAATTGAGTCTCACGGTACTATTCACACATTTAAAAATTATTTTGTTACAGTATTTTCACTTTAATTTTTAATATTTAGTAATAATCGGTATCCAAAGCTAATGTCGAAACTGTATTGGAAAATCCGAAGATAAATGAGGGACCCGGCTTCTATAAATATATACAAAGCTTTTCTTGCATGGCTCTCTTTACCTTTTTTTCCATCCCATCTTTTGGAGAAATTATACAGTGCTCTGCTGAACCACGTCACTTGTCTACCATTCCACTAAAAGACTCTCACTTGTTTAAAATTGCTGAGTCAGTAATCAGTTTCTGTTTAAAATTTTTTTTCTAACTTAGCAATTTTAAACAGATGTGAGTCTTTTAGTGTAATGATGGATTATGTCACTTGTCCATCATGTGGACCTTATAATTTCTCCAGCTTTTGGGTAAGAAAGTTGGCTGGCTGGTAAAATCTAGACAAATTTTCTAACTTTTGTTACCGTCGTCTATCCAATTTTTGACGTATAAGAGCATTAACGGATTTAGATCCTTTAGATTTTCTAGGTACTTTACTTGGTATGTCAAAAATACTACAAAAACACTATCTGTATAGGAAATATATAGGCTGGTACTAACTTAAGCATCAGAGGCTCCCCCACCGGGCACAACCTGGTGATCTCTTCGATTAGTCCCTCCTTTATTTTGCAGGTCCTACAAGATTGTCTAATGCTCCGGATTTGACAAGTGACCCAACTGACGATTTTGGCATCATCAGCAAGTTTGTTTTTCATGGGTTGGTAAGATGGGTTGGGTCATACAAATGAGAACTGAGTGTTACATATTTGTACGTATATAATTAGGATTGAGTGTTAGAGATTTTTCATATGAATGCATTGGGAATTTGGGACAACTAGATTATACATTGCATTTATATAGCACTTGAAACTCTCATTGTACATAAATATGGATGTAAATTTGTTTAGTTATATATAGATGTAAATCATTTTTAAGAGAAATTTAATTAATTGTTTATCCTCATTTTATAATTGCTTAAGTGCACGACAATAGCCTTTAAAATTCCAATTGAGGTTGTGTATAAACTGACTTTTATAAGAGATGCAAGTAGGTTATGAAATTTTAGGCAATAACCTGACTTCAAAAGAGTGTAATAAATATTATGATATTCTCTAATTTAATTAAGTGCATGGCAATAGCCTTCAACATCCCAATTGAAGTCGTGTATAAGTTGTCTTTTATAAGATATGCAAGTAGGGTACCAAATTCTAGACAACGATCGAATTTAGAAAATTAAAACATCTCAAACCTTATTTCTGATCAATTGAGCCTTTGTCAAAACTTGGAGATTTCAATTGATCGAGAAATGTTTGAATGGCAGTCAAAATCTATACAAAGTGTATGCCTTTCTCTGATCTGCATTTTCACACTTCAATCTTGATGCCTTTCTCTGATCTGCATTTTCACACTTCAATCTTGAATATTAAATGACTCAACTGATGAATTATTACATTGTCATGGAATTTGTCAACTAGAAAACTTAACAACTTTCTCAGACAAGCTGCTACCATAGCTTTGAAATCTAAGACTATTTCTTCAACACATTAGGATTCTCTTTTCATTTGAAATAGATCATTTCATAATATAAGTTAAAGAGCAAAACTTAGGTACAGTTCCTTAAGTTCTCTCTTTAAATTTAAGCCACATGTCCACTAAAGTTAACTTAACAAACGGCGTTTAAACTTTAAAGTAATAACTCAACAAACAGTTAACCAACATTGTGCTCTCAAGTGGTCAAGCTTTTACTACCACACCTCAAAAGAAGAGAAAGTGCAGTAAACTCATTCAGAAGAATGAGAGATCAAGAAATTAAATAGACCCATCACCCATCACTATCATTCACGTGAGCCATGAGTCATGAGCTAAGTCTCTAAGGTAAACCAACCTGCTATAAAAACCAAATGCTTCAAACACTTTCATCTTCATTTTCCCAAGAAACAAACGAGTTCCAAACAAAAATTTTGGCTGAAACTCAACAAATTTTCAACAAGATCCCTTCACTACCACACCTTGCATTTATTCTGGCCACCATGTGAGGAGGTAGATTGGTTTTCACCCACATGGAAACCCCATAATAGAAGCTTTAAGAGAGAACTAGCCTAAGAGAGAGATGAAGAAGACAGTGGGGCATGGCGGTTACGTAGGGATTCACGGTGGACCTTGATTTCCTTGAATCTAGTAAGAATTTTTGGTCCATGGTCTTGCCCTTTATTTCTTTCGATTTGTTGCTGGGTAAGCCATAAAAAGAGGAGAGGATTTGAAAAAAAAAAAAAAAAACCAAAGAAATATTAAAAAGAACATAAAAGAAACCTGATGTCTCTAGAGGAAGAGACTTTAGTACAAGAAATTTGAAGGAGTAGACTTGGTGGAAGAAGTCAACCGGGGAAAGATCTGATATCTGAAACTAAAATCATCAATTGCAGGCTAGTGAGGAAAAACACAAAAACCAAGGCAAGGAGACGACGCATTATCTTTTAATGCCCATTTGTTGAGTTAACTTTAGTGGACATGGAGCTTAAATTTAAAGGGGGAACCTAAGAAACTGTACCTAAGGTACTGTACCTAAGTTTTGTCCTAAGTTAAAATTTATAAATTTAAAGGTATATTTAATGTTATATAATTTTAAATTTTAAATGAGGAGACATTTTATACACTATTGACGTGAAATAGACTTTTTCCATTTCAAGTGAAATGGTGAGAATCTTTTTCTCTATTTAACCTCTGGCTTATTCCAAAAATGATTGAATGATACATGTAATCATCTTTGCACTTTCGTTTCTCATCTGAATATGGTTCTATTTATTTTTTAGTACAAACAATTATCATCATGACTTCCCGGATACGCCTTACCAATTGTAGCAACAACAAACAAAATATATTCTTCTATTGAATTGTGTTCTGCAAAAGTTCATTTAGCGGTACCTGTGAACTGTGAAGTATACCAATATATACCTTTTATCTTTATACTTTGATAAAATCAAGTACCCATTCACCATCCAACCATTTCATTCTCAACGGAAAAAAAAAAAATCCCAATTTTGGAAAAGATGCAATCCAATTTCATGTGTGGGTGAGAGTAATTTTGATGTGTGAACTGAAGAATGATGATGTATCTAAAATGTTATTGGAGGGTTTACATTGAGTCTTTGTTGAATTTATCCTCACAATTTAGTATTTCAAAATACACAAGGTAAAGTGGGTGCAATCAAACAAAACCATATAATCAAATGGAAAATTGCATGCTAAGTTACTTATTTTTATTTCTGTATTATTACAAAGTTAAGTTACTGAGTATATATATATAATAAACAAGGTTGGAAACCACTATTGGAAAAAAAAAAAAGAAAAAAAAAAGCTAGAAACCACTAATCTAAACCTCATCAGAGTTAACATTTAACATTAGTTACCACTTACTAGTAACTTTTTCACTTAGATATCACCAATTCAGTACAGCAAATATACAATACACAACAAACTACACGCGCACTGCACAATCAAAGAGGGAGAGATAGAGAGAGATACCATTACCCACAACGCTGGTCTGGATAGAGAGAGTCGAAGCGGCGGCGCTAATATTGACATGGTTCGGCGGCATAAGGAGGATTCTCTTTTTACTATTCAAATTTTTTTTTTTTGAAGTTATAAACTGCGGCAACTACGTGCTCTCTCTCTCTCTCTCTCTCTCTATATATATATATATTAATACAGATTTTTTTTTTTAAATTTTAATTTGGAAAAGTTATAATTTACATTGGATAGAATTTGTTATAAAGTTATAATTTTATATATATATGGAATTTGTTTAAATTGTTTTGCTGATTGTATTTGGAGGGAGGGAATATGGGCTAAGGAATGTGTCAGAAGTTTTTTTTTTTAGGTTCTTTATATCAAACTTCTCTTAATTAAATTAAATTCAGGAAAGCCAAAATCTTAGGAGGGCCGGTAAGTAAATTTTAGTACTAATAATTAAGATTCTTACTATCTATAATGGAAATTTTAAAAAGTCAGGGGGCCATGGCCCCCGCCCCTGATTGATATATTATCTACCAACATAAGATCCCAAAAAAAAAAAGTTATCTACCAACATATTATAAAGATTAATTATGGTGTCTAAGACTAAGAGTACATTTCCATTATTGGACAAAACTCCACTTAAATTTTTTTTTTTTTTTTGATGAGCACTTAATTATTACATAATTAAGTGGAGTTTTAATTTTTTGGATAAGTAGATAAGGTCTAGAGTACTACTCGTCACGAAAAAACGTGGTTAATTTGGACTAGGATTAAACAGTTGTATTTAATAAGATATATTATCGGTTTAATTTCAATGAAATTGTACAATATACTAACTCTATTACTAGTAGGATAACGTTTTTACCCACCGCCTTAAGCTTTCTATGTGTATATATATATAAGAAACCATAAACCCTTTAATTTAACTCATATCTCTTTCTTCATACTTTTGCCTTCTTGTTTCTCGTCCTTCATCTTCTTGATCTTTGTTATTCTCTTTTTCTTGTTGTTCGCTATGGGTGCTGGATGGACTGATCCCAACGATGGTGATCCTAAAAAGAATTACCCTGGAGAAATCACTTTCTATGTGTTGGTAACTTGCATTGTCGCTGCCATGGGGGGTTTGATTTTTGGTTACGATATTGGTATCTCAGGTAAGCAAGCATTCAAGAACCACAATATAATACTATATGTTTCTTTTTTTCCATTATTAATTCTTCTTTCACGTACGTTCCATGCATGTAAGTTTATGTGTTTAGTTTGATTATAACATATATGATTTTTTATATGTATATATAGGTGGTGTGACGTCCATGGCTCCCTTCTTGCAAAAGTTTTTCCCATCGGTTTATCATAAGGAGGCCTTGGATAAATCAACCAATCAGTACTGTAAATTTGACAGTGTCACACTGACCATGTTTACATCCTCTCTATACTTGGCTGCACTTGTGGCATCGTTTGGTGCATCATGGGTGACCAAGAAATTGGGTAGGAAAATATCCATGCTCACTGGTGGTTTGGTTTTCTTGGCCGGAGCTATCATCAATGCTGCTGCTCTAAATATTGCTATGCTTATCATTGGTCGAATTTTATTGGGTATTGGTGTAGGCTTTGCTAATCAGGTAAATATATATTTCTGTGGTGTGATCCCTTGAGAACAAATGGTGGGAGCAATTCTACATTCCAGCCACTTATTTCCACATCAATTAGGGGGGCCCAATACAATGGGAGGTCCAGCTGTGTTTTAATTTGGAATTTAGGTGTTTAGTTAAGATAACAATAATTTACTGCACTGCTTTTTCTTCTAAAAAATAATAATAATAATTGCACTGCTTTTCTCTTAATCCTTGACAGGTAGAGAAAGTCCTGATTAATGGGGAGATGATAGATTCGATTCAGCGACTTTTGAACCCCGCTGAGAAAACCCACCTCCTTCTTCATCTTCATCTTCATCTTCCTTTTCTTTTCTTCTACTGTGTGTGTGTTCAGTGTTCTGTTGGAGACGGTTGTGTATCCTAAATTTATAAGGGAAGTACATAATTCTTAAAATTATCAATTTATGACTTAAAAAAATTCTTTTAACTTTATCACTTACTCTATATATTAATTGATAGAATTACTCAAGAGCTTATTTTATTTCTTTCAAAACTGAACTTATATATATAAATATATATATATATTTATATATATATATATATCACTAAATAACTTTGATTTATTCAATTGTGTGCAGGCTGTGCCATTATACCTCTCAGAGATGGCTCCATACAAACTTCGAGGTTCTCTCAACATTATTTTCCAACTGTGCATTACAATAGGTATTTTGATAGCCAATGTTGTTAACTACCTCACACCCAAGATCAAAGGTGGCTATGGATGGCGTGTAAGTCTAGGTGGTGCAGCTGTTCCTGCCCTCTTCATTGTGATCTCATCATTTTTCCTCCCCAACACTCCAAACTCAATGCTTGAGAAGAATGAACCTGAAAAAGCCCGAGCAATACTCAAGCGAATTCGTGGTGTTTCTGATAAGGAAATTGAGGCTGAGTTCGAGGATCTTGTGGCAGCAAGTCTAGCCTCTAAAGCTGTGAAACACCCTTGGAGAAACATTTGGAATAGAAAGCATAGGCCTCAATTGATCATGTCTATGGCCATTCCATTTTTCCAACAATTTACTGGCATCAATGTTATCATGTTCTATGCTCCTCAGCTTTTCAAAACAATTGGGTTTGGGGATAATGCTTCACTCTTATCCGCACTCATCACTGGTGGAATCAATTGTTTTGCTACATTGGTCTCCATCTATGGTACTGATAGATGGGGTAGAAGATTTCTTTTCCTAGAGGGTGGAATTCAAATGCTCATATTTCAGGTAACACACGTCTTAATTAACTATTCTTTTTATGTGTATTCAATTTTATTCCTATATCAAAAGTTGCATCCATAAATTTTTATATAATGTAAATTACATTGCTCATGTTGTAGGTTTTGGTAACAATCTTCATTGGATGGAAATTTGGAGTAACAGGTCAAGTTATAGACTTGCCCAAGTGGTTTGCTGGCCTTGTTGTGTTCTTCATATGTGCCTATGTAGCTGCTTTTGCGTGGTCATGGGGGCCATTGGGATGGTTAGTGCCAAGTGAGATTTTCCCACTAGAGATTCGATCGGCTGCACAGAGTATCACTGTTTCTGTGAACATGCTCTTCACATTCATTGTGGCCCAATTATTCCTTACCATGCTCTGTCACTTGAAGTTTGGCTTGTTCATCTTCTTTGCCTTTTTCGTGGTACTCATGACCCTCTTTGTCTATTTCTTCTTGCCGGAGACCAAGAACATTCCTATTGAAGAAATGACACTTGTGTGGAAGGAGCATTGGTTTTGGAGGAGATTCATGCCTGAAGATCGCCCCCAAGTCTAAATTCCTTGTGCTAGCATATATTTTTTATTGGTCTATTAATTACTTTGGTTTTTAATTTCGCTTTAGTATTACGCTGAAACCGCTTTAGTGTTACGCTAGAACCCCTTACTATAAATATTTGTTTTAATTTTACTTGGGCTTTATTTTTGCTTTTCATTTTCTAGACTTAGATAATGTGCATGTGGTATTGTTAATGACTTAATTCTAGTCTTCTATCATATTAATACGAGGTCCATAATTCTTCTTCCATATGACATGAAGGAAAAGTTATGTCTTCTATTGCATTAATTACAAACGAGCAAGAACTTCATAACGGTAAAACATCCACATACACTCTCCATAACATTTTCGTTCTTTCATGAATTTTAGAAGACTACAGTTTTCTCCTAAGACCAAAATCTTCCCCGTTGAATCTGCCTTTTTGGTATTGCCATTAGGCTGATTTTACTATAAAAATTCCACTTCTATTGACAACCCAAATAAGTACTGTATTATCTTGCCATTGTGAGGCCGCAATTTGAACTTTAAGAATGATTGTCTGAGATTCTTCGTCAAACAATTTTCCAATTTCTCCTTGTTCGGTTCACTTTTGTTGCTTCATCAGATTAGCTATTATAGTTGGCTGTGCTAGCTCCTTGCTTATTCTTTGATTTTGTTCTGAAATGGTCAATACGGCTTGTTTGTAACCTTCACGCCAAATCTAAAAGAAGTCAATATGTCTTCCAAATCCTGCATCTATTCATTGTTTGTCATATTTGCCTTTAAGGATTTTAACACAGATTTTATTTTGCTCCGATGCCTTGTTTTGTATTAGATTTTCATCAATTACTCAAAACTAGCTTGTAACCCTACGCATATGCATGAATACACTTAAAGATATACAATAAGATACATAATATAATTCTTATATATAATTTAAATACTATTGATAGTCATTTTAATATTTTGTTAACTTTTTAAAAAAATTTGTAAGTATATTATTAGATATAAAATGTAAATTGTCCATTTTTTTTAAAATTTTTGTGAAGCACTTTTTTTTTTTTACAATTCATTTATTTTAAACTCTTTGGTTTTTGTACTTAATAACTCACTTTGATGAATATTTATGATGTGGTCTCATCACATTTGATTCTAAAATTAAGAAATAAAACTCTTTAGAATAAATAATTTATGACACATGGTGCAAAATTAGAACTCTAATTTGGAATTCTAATTTAAATTTCTTTCAGCTTCACCTATTATTATTATTATTATTATTATTATTATTATTATTATTATTATTATTATTAGTGGGAATTATAACCTATTTATTTGCATAAATACTACGCACATCTATATTTATGTGAGAACCACACTATAATTATCCATTTAAGTTTTTTAATCTTTGTGTCAAGTGAGTTAATGAGTGCAAAATACTAGGAATCTAATATTAATGAATTATAAAATTTTAAAAAAAAATCACATATACTCAATAAAAATCATCACATAACAAAGATCACCACACCTTCTATCTCATTAAAAATTAGAAAAAAAGAATGATCATAAGTAGTATTAAATTTAGGTAAAATTTTTAATATATGACTAATTATGTTTACTTTAAAATTTTTTTTTGACTAATTATTTATATTTTTATGATAAAAAATGTGCTTAAATTTAAATGTATCTATACGTATGCATGTGTTACGTACTATTTATTTTTAAATAATTTGACTAATTATTTATATTTTTATAATAAAAATTATTTTTAATTTTAAATGTATCCATGCGTTTGCATGGGTTACATGCTAGTTATTATAACTCCCTTACATTTACATTTATCAACACACTTTAATCCAACTAAATAACATAAATATTAATAAAATGACCTTGTATAGTTGTATTTATCAATTAATATTATAATCCACTAAATTCAACCATTTATTTTTATCGGTGGTAATTGATGGAGCCGAGAAGAAGTGGTCATTTTTGTTAGTTCAAATATCAATAATACAAATTTGAAAATACGATGTTCCATTTACAATAAGGGATGACAACGGGATGGAGTGACAACAAACCATGAATTCTTTAGCCCTATCCTACATGGTAGTTGCTCTCTCGTCCCCACCTCATCACACCCCGTCCTATGTTAACTCACCTTGATCTACCTCAGGTAAATTTAAATATTCATTAATTAGATTTGTAAATAATCGGTAGTAATAATAATAACTTCAAACATTTTTTAATACAGTATTAAAATGATAAATATTCAATTTGGAATTTGGGCTATCCTGTCACTTTCAAAGTTTGAACGTGGAAGCCAACTGGAGCAGTCACGTGAACCTGAACATGCACACTGTTCTAATCCTAATCCTAATCCAAATCCACTCACCGAAAAATTAATTAAATTATAATAAAGTTGAATAAAAAAGAAAAGCGCGCATACCCGTTGCTTTTCCCTCAATACGTATAAATACCATCCTCACTGTTTAACTTTAATCCAAGAAAAAAACCAAAAGCCAAAAAAGTCTCAGAATTCACACAACATAAAACGCACACTTTTTCTCTTTGCCAAAGCGCAAACCAAACCTCTCTTTCTCTCTCTCTCTCTCTCTGAAGCTTTCGGGAAATCGACGACAATGGCGAGGCCATCGCAGCAAGAGATCGACACGTTCGTCTCCATCACCGGCGCGTCTGAGTCAATCGCTCTTCGTAAACTGGAGGTGCATTTTCCTCATCTCTCATTCTCGTCCTTATACATCACTCAACTCACTCACTCACTTACTCACTTTGTATTTCTAGGGTTTCTTGTATCTTTTAGCTACTTTTTGCTCTAATTCTTGATTATCTTTCCTGATTATTAGTTTGTGAGAAATTTGATACATAATGTACTATGATTTGGACATTCATGCTTAGTAATCAAGCTTAGGGACTCTGTTTCGTATATAAATTGAAATAGTTAGTGTGCTTTGTGTGTGAACGTGTTTGAATTCAATTATTAGTCTGTTTTGTTGAACATTAATCGCCGTAAGTAATTGTACATGTGTAGTTTAGGGACCTAATCACAGAATGCGACATCAGATACTAAAATTGCACCACAAAATGTAGCTTAAACTCGGCTGTGAGGACGGGAATTTGAGCCCCTGGGGTGTTTCGGAATGATTCTTTTTATAAAATTTGTTATTATTTTGATGTTATACTAAATATTGAAAGAAGAAACAAAAAATGTACAATGTGCATCTTTTTAAGGTAAGATAAGTTCCTTGCTATATGCGGCTTCCGTGCATTTCGCGAATTGTTTGACATATTTTCGTTGGTAAACAGGAGCATGGAGGCAATCTCAATGAAGCTGTAAATGCACATTATGGTGATGTGGGTAGACACATGTATGGAATATCAGTTTAATTCACTTTAAAAAAAAAAAAAAAAATTAATTTCCTT
Organism: Notholithocarpus densiflorus; assembly: GCA_030021035.2. Taxonomy (NCBI): domain Eukaryota; kingdom Viridiplantae; phylum Streptophyta; class Magnoliopsida; order Fagales; family Fagaceae; genus Notholithocarpus; species Notholithocarpus densiflorus. Next base: position 465,298 of record JARYZH020000021.1, read on the forward strand.
TTAGTTCTCTATCAGTTTTTGAGTTAATTATTGTTTTAAGCTACCAATAAGTTAAGTAATTCTCGTTTTACTTTTGTCCTTCCTTGTCTAGTACAAATCAAGCAGCTGCTGCTTCACAGCCATATAATTTCCCGAACATGAATGGTCTGGTTCAAGCCGGACCACGTGGGATTTTACCATTATTATCTGCTGCTAGAAGTTTCAGGCCTTCATTACTGCTTGACGCCAATTACCGGAGAGATCTCTATAATTCAATTGGTGCTTCTGCTTTCGGTACTCGTGAGCCATATGTTTCACATCCAGGGGAGGTCAGGGAGTTTCCGCAACACTTGAATAGTGGGAATGAGCAGCCTCATCATTCAGGACTAAGGCCGACCGAGTATGATACTGGAACTTCATTACCTCATGGTCCAGGAACTGATGAAAATGTAGAGGAAGAAATGATTCGAGCTGCTATTGAGGCTTCAAAGCAGGAGGCTGAAAGGAATTATCTGAATCAGCTACGTAGTGCTTCAAATGTATGCTATGGCTAATTTTACTGCCTTGGCCTGTAATTTTTTGAATTGTTTTCTTTAAGTTCTTTTTATCAACATACTTGTGCAGGATTCTTCTGGTATTGGGCTACTGCGTAACCAACATCACCCAGAAGATGATGATATTTCTCGTGCAATTTCATTGTCCTTGAAGGTATTTATTTTTGGATCTTGTTTTTAGTATGTTGTTCATGCTTTCCCTATGTTGATTCTTGGTTCCCCCTAACATGAATTGAGTTCAGACAGCAGAGCAAGAGATAGCAATTCGTGAGCAGCAAGTAAAAAATGAAGATCAAGGAGCTGGATCTTCTGATTTGATTGGTAGAAATGAGAAGGCTAAGAAAAGTAAATGGAAGGTGTGTTCCTCTATAGCTGGCTACATTTGTCTATCACAAATACACACAAAAAACACTTGTGTTACTTTTCATCAAAATGCATTATTGAGATGCCATTTGAGTATATAAGCACCATCTAGTGGGAAATGCAAGCATACTTCCAGGCTTCATTTTTAGTGCACAAGAAACTAATTGTCTAGATATTGTGGCAAAAAAAAAAAAAAAAAGTTGTATGCAACACACAAAACTCACTTTTTTGCGGGGTCTGTGAGGTGATTGGTAGGCAGCCTGACCCCCATTTTTATTTTTGGAGAGAGAGGGGGCCTGCGCCTTGAGAACACCGTGCTCAAGATCTTAGATGGAAGGTCTTTTTGGCTCAATTTTAAAAAAAAAAGTTATTTTAAAGCATATCACTTTGTTTCAGCTCATCTTAGGCTAAGCTCAGATGCAGATTTGTGGAGCTAATTATTCCTTCCTGCATTTTACTAGTCCACAGAAAAAGAAGAAATTAAATTAATAATAAAATGAAAGTTACCAAAATTATATAATAAAATTTTTTGTTCTCCTGCCTTGTGAAGGCTTGGATGTCATTCTTCTAACTGAGAAACATTTTTTAGTTGAAGCGGGGAAGCTCATCGCACAAAGATGGAGCTGAAAATAGGAAACAACACAGCACAGATGCTGTTAATACTGACAAGGTACTGTTTTTTTGTTGATAGCAATTTTGAATCAGCTCATGTAAATAATAAATGAAAAAAGTAACAGTAACAACTGCTTCACTAAATTATATGTTTGCATCTTTTTGCAAAGTGGGGAGGCATTTCTTTGGAAGAGCTTGATGATGCAGCTATGATTGAAGCTGCACTTTTTGGAAAAATTCATGAAGGGACTTCAAATCACTTTCAGCATGCACCTAATATGCAAAGTGGTCAAGATAGAAGCGCCAGTTCTCATTCTGTACCTCATCCTCCATCACCCTTTCTAACAGAACAGCAATCTCTAAGAGAACAACAGGTTCTAACTAACTTCTTGCAATCAGTGTGATGATAACATTCTGTGTGATATGATTGTTCAAATTTTCCGTGCAATATGAATGTCCTGCATCTTTCTTTCTAGGAGACTGAAACTCATCAATTAAGGGAAGACAAATTCTGCAACAAATTGCTTGAGGGAGAGGTAGCATCAAATGTCTGTTGGGTTTTGGTGTTCTTGCAGATGTTAGCCTAGTGTTTGCTGAAGATGCATTAACATTTTTTGGCATGTTTCTTTTTTATCATATCAATATAGTCAACAGGGTTTGTTTAAGATGGAGTTAAATTCTTTTGTAATTAAATAGTGCATGAGATACAAGGGCAGAATATAAGGTTTGAGTGCTTCATCTGTTTACAACAGTTTTACATGCTTAAAGATATAAATATAAATAAATAAAAATATATAAATATATATATATATATATATATTATCCCCACCTTTTTTTTCCTGAGTGTATGTTATATTGCCTGGGTTTGAGGTTAAGAAATAATCCAGAATGAAGTGGAATTATTGATGTGAAAAGTCTGAGGTTTTGAATTTTCCAAAAGTAATGAAACATTTTTCCTGGTGACAGAGTGATTGTTGCCAGCCGTAGGTATATGTCTTAAATTGTAAGAAATAAATGCGTGCTTATGTATATTTTCTTGTATAGAGAGGGAACTCCCATTATGATTTGTTTAGTGGTAGCTAGGCTGTTCATATCTCTCTCTCTTTTTGATGACAGGAACTGGAGAGAATACTAGCTGCAAAAGAAGCTTCACTTTCAAAGGAACCAGCAAAAGATAATGAGAATGCAGTAACTCTCCTTGTTCGGATGCCTGATGGTAGTCGCCCTGGTCGTCGCTTTCTCAAGTCTGACAAGCTTCAGGTAAAAATATTTAAAGATATAAAAGAGAATTGGCATTTTCTGTCCCAAGAAAAAAAAAATTTTTGTTGGCTTAACTGACCATGGATTTGTTCCTTTTTAGCTTCTTTTCAACTTCATAGATGTCAGTAGAGTGGTGAAACCAGGCACTTATAAAGTGGTAAGTGGTTCCCCATTTCCTCTAGATTTCTGATTTCCTTCTGTGAACTGTTAAGTTTCTCATTAGGTTGGCATGCTGCTTACCTTTCTGAGTGAGAGAAAACTGAAAATTCAATCATCATTGCTTTAAACTCAAAGTGCAGGCTTCTGGCAATACAGTTTCAGTAAATGGTTTGCATATGCTCGGTTTTGGAACTATAGTATGTAAAGGATAACCATTGAAGTTGAATTTAATTCATTTGTCGCTGTCAATTTTATTTAATAATGATTTATGAATCCACACATAATTTATTTCCAATTTTTTAAGAGTGCTTTCTTATCTGTAGTTTATTTTAATTCAAAATATAATTTAAAAAAAAAAAAAAAATTCCTTAACTACTAAGACTTTGGTGGTTTTGACTCTAGTCATCCTTCTTGGGGGGAAGGAGGGGGGTGGGGTGGGAGAGGAGAATATTCTTAAAAGAACCTGGAGTTGGTTTCTTCGAAAAATAGTGTAGTAATTCTTTTGAAACATGTGTTGTGTGATAGTGTTTAAAGGCTGAAAAAATGTGTGGTAGTTTTTGGACTTGAAAGATACCTGTATGTGTGAGTTAAGAGTTTGTTATTGTGCTAGTATAAGAGCACCGAGTGTATTGGGGTTTTGGACTTTTGTGTGATTTGTCAGGTTTCTGAGTTGGCATTAAAAGTTTGTTCCTGGTGTAATGAGATTTGGGTTTATGAGTGTGTTTGTGCTTGTAAGGTTTGTGAGTGATTGTATGGTTTATGAGAGTTAGTCATGTGGTTGTAAATTTGTAATCCATCTCATTGAGAATCAATTTTAGTTGGTGTTGTTCGTATTTGTAGATATGGAGTTGGTCAAACAACTTTTTACACTTTTGTATCTTGTGTGGATATTTTTATTTGTTGTTCATGTCAATGCATTTCTGTTGGTCCAAACCGCTATTAGAGCTAATGCTGTCACAGCAGTAACAAATATTGGAAATTTGGGGTAATGGGCAAATTATAACAGAAAATCTTGATCCCAATGCAATCATCTTGTATGTGAGAGGATGCCTTTTTTAAGCTTATTAGGACTGAGGTGTTTACTTTCAATATACCCAAATCTCAATATTTAATCTATGGTTTTATGTGATGCTGTTGAAATTCTTAATCCTTTCATAAAGTGGGCTAAAATTGTTAGCTTTTTCCTTTAATATGGTTGCCAGGTAGATCTATATTTCATTCAAGTTGGTTTTTTTTTTTTTTTTTTTTCAAGTATTTAATGCTAGAGTGATTTGTAGCTATTTTAGGATTCGTATATTTTTTCTTTCTTTTAAGCCATAATTGCCAATTAAACTATTAAATTTAGCTGTTTCTAATATCATATGTATAGAGTGGTAGAGAAGTTGGAAAAGTATATTTCAATGAAAAAGAAAGCAACAGGAATTGATTGGAATGTGTAATGTGGAGGGAGTTGATAGAATTACCGACTCTTGTTGTTTTGTTTCCATGATGAACAGGTGAGGCCATACCCCCTGCGTACTTTCAGCATTAGTGACTGTTCATTGACTTTGAGTGAACTAGGCCTGACCAGCAAACAAGAAGCATTGTTCCTGGAGTTGATTTAACATTGCTGCTCTTTTGTACTGAAAACTTACCAATTAGAATATCATGTTCAACTCAGACTGTACACTGTACTTGTTTGTGACTTGTAAATAGTTTGGCTAAGAGTACTAGAAATCTGAGACGGGCTGCCCTGCAGAAATTTGCTGGCAATGAATTGGAAACTAAATTGATGGGATTGGTTACATTGCCATTCGCAATATCAGTGGCAGTTAGTATATGCAATCAATGATTGATTCTGTTGTTTAGTCTATGGTATGTTAATTTATTATCTTGTTGGTAGAATAAAAGGCATATAAGAACAGAAAAAGTGGAGTTAGATAGTGTCAAGCAATGTGTCCAGAAATATTGCCAATGATATGGACAAGCCATGAACTTAGCCAAATGTGGACTACTCTTTGCTCCAAGGAATTTGAGTAATGGCATGGTGAACAAGCTTTTGTCAAAGGTCTGGTTTCAAAAGACTTGGTGCCAATTTGAAATATCTTGGGTCTCCTCTATTCTTAAACCAGAATGTAAGCAAAGGATTTTTAGTTTTTCAACCAAAAACTGGAAAGCAAGCTAAGTAAGTGGTTAAGCCAATAAGTGTCTTTCCTGAGATGGCCGTGTCACTATGATTAAGTCAAGTCATAGCCTCAAGCTATTTCCCTCTACGTTCAAAGATATCATCTCTGCATTGTTGGCAAAAATCATTTGGATGATTGCTGTCAATGATGATATACTATGTACCAAAATCCTCAAGGCCAAATATGGGTTTGGAGAAAGTTATTAATTTGCGTAGGTGCTTTGTAATTGGAGATGGTAAAACTGCAAAAGTAAACCACTGTTATTTCCTTAATTGATTAGTCTTTTTTTTATTACTTCTACTAATGTTATTTTGGGTCTTTCTCTGTCTTTTTGTAATTCTTTCAATTTGAATAAATTCATTCTTTCTTATTGGTGCATTAATCATTCTCCTCTGAGCATAACCAAACAATCTCAAACGACCATTTCTCGTCTATTAATATCGTCTTTTCATCAATAGAGAATCTTTTAAAGGAGTTTTTTATTTTAAATTTTTTAGAGGTGGGGTTGCTAGTTTTTTTTTATCACTTGAACCCTACCAATAAATTGATTACAATTTACATATTTGAGACTAACCCTCTAGTTTCATTAAAACTAAGTTTCCAACTTCCAAAATAAATCATATTAATAAATTTAAATTGAGTTCTTTATTCAAAATAAATCAAACTACCTATTTAAAATAAAATCAATGTAACAAGTTTTTAAAAAATATTAATACAATGCATTAAACCAGGTTACTTGCGTAACCTAGATCGGCCCAATCCAAGATTCAGTGGGCAGATAAGGTTCAATTAAACATAAAAGTTTATTTTGTTTTTTTGGGATCGTCGTTGGGGTTCGGTAAGGAATCAACCAAAACAGAGTTACAAGTACCTAATCAGATTTGCCGATGAGTTTTATGAAAAAAAGTTACTGAGTTTCAAAACGAAGTTTGGAAAAGACCAATCATGTACGTATCAAACTTATATGTTGACAGAGCCATAGCAAGATGGAATTCCTTTGTCCAATCAGTAATCACCTGCATAAAAGACGCTTCTAGTTCTAATCAACAGTTTGGTGCAACTATTTCTTTAGTTGAATCCTTGTTTTCTTCATTCCAATAGTCGTATAGAAACTATTCTCCAGGAATACATAAAACAAGTGTGATAGTAGGAAGTAGGAGCCCAGACAAATCCAAATTAATACAACTAAGAACAAATTAATACAACAAAGTCTGCCAACACTTTTAACTATGGCCAGTTGGGCTAAACCATCAGCACTCTAGTTTGCTTCCCTAAACGAATAATCTTCTTGCAGCAAAAGCCGTGAAAGAGAGACTTGCAATCATCAAATAGTGAAAACAACACTAGGTTAACTTCAGTGGAATTATTCAAGAACGAAACCACAATAAGATTATCCAATTTAGCAATCAACCTCGTGAATCCGAGCTAATTGGAGGCCATCATTAAGGGTACATAACGCAGCTGCTATACTAAAATTTCTACTAATCTTCTAATAAAACCATAAATTCATTGGCCAAAATGATCCCAAATAAGACCCCATATGCATAATCAGGATTCCCCAAATTGAACCATTCGTATTTAGCTTAACTCAATCATCATCCGGATGTTGTTACCTCATTTCCACAATGGTGATGGATTGTCTAGATTTACTTTAATTAGCTTAACTTAATCATCATCCGGATGTTGTCACCTCATTTTCACAATGGTGATGGATTGTCTAGATTTACTTTAGCGGGCAAACAATTCCCCTACTTCATAAACATAAGGAGTGGGAGAGAAATTTTCTTGAGTACCAACTAAATTAATCAACAATATTGTGACTTAAAAATTAAATCATATATAGATTTTGTTATCAGATGTCTATAGGTCAGCCTAAACCTAGAATAGCTAGGTTTGGTAAATTTACTAAAAACATCCTATAAGTAAGTTTACTTTAGTTAATGGTTCAACAAATTTGCTTAGTGAACCTAACCATCCATGGCTGATCATTGACTACTTTCCGTGACATAAAGGATATCTTCGAATTTGGTTTCAATTTTATTTTTGTGACTTAGATACACGCCACATTCATCAACAAATCAACCAAAAAAATCTTTGGATTTGCAAAGCTAAGGCTCTCTTATATTTTGGCTTAAGGTGGTCGCCCTACTCGCCAAGGCTCTAACGAGCACCTCACCTTATAGCCTTTAAGGCACCTTAATGTTGTCTCGCCTCGCCTAGCTCGCTTTTTGACTACAATGAACTATATTGAGAAAAACTTAATTTTCTTATTTTTGTAGATTTTTAGACCTAAAATAAAATACTTCTATATAAATCACACATAGTATTTTGGCATCCAAAAAACTTACAAAATAACTTTTTAATAATCCTAATGGACAACTTCAAATTAATGAATTGTAGTCATTTTATGAGTTTAATTTGTAATAAAATACATAATTTCTATGTGACGAGTGTTAGTATAAATTACTTTAAACTCAATACAAAATCTATATATGATTTAATTTAAAACCACCTAACTATAAGGATAATTAGAACTTGCTCTTAAATATGAATGGCACCATTCTAGTAAATGGTTTTGCTTCTTAATTTTTTTCAAATGATTTTAAGCAATTTTTAGTTTTTTTTTTTCATGAAACACTTTATGTTTGAACTTCAAATGGACAAGCTTGCATTATCTGCTGATACTTGATACAAACAGGGGCGGAGCCACGTTGCCCCTTGGGGGCCGTGGCCCCTGCAAAAAAAAAAAAAAAAAAAAAGTCCACCAATGTATATAGAAATTTTAATTGGGCCCGCTAATGATGTACATCCAGCCCCCCCCCCCCCCCCCCCATTTCTATTCAATTCACTCTCAACGTGCTCTCGTTTCAATTGTAGGCCTCTTTTATCCCCTAATATAAAAAAACATGGCCCACTTATATTTAAATACCCAAAGGCACTACTCAACAAAATAATACTTTATCACCCATTCTCAATCTCAAAATCAGAACCCTTTCTTTTGTTATTCTTTTTACTCTCTTCTAGTCTTTTGTGTACACGCCACTACCCACGGGTACCAGCACCCTCCAAACAAAACAAAACCCTCAGCTCAGCCCTCCTCTCAGACTCAGTCCTCACAATTCAAAAAAAAAAAAAATTTAATTTAAAAAAAAAAAAACTTGACCATTATTTTCTTTCTTCTTGCTTTCTTAAAATAAATCATTCAGGCATTCAACATGTTTCATTTTTAGATTTCAAGATTTAGAACTTAGACCAGTGAGTTTTCAGTTTTCTTTTCTTTCTACACCTTCATCTCTTTTTAGTGTCTTTTTTTTTTTTTTTTTCTCAACTATCTACACTTAAATATTCGCATACTCTTTAATTTTTCATAGATTTTTAGAGAAATATATGATTGAAGGCATGGGAAGATTGTTTGTGATGAGTCTTGAAGGGAAGATCTACTAGGCATTGCCACACCCACACGGCCCACACCCCATCTTTGCACTTTGTGAAGACAAAGTTTCTAAGGTAAATATTTTTTTGATTTATTACCTATTTTTGATTAGTTAGCTATCATGTAGCAGTAGGTGTTGTTAAATTGTTTGGTTTATGTTGTGTACTTGTGTGTTTAATTTTTGCTTTTGTTTGTTTAATTTTTGCATTTGTTTGAGAGGTTATTCTTAATTAAAAAAAATTAAAATACAGGAAAATTTTAATAATAGGAATGATGATGGGTTGACTGTTTAAATTATAGTGAAAATTTTGTTTTTTTCTTGAGTATGAATAGCATCCATATAATTAAGTAAAAATTTCTAATTAAGATTTTATTTTTTAAGTTCTTTTCAGGTTAATTTTTTAGTCATATTCTTAAAGCTAAAAGAATTATGAGCAAATGAAAAACAATTGATGCATTCTTTAAGAAAAAAGATGTTAGCAATTCAGAATTTAAGACACCTGTGGCTGTAGAAACAAATGTGGCTGCAGAAACAAATGTGGCTGTAGAAATAAATGTTGATACTTCAATGCCTGATGAACACCCCCCTCCAAATATTCAAGAATTCAATCTGAAAAGATAGATCGTGATCCAGGATCACGTAAACAAATATATGAATTTCCTATCAACAAACAAGATGAAATCCAACGAGCTTATCTCAAAAAAGGTCCATATCAACCTAAAATATAGACTATCCATACAACGATGATAATCATCGTCGTCGAAAATTGGCCCCCCCATGTAAAAAATCCTGGCTACGCCCCTGTTGATACTTGCACTACACAAGCATTGTTACAATTTAAATGTTTACCCTAAAAAAGTGCATATTTAATTCAAATATGTTGTAATTGGTCTAATCATCATTATAATGAAATTTTCTATGAATAGAAATAGAGTCGGCTCACGCATGTTAGAGCTTGCCTTTTCTTATAATTTATTTTATGTGAAAATTATTAGTTGCTTCCAATGTCCCAATAGTGGTTCTCATTAAATACTTCTTTGTAAAGCCAATAATTTAATCTTTGTGTTTTTAACAATTTTAGCTCAATTTAATTTAGTTCTTTGTTTTAATACCACAATGATCATACCAAAATTATGAAATATTAACCGTGTTAAACGCATTTCATTCAAAATATAGCTACATTGCTATGATGATTTTCATGTGTGGAGCATTTTAAATATAAAATAAATAAATAAAAAAGTTTTTAAAAAAATTTGTAAATTCATAATGTTATCGTTTCTATTAAATATCTCAATTTAGCTTCAAAAGGATTCATTTCAAACCTTGCACAAATTCACGGTCAAATAATAAAGCCCAATTTAGGACCAACTCGACACATTTTGGAGTTTTCTCTTAATTGAATAATATTTATGTTTTGATATTTATTTCATTTAAAAAAATCTATTATTCAATAAATTGATTACAATTTACATTTTTGGGACTAAAGTTTCAGTTTCATTAAAACTAATCTCCAATTTCCAAAAGAGTAATGCACCCACAAACTATTTCACAACATTTTTACAAAATATTGATGTGGTCAATCTTTTATTAGTTTTCATCTAGGCCCACTATTAATATCACTTTTTCATTTACCAATAATTACTCACCACATCAGCAGTTTGTAAAAAATTTTGTAAAATTGTTTGTATCTGTAGTATTATTCTTTCCAAAATAAATCAAACTAATAAATTTAAATTGAGTTCTTTATTCAAAATAAATCAAACTCCCTTTAAAAAAAAATACCAAAGTAACAAATTAAATTTTTTTTTTATAAACAATTAATACAAAGCCTTAAATCAGGTTATTCACTTATTTGTGTGCAAATTTATAAACCCATATCGGCCCAACCCAAGTTTCAATGTGCAGAATCTGCAGATAAGGTTCAACAAAACATAAAAGTTTTTTTTTTTTTTTTTTTTTTAATAGCAAAAAACTACAAACTATCAACAAACTACATTGGACATGGATAGTATTTGCTTATTTACAATAACTAGAAAACCAATCAACAACAATCTAAGATTACAAACTATGATAGAAACCCTAACCATCCACTACTGTTACAACGAGTACTTTGATATTGTCGAGGATTCAATTTAATCCTCTTCTTGATTCAAATACACACTACATTCATTGACAAATCAATAAAAAATTCTTGAATTTGCAAAGCTGGGCCTCTTGCCTTAGCGCCTTTTTATATGGCTTGAGGTATTTGTCTGGCTAGCCAAGGCTCTAAATGCAAGCGCCTTGCCTTTAGAGTTGGGCTACTAAGCGAGTGCCCAGCTCACCTTTAACTATAATGCAATATATTTTTTTTGAGAGAGACACTTATATTAGATAAATAAATAAACTAAATCAAAATACGAGAGGAATTTTCTTTTTCTTGCATATTAGTATACATAAAAAAATTTAAAAAATCTCTCTATATGAATCACGTATAGTATTTTGGCATAAAAAAACTTATAAAATAACTTTTTAATAATCCTATTAATAAATTGTTGTCATTTTATGTGTTAATATGCATGATTTTTATGTGACGACTCTTTTAGTGCACAAACAACTGAAACAAGTCTAGTGTAAATTAGTTTATACATATAAAATTTTAGTTAAGGATGCCAATTTGAGGTAATACAATTTAAAAAATGAAGCGTTTTAAGTGAAACTCAATTCAAAATCTATATGGATTTAATTTAAAACTACCTCAACTACAAGAATAATTATGTAATTTGCTCTTGATTATGAATGGCAACATGTTTGTAAATGGACCAATCAAAACTTAGGTACTAACCATTGACCATTGAGATTTGAGAGGTAATTAACAAAAAATCTATAAGTATGAAATACAAATTATTTGGACACTGTCAAGACATGGGTTGGAAAGAAATTGACCGTTTGACTTTTTAAGGTGAAAAAATCTATGGTGATGAGAGAATCTAAGAAGAAAAAATAACTATTTGTGATATTGATTAGTCTCACTCCAAATGATGCATTTGATGTTTGACCTTCAAATAATAAGTTGAAATTTATTCTACAGAGTATTACAATTTAAATGTTTACCTTTAAAGAGTAAAAATTTACAAAAGTAAAAATAAAGGAATTTTCTATGAATAGAAAATAAAAATAGAGCTGACTCACACATTTTGGATCCTAAGAGCATTTACATCCATGTTTCTAAAAAATATATGTTTTACACTCCAAAAAGCTATTTTATCTATTTTACTAACTCACTTAACAATGCACCCAATATCTCAGTTCTTATTTTTTACAACCCAATAAAATAATATAATTTAAACAATCAAAATAATAATATAAAAAACTCATTTCTCTTCTTTCTCTTCCATCTCTCTTCTACTCAGTTCCTCTACTACCCGCCAAAATCACCTACAACCATTACCAAAAATAACTGAAACAATAAAAAAAAATACAACCAGAACAAACACCACCTCATCATACCAATCTCCACCGTGTTAATCTGATCTCTAGCCACCAGATCTCCACCATGCCAAGCCAATCTCCATCCACCAGATCTCCACTGCTTCAAACCGATCTCCACAGCGCCAAGCTGCTATTGATCGAAACCCACCAGAGCTCCACCGTGCCTAGCTACCGTTGATCAAAACTCACCACCACCTTTGATTTTAACCACCACAGATTCAGACACTGATTCAAGTTTCAAACTCACAACCACCCAAAATCAACCACAAAATGACATCAAACACCATTGATCTACACCTTGGAGGATGCGGTGGCAAGGACTCAGAGAGAAGGACAAGACAGAGAGGGGGAAACGAGACACAGAAAGTGAGATTTTGTGAGACTGACAGAAACAATAAAATAATATATATAATTTTACAAACCCAGCAACATTAGTGTATATTTCCCCTCTTAGTGTTCATTGTTGTTAAACACTTTTAGCAATGGAAACTTGGATAAACCAGGTTTTTGGTGTGTGGATCTAAAATAGCAATTTATGGGGTTTTACACCCCAATACTAATGCTCTAAGTTGACAATTTGTCTTTTCTTACAATTTATTTTCTGTGAAAATGGTTAGTTTCTTCCAATATCTCAACAATATTCTTCGCTAAACATTTTGTTGTAAAGCCATCAATTTTTAATATTCGTGTGTTTTTAACAATTTTAGCCTCAACTGAATTAATTTCTTTGTACTAATATAATGATGATCATGCCAAATCATGAAATATTAACCATGTTATTGGCATGTTAAATGCATTTCATTCAAAACATGGCCACATTGCTATGTTGATTTTTCATATGTGTGGAGCATTTTAAATATAAAATAAAAAGTTTTTTTAAGAAAACTTATAAATTCTAAATAGTATCGTTTTTATCAAACACCTTAATTTAGCTATAAACAGATTCATTTCAAATCTTGCTATAAATGTTGCTCAAATTCGTGGTTCGCAATAGTAAGGCCTAATTTAGGACCAACTCAACACATTTTGGAGTTTTCTCTTAATTGAATAATATTTATGTTTTGATTTTTATTTATTTAAAAATCTATTTTTCTAACTTTTTGAGATGCAAGATTACTATAATTATATTTTTGTGTTCAAGGTTTGCTAAGATTCCCTTTTAATTGATAATATCACTATTCACTTAATTTTCTTTTGATATAATCAATCTTAAATAGGATTTTATCAATTTTAATTTTTAATAACTTCTTTTTGTATGTGCAAATGTAAAATGTATTGTTAGTTATTATTTTATAAGCGAAACGTGTTTTAGAAAAAGAATCTAGCATTTTTTTCATAATTTAATATGTTAATTTGACTATTTTCGTCTATTTATAAAAAATATTTAAAAGTTTTAATTATAAAAATAAATATAAACAAGTATAAAAAAAAAATTGTTTAAAAATATCATGTATGAAATTGTCATTGTATTGTGGGTTTCAACAATGAATTTGTCTAAAAAACTATTAATTCCAATTTTAAATTTAATATAAAGAGAAACAAAGTAAAAATTTTGGGAGAATGAAAATTTTCACAATCTTAAATTGCCGCAAACATAATAAAACATATTAATAGAATGCACAAAATTAAAAAAAAAATATAATATTTTTTTAAAAAATAATAATTTTTATTTGTTAAACCACCTTAATTAAAATTTCAATTTTGTAAGATAAAGAACCAAAGCATTCTATTGACCAATAGAAGGTTTTTTTTTTTTTTTTTTTTTTTGCTAAGTGAAAGGCTTTACTTTTTTAAAATTAATTTTTGCAATACTATAAGACAAAAAAATATATATTATATTTTAAGGGATCTTCTTCCATTTAGGGGTCTTAGTGGTTGAGCCACCCCTGAGTAGAAAATTTTATCAATACTTAGAACATTTTTAACTCTATAGATACTTAGAGCACTCACATTAGAGGATGTGTAATAAAAAAGATGTATCAAATTTATAAATTTTTGTTCAAAAACTACCTGTATCAGACAAGCCAAAATTGTGTAAATATGCATTATTGCTATAGTAACTGTGTAAATTTAAGTTAGCACAATTTATTTTTCATTTTATTTTTATTCTTTTTTTACGTTTCCCAACGATAAAGGGAGAAAGCGAATGGTTGTTGTTGTGCGTAAAAAAAGATAAACAATTAAAAAAAATCACTAAAATTTGATATTTTAATGAAATGTGGGTAAAATTGATAATGTGATGACCCATTTCAACCCACTTAATATTAAGCAGGTTGGGTTGACATAAATTCATTCTATTTAACCCGCTTAAAAAAACACCTGATTAATATTGTTATAAATTTAATACAAACTTATAACATCAAAGTTCAAAATAATATCAAATACTTAAAACACATAGTCCAAAAATTCAAAATAATATCAAAGCACTTAATAATTATTAAGTCCTTAACGTATATAGTACCATTCATCTAGAAATAAGTTTTTTATATCCCAAAATAAGTGCATATACTTCAACCCAAAATCAAAATAACATAGTTCTATATGAAGGTTTAGAGATTAAGGGTTTGTAAAGTTTCAATTTACAATTATATCATTTATAAGTTTTTGTAATTATTCATTTTTCTTTTTAAATTTAAAATATAGGTTAGATATAAAAAGTTATTTGACAAATTTAAAATAAAAACAAAAATTTATTTGCTATATGACGAGTTAAACGAGTTGTGTTAAATGGGTCATTTCGAGTTGACACGAATAAATTGACATGTCAAATATGTCAATTGAACTACATATAAACTCATCCCATCTCCACCAAAATAAATTTTTATAATTATTAGTATTACTACCCCCCCGCCCCTCAGCCTAGAAATTCTTGTTCCACCCATGCCTACATGTTTCATAACGAAATCTCCCACTGCACCAGCCCTTTAATTATAGCATAGTTGCTTCCAATATACCTGCCTTAATGAAATAAATAAATAATATAATATAATAAATGAAAACAGAGAGAGAGGGAGTTTTTTTATTTTTTTTATCTATAAAAGAACCTCACTTCGAATTAGCTAAGATGAGTATTGCAACGATCATTACTGATAGGAAAAACCTTTGGAACAAAAAAGCATAAAAAACAAAGGCCTTTTTTCTGTTATCTACCCCCACCCAAAAAAATTTATAAAAAAAAAAAAATGTGGGTGTGTCAAAGAATCAGTTTCTGATTAAATTATTAACAGAAAAATTGAAGAATTTAATCAATAAAGCAGAGCAAGATTAGCATTATGAAGCGTTTTTGCCTTCTTGAGGTGCTGGAGCTGTCCAATACTGCTTGACTGCCAATAAAATCTTCTCTCTCTGATGGGGTCCCTTTTCATGGTCTACAATTCTGCTATCCCATTGCATTGCATCTAATATGCTCTTTATTTTTACCAAGTAATCTACATCATCTCTGAATATCACACTACCTTCTGGCCTTAAAATCCGATCCATCTCTAAAAGAATATCTTCCATATCACATCTGCAACACAATTAATTTAGTGACTAATTTAGAATTCCATAATGTCAAGTAATTGATGTGCAATGATATAAATAAATATATAGTTTAAGGTCTAATCTCCAAGAAAAATACTATTATTAAGCTAATGTTACCTGTCTTTGTAGAGGCTAAAAACTAAATCAGCATGGATGAAGTCGTAAGTACGTGGGTACGTGGACATGGCCTCGCACCTAAGAGAAGACAAGTTATTAGCAATAATTCTTGTTTGCCAAGTAAGATGGAGCAGAGGATAGAGTTATTAGCAACAATTATGAAAATTAATGAATATAATAACAAACTTCTAGTTAAAATTTTATAATGCAGATAGTTTAACTATGTAATGCAAATTCAATTTGGTGAGGTAGGAGAAATTTTTTAATATAATGTTAAGGATAACTTTTTATCAGTTAATTAGACTAATATCACTTTCACTTGAGTCTTATACTGAGTACTAATATCATTTTTATTATACATAAATCATAACGGGTCATATAAACAATTGTGAAAAAAAAATATAGTGAAAGATAGGGTTTCCTTAAAAATATTGAAATTGTTATTATTTGTGAAAAGGTTGGTTGTCTTGGTATTTAAAACAAAACAACAATGATCCTCTTGGAAGTTTCCAGAAAAGTAAACACAACAATCAAGGATTGCTATCGAATTTCTTTTTGCTTTTTGCAGTTGTTTATGTTCTACCTAAAGTATCACACTTCACACATTAGTTTAATAAGCAAAATAAAGCTACTTTCTGAGAAACTTCTTTTATAACTGCCTTTTGATTGAACCATTGGATAACCTTAATAATTAGAGAGAAAAAAGCATACCAATTTTGATATGTTCCAATCAATCCACGTTCATAGATGACTCCAAGGGTATTGATCTCAGCCTCAACAGGTACAATGTTCATAACCCACACTGGATCATCAACTAGTGCAGCTGCAAATCCTCCAAAGTAAGAATTCATATCCAGCAAGTTACGGTACCTGCCAGGCTCAGCTAGTTGATAGTCCAAGGTCTTATAATGTGCTACTCTGTTTTTCCATAGCTCTGTATTTTCTGTGAAAGTCTCAGCTGTAATTCCCTTCAAAGTTCCTTCACTAATCCTAGGTGGAGTTGAATTTAGCCTTTCTGGCCATTTTGCTAATGTCCCACCTGACACTTTTTTAATGTCAGAAACTTCAGGAAGTGGGGTCAAACATTTATCCATTTTAGTGTACCTGCAAAAGGAGTGGATGATATTAAACTCATAGGAACAGAGAAAATAATGATTCAATTAGTGCATTAAAAATTTCTTTCAAGTTAAGACTTTAAAGTTGCAATCTTTGAAGCAACCAACCAAACAATTAAACAAAGAATGGTGATGGAGTAAAGGTCAAGGCATAAGAAAAGCACCAATACAACAAAAAGTTTAGGGGGTGGTTGGATATGCCAACTTAAAAAAAGGTGCATTTCAAATCAACAAAAAGTTAGCTAAGAACGACATCTAATTCCCACTGCCTTTACCACTCAATCGGTTTTGGTATCACTGCTAAAGTGTTCTCTAGCAGTGAGAAGAACCTGCTCTAGCCATTTACTTGAAGATCCTACAAAAAGCAGATTTCAATGGGGCAACCAATAATTAATATTTATTTACAACTAGAAGTCAATCATTTATTTTATTTCCTCAAAAACTCAAAAGAAATCAACCAAAAATCAACAATCAAGCTTAGTCCTAAAATTTTAGGGTCAACTATGCAACCTTAACAAATTAATTAAGGTTGACCACATGTATAGCAGACACTCCAACGTGAATTTGTAGTAAACCTATTCATAATAGAGTGACTAAATATTAGTCCGATCGTTAACTTACCAAAACTCTCCCATTTTTTTAGGCTTAGAACCCGACATTAATTGAAAAAGAACAAAAATAACACATTAAAATTAAAAGAGCCACATTATTACCAGGCCTTGTCTGGATCCTGTGCCTGGCAGAATTGTGGTTTCTTGAAAACCTTCCTATTGATCTTGCAATGGATATGATTAGTGGGTTTCTGCCAAATGGCAAGGTCATCCTTCTGTTTTAGTTTTTTCCAGCATAGACTTTTTGCTACATTCTCAATACCAGTCTGCTCTGCCTTAAGATCTTGTTGTGTTCTGTTCCAGCCTTTCCAGTGTTTCTCCCAGTTTATTGGTGGCCCAGACAGAATCCAATACCCACCAGGACGTAAAATTCGATCAACTTCAATTAAATAAAGCCCATCTGCACATCCATAATTAAAAAAATTTACAAGCAAGAAAAAAAAAATCCAAATACTAAATGAGGAAATAGTGTAGTACAGGTAGAAATGAAGAACTTGGGTTTACCATACTGGCCCCAAGGAATGAGGCAACGTGAGCAGTGAGCCATGTCAAAGGCTCTTGAAGGATAAGGAAGCCTAATTGAAGCAAGAACTCCAATCAATGCTGGTACTCCTCGTTCAAGAGCAAATTGGACCTGAGCTTCATGTGTATCTCTTGGTGCAAATGACACTGTAACAATGTTACGTGAAAGAAGATATGCTCCCCAACTAGCAACCTGAATAATTTTTAGGCCAACCAAAAAAAAAATTTGTCATTCATGGGTTTTTTTTTTTTTTAAAGGTGAATCTAATTATTTAAACAAAAATTAATCACAAGCAAAAGTCATGACTAATGTGGTTAACGACCTTGATTAAAATATAACTTAAAAATGTGGGAAAGTTGAAATTGGTTACAAAGTAACTTGTGAATTAAGAGTGAATGGATGCAGTAGTTACAAAAAGCTATGATTATGAGAAGGTTGATTAATATAATTAAAGATCATATTAATAAAGATATATTAATTAATATTATGACATTGTGCGTTGAACAAACCAATTTGGTTGGCTCTTTTATTAGTGCAATTTGAGTAAAACCTCGTTTCTATGAGCTAACGTCTCTCCACCAATTAAGAAAAATTAAAGTAAGGAAATTTAGGTTTCTCGTGAATTATTATACTTTACTTTAAATAGAAGAATTTATAATTTATTTGTGAAACAAATTCCAAAGTTTCTTGTCCTATGAAAAAAGAATTTTTTTTTAAAAGCATAAAATTGATTTTCAATATCTGTCTTTGACAGGCAAATTCTACCAAACTTCTAGTAGTGAGCTTGGCACGGTACAAAGAAATGGGACTTGATTAGGATTTACCTGAATTAGACATGGAGTGTCAAAAACATGAATATACACCTAGTTTTGAAAATCCATTGCACCTATCTTACATTTCCTTAAAATGAGCGAATCTCATTAAATACTAGCTAGTTTAGCATTGATTCTATAAAAAAAAAAAAACTATTGACGAAATTTATTTACAAATTTGTCTCTTGATTTTTTTTATTTTTTATTAACCTTTATGAGTCCAGCAATATATTAAACCTTTTATTACCTAACCAAAAATAAAATAAAAATAAAAACTTTACAAGACCAGTCCAGCAATGACAAGTGGACCCATATCCATCGAACAAAAACACAGCAGAATTAAATTTATATAAATAAATGAGATCAACATTTAAAACAAAAAATTTGAGAGAAAATGGGGATTAATTAATATCTTTGAGGATTTATCTTCTTTAATGGGAGATAACTTTAAAAATAAAAATAAATAAATCCATAGACTTACTGAACAGTGTGAAAGATGCCGCGTTAAATCATCACAATATTTACATATTGAATAAATAACCAGAGAAATTTATATAAAATCCATAACCTTTATTATTTTATTATTCACAAAAATTAGAATCAAGGAAAAATCTGAATTCTCCATATCCCAACAACAAAAAGAATTGCTTTTTGTGCACTCCATTGCTTTTTATTCAAGACCCTCTTTAATAATATTCTACAAGTATAGAAAAAGTTTAAACAAGGAAACAAATAAATTCAATAATTCACTCCAATTCAATTTTCCTTTTTCATAACCTACTTTCCATCTTTTCGATCCTTTCCTATTTCAAAATCAAAATTCACATTAAACAAATAGAAGAAGAAGAGTTTTCTCACATGCAAGGCCAAAACAATTTATGTTTAACAATTTAAGTCCCGTTCGGTAGGTGTGTTTAAATAACAATTTTCGGTTTTTTTGAAAATACATGTGAGTGAAAAAATGTGTAAAAATATGTATAATGTTGTTTAAAAACTAAAAATATGAATTTGAACTCTGCACCAAATCAAACGGGGCCAATATTCTATGAAGTTGTTGTCACTTGTCAGAAACCGGTAGACCAGCCGGTTCATAAAGTCAAAAAAACTCATAAAACTATGAAGATTTCTTTTTCCTTTCAGCTATAAGAACTATGACTATGAGTCATTGACCACTGTTACTGCAAAAAAATTGAATCAACCACTCGTATATACAGAAATACATATATACATACATATATATACACACTCATATAATGAAACTTTATTAAAAGAAAACTAATCTTTAATGAAAGAAACGTAATGGGGAATGAGAATTGTACGTACCCCACAACCAGTATCAATGGCGGTTCGTATAGAACCATCTTTGAGATTAATCAACCTGGAAATATCATCAATGTACGCATCAGCACCATTGGGGAACATGGTCCCACCGCCAGGGAACTTGAACCGGTCTTTCTCGAACCGGACCCAATTCTGTTTCTTCTTCTCGAACGTTAACCATTTATGGGGCACGTTAGCGTACCAAACGTTTTCTCTGCTCTCAGGCCAGCGAAACGGCGCCGTGTAGCCATGCGGAGCTGGCACGCGACACTTGAGAACCTCGTTGGGTTCAGGGCAGTGTCTCTCTCGATATATCAACATGTCTCTGTCGAACTTCAGGGACCTTTTGGCGTCCTCGCATGGCGTGTACTCTGAGAGTTCGGCGTCGCAGGGGGGGAGGTGGACGGCACGCGCCGCCGTGGGTGGTGGGTCTGCGGCCATGTGGTGGGCCCTGAAGTCGAGTCTGACGACGGCGGATCTTGTGGCGATGAGGGGTTGGAGGGAACATTGGGTGGCGGCGCCGGCGGAGGAGGCGGAGGTGATGGGGATGGTTGTGGAGTGGGTCCAGATTCCGATGAGGTAGAAGAAGGAGCAGAGGATGGCTATGAAGGTGAGGTAATAAAGATTGGCTCTTTGGGTGTTGAAGAACCAGAGATGGTACAGTGGGTTTGGACAAGCCATCGAGACCAAATTTACCAAACCAGACCACTCTATGTGAGAGAGAGAGAGAGAGAGAGAAAGAGTAGCGTACGACTCTGTGTTTGTGTCTGTGTCAAATATATATAGAGAGAGAGAGAGAAAATGAGAGAGACGACTGACCAATTGAATTTTCTATGCTTTGATTTTATTTTGTTTTTTTCTTTTTTGGAAATTACATAAAGAGGATTTAAGTTTATACCATTTTCTAGATTACATACCAAATATTTCAGGTTCAGGTTATCAATTTAAGTCTTGAAAAAAGTATTATGCTCTGTTTGTTTTGTTGAGTGTTCACTTTCATTGTGAAATCTAATCAAATCTGAAAAGATTTAAGATTTTACTTTGATCTTAATATCTTTTGTAAAATTTTGTAAAACGTTTTACTAAAAAGAACTTGGTAAATTATTTTACAAAGACATACAGCAATTTTTCCTCACATCTAGTGACTAGGCCACTAGTTCAGCACTGGTCTAGTGGGCTAAGCTGTCAATTCGGAGGGTAGAGTTGCTGATGGCAGTTGAGAGACACTAATTTTGGTGGTTTGTGCTTTAAAATTTTACGTTAGGCCAAACACAAATATATTTTCAAATGTTGAAAATATTTTACAGCAAAAACAAACAAAGCATTAAATTTGTGACACTTCTATTTAAAACATTAATAAAATGGAAAAAAGTAAAAAAAAAAAAATGATTTATTAAATTTTACATTTCATATAGGATTATTCAAAAATCAATTTTAAAAAGGATAAAAAGAGATATCCCTATTTAGAAAAATAAATGTTTGCTTAGAGTAAGAAAGTGATTGCCAAAAAATTAAAATGGATTATATAGGTGAAATACAACTTTTTTTTCAATGTTTTTTTTTTTCTTACCATTCGTTAGTGCTCAAAATAATGGAAATTAATAATAAAAATGGACATGGGGCTTCAAAATGAAACAATTTTAAAATTTTGGAACTTTAATTGAGAAAATTAAGAACTAAAAACCTAATCTGAAATAAGATACAACGGCTAAACTTTTTATATGATTTTTTTTGTGTGTAAAAATACACTTTACACCCTATAAATGCAATAAATTGTCATTAGTCCACTAAATTTAAAATTTGTCATTTCAGTTCAACTTTGATCAATTGTCATTTTAGTCCACCAAGTTTATAAAATATCATTTACCTAGTTCAAAAATTGTCAATTTTTTATTTATTTAAATAAAGTAATAAAATTATTTCTTAATGTTGAAAATGTGAAAAAATTTTGTTTTAAGAGAGTTAACAAGACCATTTTGACAATAATAGATGGAAGAACTAAAATAACCACACCAACAAAGTTGATAAACTAAAATGACAAATTTTTATATTAAACAAATTAAAATAACAAGAGAAACTCTATACATACAACAAAATTTCACAACACCATTATTCTTATTGTAATGGATTTTAATCTAATATTTTATTATTTTATTTTAACCGTATGAATATAAAAGATTCACACCTCAACTGTTGTCACAATAATGTGAAAATAACAATCATAACAATTGATAATTATATATTTTTTTTTTTTATTAATATTATTATTTTTTCCTTTTGTTAGCGTTGACGTGGGTTTGGGCCTTTGTCATAAAAGAGGTCGGTGGTGAGGAACACGCGAGGACGCGGTTGGGCTCGTGAAATTCAATTGAATAGAAACACAAGACAAGAGGGTAGGCTCTTCCACGAGCGGTTATGTCTGAAATTAATGCACTGAAACTATGACTTTTTAAGGTAACAGAATATTACTATTCTCTACAAGTCTCTGACCCCTCTCTAACCGATCTCTCTCTCTCTCACTTTATTATTTGAGAAGAAGAAAAAAATTGCTTTTTTCTAATATATTCTTTATATAAAATGGTTAACTTGGTGCTGAATTCAACAAAAATCTATATCCTTTATGCACAAGCAAAGCAGCACGCTGCATGATATGGCTTGACCCCAATCAATCAAGCTCACATGTTGGTCATTAATTCTAGTTTCACGTCAGTCCTAGTTTTGGTGAAAATACATCAACCTCGAACAAATTGTAATGGGCAACAAAACACTTTCGAGAACTATCTTCTTTTTTTTTTTTTGCTTAATCACTTTCGAGAACTATCAATGATGAGACTCGAGAGCATTGGCCCACTTCACACATCCTTTCATTAATCATTACTATGGAACAAAATTTCACCCCTTTCTAATTTTCAGTGAGAGAAAAAGGCAACACGTTATTATAAAAACTAGCAATAAATGGATTCACTTTTATAATCACAGAAGATTAGTACAATTGACTGTGGACCATGTCTTGTAAAGCATATGAGTTATGACACTAGTTTGAATCTCTCCTCTCCAGCCCTTTGGAATCAAAACTTACTTATAAGCAATCATGTATTCGATTATGTATTAATTTTCAAAACTAATATATACCTTTTTTTTCTTTTTGGTTATAAGTTGGATTAGTTTCCCTTCAGTAATTAAATATACCTTGCAGGGCATAAAAAATTGGCACCTGTTTGAGAAAGTTTACTTTTATTGACTTATTGGACTTAAGGAATAAATTGAAAAAAGTACAATTGCACCCACAAAAAGTAAATCTTTACAAAATTATACCTAAGTTAAATAATTTGAAAAAAAAAATGACAAATATGCTCTTAAGAAAAAAATACATTAAAACACTTTTTTTAAATCATAAAAATGATCATAGAGAGAGATAATTCTTAGTTAAGTTATAGAATGTACCCTTAATTTATCCCCTTATCACATAAATCCCCCACAAATTATAAAATTACAGTGAGTTGAACCTCACAGTTATTATTATTATTATTATTTGTTAATGTGGGTGTCCAAAGTTCTTTAAGAAAAAATCCCTTAAAAGTGGTCTCAAGATACTAACAATAAATTTAAATTATAAACTTGATCATTTTTAAGGAGTATAAAGTACTATTAGATTACAAGGCCAATTATATTTGAACAATAGAATTGAAGATTCAACATAATCGTATGAAATATTTTTAATTGGTAAAATATTCTTTTAAAGAAGCAACAAGTGTAGAGTGTAAAATAAATATTAAAAAAAAAAACCATCCTTTTTTAAGAGCAATGAATATAATATTCTAATAAAAATGAATAAAATTGAGCAAGGAATATAATCTTCTTATAAAAAAGTGAATGAAATTATTGCTTTTATCTTGAGATGATACTTCACTTGATCAATATACCTCACTGAAAAACATTTTGATTAACCATGGATGATATAACTATAAGTCAACCTAGGTAGATTGTTCTTTTAAGAAATTATTTGTCAATGTTATCCAAGAGGATTACACAAATGGCTAATCATCAAAATTTTCAATTAGCTACTTAGTTAGTTAAGGATTAAGAACATGTAAAAAATTTCACACGACCTAATTCTTAAAATATTTATTGAATTAGATAGCCAATTATATGGGCCAAAGAGATTAAAGCTATCTCCTATGAATAACAAAGTTGTATTTCACAATAGGCATTGAATGAAAAAACAACCTAATTGCTCCTTAATACACTTCTTTCTCTCTCAATACTTTTTTGGAGGGTGACTATCTCAAATATAGTCAAATATCATGTAATTTCCATCCATTTTCATATACTTTTTATCCCTCTCATCAATTTGCATACAATTTTCATTCATCCCCACTCTCATATTATCTATTGTAGAGAAGGGATAAAACTATTCAAATCCTCTAAAAAAATACCCATTTCTATAACATATATGATAGATTTTACCAAAAGTTTAATTAGTATTTTTTTTTTTTTTTGAGAAAGAAAAGCTTAATCAGTAAGAGTTACTATTATATGAAAAAAAAGATGTTATACTCGAAGTGCTAGGTAATTATGACTCAACAAAAGATAAGTTTATCATTCTTCACACCTTCTGCCCTGTCCATTTGCATCAATATGGACATACAAAAGGTCAAAAGCCATACCCACCTAAAAATTGTTGCTTACCAATAAGTAGGAAATAAGAGATTTGAACACAAAAATTATTTCATGTAAGAACCAACTATCAGAAGACTTTTAAGTGCTTACTAGTTTAGAAATTCATGTATCTTTAACTTTTTTTTTGTTTTTTTTTTTTGTTTTTAACATTCAAACTCTTTAAGTATTTAACTATTTTCTTTGAATACAGTTTTTTTTTTGGTAAACTTTGAATACAGTTTTTTTTAGAGAGAATTTGAATATGGTTTAATCTTTCATCTTACTTAGGGCTATCCAAATCAACTGCCCACCCACCCCACCTGCCCGGACCCGACTCGTATCCACCTAATCTGACGACTCTAGCGGTCGAACTCAGGTCCCAATGTCAAAAACTCGACGCCGGCAGGTCGGTTTTGGATCTCTTCCTCTAAAACCCGTGAAACCTGACCCGCTCGAAGACCATTAACCCCAGCCATTTTTTCCAGATTGTCGGCCACTTTTTCACTTAAATACGTCAATTTCTGGCACAATAAACACCGGATCTGGCTAAATAAACACCGGATCTAGTTAAACCAGTGATTTTTTTGCACGATTTGGCAAAAATCTCACCGAATCCGACGAGATCTCACAAGATCTTGGATGGATCTAGCAAAATCTCATCGGATGTAGCGAGATCTCGCCGCATTTCGGCAAATTCCGATGATTATTGGTTTCACCCGAAACTAACAATCACCCGCTGGTAACCCGAACCGACGAACCTGTTACTGTTACGGGTTGGAAAACCACCCACCCGATCTTGTACGGGTTGGTTGTGGGCAAAAACCCAACCTACCCGACCCATGGACAGTTATAATCTTACCCATACCAAATCAAGCACATATTAAAGTAAAATTTAATAATTTTATATCTATTTTAATAAGGATTTAAGTCACTCTTATTCCTAAAGTATAATCAATTAATAATAAATATTGACTTCTGCTGTTTTCCAATATAGCTGAAATTAACCCCTTTTTTAAACGGAAAACTGTGACCTAACGTCACAGCAAAGATAAACCTAAAAATCAATTTTCTTAATTTCGCGCATACTCGTACACGTCAGGCCATTGAATGAGATAAACCTTTAATCAGTTAACAAAGACGCAGTTACGTCCTGAAACTCACAGCCGCCGACAACTTGTGACTTATGAGTTGTGACAATATCATCCACGTTTTTTTTTTTTTTTTTCTCTCTCTTTTTTGAGAAAGTATTATATGCAGTTTTCACTTTTCAGTATACAAATTACGAAGTTATAACTAAAATTTTGAAAGCTATTCGATAAAAATTGACAGATAAAAATTGACAGATAAAAATTGATTGGCCACATCTAATATTGCAAATTTATTGAGACGAAGAGAAGTGTTATTATTGCATTCAGAAAGCAAAAACATTTATTTCGCTAGAGTTTTCTTGATTTGACTAGGAAGGAGTATATGGGGTAGTGTTTTTTTTTTTTTTTTTTAGAGAATCTGGGGTAGTATTGAACTGGGGTTTCGTTTTAGGTCGATTAAAGGGCCCATTTAGATAGGACAAGGCGAGAGAGAGCAGTTGCTTTTATTGGTTAACTATAATCGTTCAGTTTTGACTTTACACTAATCGTAATAGAATAAGGCATCGCTACAAACACAGTGATCCACCATGTGTAGCTGTATACTGTATATTTTTGCACAATTTAGATGTATGGAATCTGTAGCATGTTATTCTTTTTCCACATTAAAAAAGTTATTGTTTTTTTTTTAGATTAACCAAACTAATCAAGAAAGTCCTTATCACACTTTTTGCTAACTTCGCTTTTAATTGCATTGTTTATGTTAAATATTTAAAGAGCTTAATTTCTCTCTTAATAATCTAGTTTTATGGTTCAATCAAAGAGATATGGACATTAGTAGTTTTTGGCACCAGTCCATGTTAATGTTATGGACCCATCAGTAAAGTTTGAAAGTGAAATACAATAAATTTTTCTTACATATTTAATCTGAAGAGGATGTAATTTTGATTAGAGAGAAAAATAATGAGCTGGATTTTTTAATATATAATATAACCAATGTTGCCAAGCAAAAATAGACGAAAATATCACAATCAAAAGTCTCATCATGAACTCATGTATAGTTTTTTTTTAATATTTTATGTTAGTATATTTTCTATGTGATTAGAGTATGTTTATTAACTTTATTTTACTTTAAAATGTTATGTTCCGTTTGGTTTGAGGGAAAACATTGTGTAAAGATAATTTTTTATGTTTTCCAGTGTTCGGTAGCATTAAAAAAATGAGTCAAAGAAAAACTATATTTAGTCAACATAAAAAGTATGGCTTATTTTTATAGATTGTTTTCTACTAATTTTTCATGTAAAACAATTTTATCTCATAGTAAGCTAAATAAGGGAAATTAAAAGATTGTTTTTCAACTTATTTAATATTACTACCAAACATAAGAAAATGATATAGTTTTACAGAAAACATTTTTTGAAAAATGACTTATTTTCTAGAAAATATTATTGCCAAAACAAACAGAGCAGTGTATTTTCACTGTGAGCTCATGTGCAATTTTTTAAAATTTATTCATTTATTTATTTCAGATTTTGTAGATAGATCTTTTTTCTTTTCTTTTTTTTCGAGGGGCATGTAGATAGATCTTGAGTGCAGCTTTTGTGCTTTTCCATAACCATTAGTTTAGAAAAAAAAATCATTAAGAGAGATGAGGTTGCAGTGATTTTGAAACTAGAATATTGAATTAAACACTCGTATTTATTATTTTTTTTTATTTTTTTTTGAGAAGAGTCATATTTATTATCTAATTATCTGTTGGGGGATATTTCTTGGACCTATTCAAATAAGCTTATCTTAAAAATTTAAAGCAAGCTTATCTTAAAAATTTAAAGCAAACTCAATCTGTAGCACCAAGCGCTTTAGCGCGTGACATGGTCTTTCCTGTTGGCATTGTTTTAAAAATTGGACTAATAAATAAGAGACATCACATAAAACTTGAGGCTGTTGAATTGAACGAGGCAAAGTGTCGCTTAAGTTAAACTAATACATTAGTCTTATTAATACCAATGTTTCATTCTAATTGGTGCATCTAGTACGTGCAAGTATATTCTAAAAGCCTTTTCTTGATCAGGGTAATGGTTTTAAAGTTTTAACTAGTCTACTGTCTGCAACAAAGTTCTAGAACCTTTAAATCATGATAGAGATTAATTAAACTTTTTCTTAATATTTTCATTTGATTCAAAATCTACATAAACTACATATCTAAGTAAAGGACTTTTTATCATTTGAACTTGACTTATCAAACTAGATTTTAATTTGATCAATAAGTTATTAATTGTGTCTAAATATCTATATTATTGACCCTACCTCAAAAAATTTCTGACTACACGTAGGCCAATATAATGCTCAGACCTCAGAGCTAAGAAGACCCATAAAACTTTATTATATGTGCAAATTGGAATGGGACCTATCTTAACATCTTGATAGGGACGAAGCATGGAAGCTTCTCTAATTTGTTAACTTCTGTAAGTTCTATAAAACTTAGCGGACGCCCAACTTTGCAGATCTTTCTGTAGTAGAAATAATTAAGAATGCATGTGCTACTTGAATGGATAATATAATGATTAATATTGCTTACCAACTCACATGCTCCACAAGCTGTATCGAGTTTCATGGCCATATTTATGTGAACAAGATTTTTCTTCTTAGAAAAAAAAAATTATATGAGTACTCAATATTATTATGATATTACCTGAAGAATCTTTATTTTGACAAATCATAAATGATTAAACTATATATCATGGGTGCATTATTTAATGGCTAGTCTGTTTCACTATGAAATTATGTCTGTATGAGTCACATGACATCTAAAGTGCTTGCTGAACTGTGGGCTATTCAGCCTATTTGTGATTGTGTTATATATCTACCATAGGAACTGGGTTCTAGTGCAGTTTTCTTAGATTCAAGTACACTCCATTTTAGATTTTAGGTTTCAAATTGCATTACACTTTTATCTAAAGATTAGCTGAGTGTTGGTTCAACATGTACATTGAGAAGATCATTGTGCAAAACTGCAAATCAATTAATCATAATGGAAAATCTTATTACACACTTGCTATTGTACACTTTGGACACACTCCATTTCAAAATCGTGTTTTTAAAACACGATTTTAGTTCATATGACAGTATGTGTACGATAAATGTGTAATAAAGAATGTATGACTATCATTACTCTTATTGCCACAACATGTGAAACCCTTTTGGAATCTTTGCATATATTATCACATGAAATGTTTATCACAAATTTGTGTGTCATAAGTTTAGCCATAATTTAGCCTACCCTACATTATGTACCCTTTACGTATAACATTATATTTCCTGTTTGAATGATACATAGCATGACTATAGGGAAATGGTAGTCAATCTGCAAGACCACCTAGGACCACTCTATCTCTTGGTACGTAGTTGCACACATGACATGTGCAACATGCTAATTTCTTGTTTTTGTTTTTTTCAAGTGGTTGAATCAATTAAACAGGAGGGTGGGTTCCTAAGTACGAACAAATTATTGGATTAAATCTTACCGGTGGGAGACCAATTGAAAGAGTTCGCTTTATGTTTAAGCATAAAAATGTTTATTACTACAAGTTTTGCTAAAAGATGCTTACAAACATCACAATGATTATGATTTATGTCACATAAGTAAAATAATAAAATAAATTATATATTATTAATTACTTTTTTTTGTCTTATATTTAAAAATTGACATCAATTTGGAAGATAAATGTAATAAAATTTATAATATTAATAAGTAACATCACTAATTTAAGTATACTTTTGCCTTTTATTTTTATTTTTGTATTGGTTAGGACCGTTAGGTGAATGATTGTGAAGGCTTGAAGGTATTTCTTTATTTCTTTCCTTCTGGGTTGTTGATTGAGAAAGATGTTACAAAAAGGAGAATTGCACTTTGGCGTTTCTAATCTCTAACTTGGATCTGAATTTTACAACTGACCCTGCATGGATTTGGGAAAAATTACATATTACCACCTTAAATTATACTCTCGATTACACTTTGCAGTATAAAATTTTTGAATGCACATTTTGCATCCTAAATTATGATTTTTGTTAAACTTTGCACAACGACATCAAGTTTGTTGTTAACTTGGATGAAAAAATATGACACTACCTGAAAAAAAAAAAAAAAAAAAAAAAAAAAAAAAAAAAAATTCTAATTGTCCATCTTCTTAATCATTTAAAAACAAAAGATAAATTACATTTCACCACTCTAAACTATACTGATACACCTTGCACTCTAAACTTTGAATTTCCATCTAAGTTAATAGCAAATTTAACGTCGGGGTGCAAAGTGTAACAAGAATCATACTTGGATCTGAATTTTACAACTGACCCTACATGGATTTGGGAAAAATTCCACATTACCACCTTAAATTATACCATCGATTACACTTTGCAATATAAAATTTTTGAATGCACATTTTGAATCCTAAACTATGATTTTTGTTAAACTTTGCACAACGACATCAATTTTGTTGTTAACTTGGATGAAAAAAATATGACACTACCTGAAAAAAACTTAATTGTCCATCTTCTTAATCCTTTAAAAACAAAAGATAAATTACATTTCACCACTCTAAACTATACTGATTACACCTTGCACTCTAAACTTTGAATTTCCATCTAAGTTAATAGCAAACTTAATGTCGGGGTGCAAAGTGTAACAAAGATCATAATTTAAAGTGCAAAACGTGCATTCAAAAAATTAAGAGTGCAGAGTATAATTTGTAATTTTGGATATAATTTAAAGTGATAAAGTATAATTTTTCCAAAGATTTGGTTGGAAACCCATCAATATTCTTAAATCTTAAGTACATTGAAGGGCTTTTTGCTAAATATCCATATAAAGAGATTTTTAGATTCTTTATCAAATTACAGGGTCGTGCTGGTAGTACCAAGAAAAACGTCAAATATATCCAAATAAGGGCCCATAGTCATTGGGCCAAAAAATATTAAGAGACAATCATAAAGAACAAGTACATTCTTGACCCAACAAATAGAACATCTAATTATTTATAAGCAACAGCAACGCATATATACTCTCAAAGAGACAAAGATGATAAGTTGACAAGAGTCATGATCTCCAGTTGGGAAAAAACTCTAACATGCACCGGATGCATGGTATAACTTCTCCCAGTTGGGGGGCTATTCACAATGTCTGCAACTTCATCAACCGTACTTGGCAAAGAACAAGACAAGAAGCTTGCCTCATTAAAAAAATACTTCAAACCAAAATTAGCTAAAGCTTATGTTGCAACTTCTTTTCTGAGCAGATTATACGTTTAGGGTCCGTTTGGATGGAGGAGTGAAAAAATGGGAGGATAGAAAATTAGTGAGAGGATAGAAAATATTTAGTTTTCCCTCGTATGTGTTTGGTTGGAGGGATGAAAAAGTGGGAGGGTGAAAAACTATTTTGTTTGGTTGAAAAGAAAAGTGAGAGGATAGAAAATGTAGTTTATATAAATTGACTATTATACCATTGTTACATAATAGGTAAGAAATAGATTTATTTGTACTCATTAAATAATATTGTGAAAATATTGTAAAAATATTATGGTAACATTTCTCAAAATTTTTTATTTTTTATATCATTTGTCCTTTCTCAGCCTTCTTCCCATCCATACGTTTTTCTTCTTCTTTTTTTCTTCTTTTTTTCTTGTTTTTCTCCTCCACACGTTGTCCTTATATCTCTATCCCCTTCTTTTATTTGCTTTGTCTTCCTCATTCAAGAACGTTCCAGGCTTCCAGCTAGTGCAAGTGCAGCTCTCATTCTCCAGCGCTCTCTCTTTTTTTTTTACTTGATTCCAGAGGGCATTTGTAAAAATGCCATAAGTCCACTTTTCTGAGTATTCTCCCCACAATTTTCCTCCCGATTTGGGAGGATGAGATTTGTGGGCCCGGGAGAGAAAATTTTCTCCCGAGTTTTTCATCCTCAGTGTTTTCCATCTTTTGCCAAACAGTAAAAAACACTGTTTTCCACCCACTTTTTCTACTTATGTTTTCCATCCTTTCTAAAATCACCCTAACCAAACACAGTGTTAAGGTTCTAAGCCCAATACCCATAGTCAACCACTATCACGTTGCTATCCGTAAATAAGTGCGTGAGGCCCACTTAAATTAACATTTAATCTTCTAACTTATGGCCCAACCCATAGACAATTTTATGAGTGGCGGACTTGGTGGCCATCTCCTCTGACTTTTCAAGAAAGCATCTTTCCCTTTGTAGCTAAAACCAAGTGTTAACCTTCACCTGGATAATTTCTCAACAAGTAATAAAATTAAAGTCTTTCACAACCTTCTTCCCAACATAAAGAGCCTTTTAGATCCCTTCAAATTTACTATCAAAAGTCATGATTTGTCAAGCCGACTAAAAGCATCTCTATTCTATAGAAACCAAATCATACCTATTATAAAAGGGAAATTAAAGGGGACCAAAAAAGAAAGGCAAAACAAAGAATGATAATCAAAGAACATCTATCTATTTTGCCTCACTCACATTTTCCCCTTCTTATTCTCATTCACTTGGCGGGCATTCTTTCCAGGCTTATTCAAATAAGGGGTGGCCCGTTTGAACATAGGCTCAAACATGATTTGAAGGTCCTAGCTACGCCATGCGTTCAATACAAAATCTGGATAACTTATGAAAATATCCCATCAAGCATGCACCCATTAAATCTCACACTATCCCATCCAAACAAATTCTTCTTTTATTTTATCATATTATTATGTACAATATTTTACTTTCTTTGAGTTTCAATGAAAACTCCTACAAACCAAGTTTATGGTCCGACTGACTTGAATGTTATGCGGCATATTTCATCTTAGTGAAGCAAGGCAAGCCCACTTATTGGTTTCACTATGTGGGCTTGTTTGGCCCTTTATGCTAAGAATTTGGTTTCACTAACTCGAATGTGCTCCTGCATACTAGACTTTTCTGACTTTAACAACTTGATTATTAATTTGCAAAAAAAATTGCTCAAGAGCCTATACACTGCAAAATGTCATGTTGAATGACTCATACAATGCTGCTAAGTTCTTCATTATGTTTGCCACTATTTAACGCCACCCATTACAACAAAATACCTCGGCATGTTGCTACCAAATTTATCTTTAAAAAAAAAAAAAAAAGGCTTCCCACCATTGTTGAGAATTGAGATATTGCTTTTTATTTTTATTTTTTTTTGTAAAAGCAACCCCCAACAAACTAGAAAATAAGTCTTAAGCATTATCATTTTTTTTGGTAGAACAAGATTTTTCTTTTTAGAAAAAACAATTATGTGGATACTCATTATTATTATGATATTACCTGAATAATCTATATTTTACAGTTTTATTAGAGGCCAGCAAATGGCTAGTCTGTATGAGTTTCTAGTGTGCTTGCTGAGCTGTGGCCTGTGGGCTATCTGTGATTGTGTAAAGTATCCACCATAGGAACTGGGTTCTAGTGCAGTTTTATTGGATTTAAGTACACTCCATTTAGTTTTTAAATATCTCATATCTCTACTACGATGGTCCTTCGTTTTGTTTTTTTGTTTTTTTTTTAAAATTTATTTTGGTTTCAAATTGTATAACAATTTTATCTAAAGATTAACAGAGTGTTGGTTCAACATGTAGATCAAGAAGATCATCGTGCAAAACTGAAAATTAATTATTCACAACGTTACATCCTTGCTAATTGCTATTGCACACTTTGTACACACTTTATTTTGAGATTGTGTGTAAACACGATTTTAGTCTATGTGACAATGTGTGTACGGTGAATGTGTAATAAAGAGTGTGTGACTATCATTACTCTTGTCATAACGTGTGAAACCCTTTTGGAATTTTTGCATATATTAGCACAAAAAGTGTTTATTACACACTTAATTGTAAGTAAATACACACAAGTGTGTCATAAGTTTGAATGATAGAATTAACTATAGGGAAATGGTAGTCAATCTGCAAGACCAACTAGGACCACTTTATCTTTTAGTAGTTGCACACAATACACATGACATGTGCAACATGCTAATTTTTTTATTTTTGTTTTTTCTTGTTAAAGTGATTGAACTAATTAAAACATGGGCGGTTTGTCAAGTGATTTGTTTTTTCCTAAGTACGAACAAATTTTTGGATTAAATCTTACCAGTGGGAGAGCAATTGAAAGAGTTCGCTTTATGTTTTTAAGTAAGAAAATGTTTATTACTACAAGTTTTGCTAAAAGACGCTGACAAACATCACAATGATTATGATCTGTGTGTCACATTAGTAAAATAATAAATAAATAAATTTATTAATTACTTTTTTGTCTTATATTTAAAAATTGACATATCAACTTGCAAGATAAATGTGATAAAATTTATAATATCCATAAGTAACATCACTAATTTAATATACTTTTCCCTTTTTCTTTTATTTTTTGTATTGGTTACTAGTTAGGTGAATGATTGTGAAGGCTTGAAGGTATATTTTTTGAAGCGCTTCCTGCTAAATATCTATAAAAAGAGATTTTTAGATACTTTATCAAATTACAGGGTCTTGCTGGTAGTACCAAGAAAAACGTCAAATATATCCAACTAAGGGCCCATAGTCATTGGACCAGAAAATATTAAGAGACTTTTTTTTTTTAGCACATTCTTTACCCAACAAATAGAACAACCAATTATTTATAAGCAACATTAGCAACGCATATTATATACTCTCAAAGAGACAAAGATGATAAGTTGACAATAGTCATGATCTCCAGTTGGGGGCTATTCGCAATGTCTGCAACTTCATCAATAGTACTTGGCAAAGAACAAGACAAGTAGCTCGCTTCATTAAAAAAAAAGTTAAAAAAAAACTTGAAACCAAAATTAACTAACGCTTATGTTGGAACCTCTTTTCTCAACAGATTATACATTAAGGTTCAAAGCCTAATACTCATAGTCAACCACAGACAACACACATGGCTATCCGTAATAAGGGCGTGAGTCCTGCCTAAATTAATATTTAATGTTCTAACTTATGGCCTAGTCTATGGACAATTTTATGAGTGGAAGAATTGGTGGTCATCTCCTTTAACTTTTCAAGAAAGCATCTTTTCCTTTATAGTTAAAATCAAGTTTAACTTTCAT
This sequence comes from Notholithocarpus densiflorus, assembly GCA_030021035.2. Taxonomy (NCBI): domain Eukaryota; kingdom Viridiplantae; phylum Streptophyta; class Magnoliopsida; order Fagales; family Fagaceae; genus Notholithocarpus; species Notholithocarpus densiflorus. The sequence goes on from JARYZH020000021.1 coordinate 500,172, forward strand.
CTTAATAATTTTCTCAACTAAGTAATAAATCTAAGTCTTCCACAACCCTCTCCCCAACATAAAGAGTGCTTTGAACCCCTTCAAATTTACTATAAAAAATTATGATTTGTTAAGTGGACTAAAGGTATCTCTATTTTGTAGAAACCAAATTGTACCTATTATAAAAGGGAAATTAAAGGGGACCAAAAAAGAAAGGCAAAACATAAATGACAATCAAAGAACATCTATCTATCTTGCCTCATTTATATTTTCCCCTTCTTATTCTCATTCACTTAACTTATGAAAACATCCCATCAAGCATGCACCCATTAGATCTCACACTATCCCTTCCAAACAAATTCTTCTTTTATTTTATCATATTATTGTGTAAATATTTTACTTTCCCGGAGTTTCAACGAAAACTACTACGAACTAAGTTTATGGCCTAACTGACTTGAATGTTCTACGACATACTTCATCTTACCAAGTTGAAAGAGGACTTGTGAGGCAAAGCACGCCCACTTATTGATTTCACTATGTGAGTATGTGGGCTTGTGAGGCATGTTTAGGCTAAGATTGACTTCACTAACTTGAATGTGCTCCTGCGTACTAGACTTTTATGACTTTAATTATTAACTAGCTAAATTCCCGCACGATGTGCGGTGCAACTTATTATTAGTTTTCTCCACTATTTCAATAAGTTTATTAAGAATCTTGTATATTAATTGGTTAGCACCTCAATTTCCAATAAAGATATTCATGATTCAGACCCCCCAACTATTGATGTATAAAAAAAATTTGAATAAATTTCCTTGTTAAAAAATTGTAATATTTAGTTATTTTATAGACAAAATAGAAATCACACTATATATATGTGTGTTCACAAATTGAAAATTGCATGATATAGTGGTTAATAGATAAGCATGTTTCATGCCTACTAAAAAAATGCATATATCCTTCAATTATTATTTTTTTTACATTCTTGATTATGTTTTACTAGTTTTTTCCCCTTTTTGTTGGACATTGCTTCAATTGTTGCATGATATAGTGTTTCAATTGTTTCTCACATAAAATAAATTGTTTCTCATATAAATCTTAGAAAAATTATATTAAAATTTCATTATACTATAACAAAATAAATATATTTATTCTATTACGCGTGCGCATGCGCACACACACACATATATATTACGTTTGACTGAAAGGAGTTAGGAAATTTAAAGAACTAAGATTTATTTTAGTGAATTCACAAATATTTAATTTTTATGGCTTTTGTATCAATTGTTGTCAACGCAACTAAACATGAATAAGAAAGTCATATTCTAAATTTATTATTATTATTCCAACTAAAAATTATCTTATATAGAGTTTATAAAAATAATCATATAAATTCATTTGATATAAATAATTAATGCACAACTATAGATAATTAATATATGCATTTACTCTATTGGCTAATTTAAAGAACAAATACTTTGATATAAATGACCCATCACAACAAAATACCTCGGCATGTTGCTACCAAATTCTTCTATAAATTTTTTTTTTTTTTTAAAGCTTCCCACCATGGTTAAGATATTGCTTTTTTTATTGTAAAAGCAACCCCCCAACAAACTACAAAATTAAGTCTTAAGCATTATTATTATTTTTTTTTGGTAGAACAAGATTTTTCTTTTTAGAAAAAATAATTATGTGGATACTCATTATTATTATGATATTACCTAAATAATCTTTATTTTACAGTATTATTAAAGGCCAACAAATGGATAGTCTGTATGAGTTTCTGGTGTGCTTGTTAAACTGTGGCCTGTGGGCTATCTGTGATTGAAAGAACACAGAGGAAAACCAAAGAAAACAGAGAGAGAGAGAGAGAGAGAGAGAGAATTTCTGGTATTGAATGAATACTGAGATTGATGAATGAAAGCTTGATTACAAGTGAGTTTGTTATGTACAATATATATACCATCAAGAAAGCGTAGAGAAATATCTAAGAAAATATCTCACAAACTGAGACTCACTCTAACAAAACAATAACTAACTCTCACACGTGCACACGTATAAACACTAAGCCAAGTATGATTTACATAACATAAACGACATGCGTTTTATTTACTCTTCTTAGACAACATTGGTTTTGGTGTTACTGTTGGAATTGTAGTTGCTTCATCTGTGTCATAAAGCTCTTCAATTTTACAGCTTAAGCTTTCATCCCCCCTCAAACGAAAGGGGAATTTCTACATGAGTTTGGATGTAAGCCAGTGAAACCGAGGAGAAGGTAACCCCTTAGTAAAAATGTCAGCAAGTTGATCATGAGAAGAAATAAACTTCACCAAAAGATCACGCTTAAGAACCCTTTCCTGCACAAAATGGTAGTCAACCTCTATGTGCTTGGTCCAAGCATGAAACACATGGGTTGAAGCAATAGCCAAAGCACTAACATTATCACACCACAATAATGGAGGCTGAGGAAGAAAGACACCCAAATCTCGAAGAAGCATACGAATCCAACAAAGTTCAGTAGCTGAAGAGGCCAATGCTCTATACTCAACCTTAGTAGAAGATCTAGACACAATAGCTTGTTTCTTGGCAGACCAAGTAATAGGACAATTCCCAAAGAATACAACAATCCCAGTAATGGACCTACGATCAATAGGATCCCCTGCCCAATCTGCATCACTATAAGCAGATAAAGAGATAGGGCTAGGGGTAAAAGCAAGACCATAGTGTAAAGTCCCTTGAATGTATCTCAAAATACGCTTAGCAGCTTGAAGATGGTTCTAAGTAGGAAAACTCATAAATTGGCAAGCCTACTGGACTGCAAAAGACAAGTCAGGTTGTGTGAAAGTAAGATACTAAAGGGCACCAATAAGACTTCTGTATGGAGTAGGATCAGCAAGAAGGGAACTATCATGAGGAAGAAGGTGCTGATTAGGAGAGCAAGGAGTCTTGCAAGGTTTGCAATCAGTCATAGCAAACTTAGCCAACAAATCTGAGGCATACTTTGTCTAATGCAAAAATAAACCATTGGATGTATAGTCAATCTGAAGGCCAAGAAAGTAATGAAGAGGGCCTAGATCCTTGAGATCAAATTCAGAACCCAACTGATGAATGAGAGAAGCAGTAAAGGAAGAATCATTGCCAGTGAGAATGATATCATCAACATACAATAAAAGGAAGACCAAATGACAACCATGCTTGTAAATGAAGAGATTACCATCAGTACCTGAGGCAAAGAAACCAATGTGAAACAATTGAAAGGCAAACCTCTCAAACCAGGCCCTAGGGGCTTGCTTAAGACCATAGAGAGCCTTATGGAGGAGGCAGACATGCTTAGGAAATTTAGAGTCAACATACCCTTAAGGTTGAGCCATATAAACTCCTCCTTTTAAAAAAACCATGTAGGAAAGCATTACTCACATCAAGCTACTTGAGTTCCCAATTTTGATTCACAACCAAAGCCAAGAGCAACTTGATAGTGGCAGGCTTTAGAACAGGACTAAAAGTCTCCTCATAGTCCAACCCATACTGTTGAAGATAGCCCCTAGCAACCAACCTTAGCCTTGTATCTAGCAATGGACCCATCACTGTTCCTTTTCAATTTATACACCCATTTACAGGTAACAATATTCTTATTAGTTGGCCTAGGAACCAAAGACCAAGTCTTTTGTTGCTGAAGAGATTTAAATTCAGAATCCATGGCTGCAACCCATTGAGGATGTTTAGCAGCAATGGCAAAAGATGGTGGTTCTATCACAGTGTAGTCATGAGTAACCTGCAAAGCTTTAGGCTTATATATACCATGTTTTGATCTTGTAACCATAGGATGATTATTATGAGTGACAGGTAAAGAAGAAGCAGAAGGAAGGGCTAGAGCTGAAGAAGAAGAAGCAAGTGGTGGGGAAGATGAATCAGGTAGAGAAGTAGGGACATTAGGTATAGGTGGTGGATCAAGTGGAGAGGGAACAACAGGTATAGGCAATGAAGAAGCTAGAGCAGATGGTGATAGAGAAGTAGTGAGATCCAAAGGAATGGAAGAAGGAGAATCACAAGAAGAAGGAACATCAGTAGGATCATAAATGGGAGAGGAGGAAGGAAACCAATGAGAAAAATCAAATGTGAAAGGAATATGAGGATTAGTGCAGGCAGAATTATGAGTAAAAGGAAAAAGGGATTCATTGAACAAACACAAAACAAGCAATGTAAATTCTATTAGAAGAAGAATCAAGACAGATATAACCTTTGGATAATGGAGGATATCCAAGAAAGATGCACTCTTTGGACTTGGGTTGAAGCTTATTTTTATTATAACCAAATGATTTAAGAGCATGAAGAGGAGGATGTCTGGAATAAAGGGATTGCCAGGGAGACTTGAAGTTCAAAACAGAAGAAGGCAACCTATTGATAAGATACACAACAGTGGAAAAAGCATAAGACCAGTAGTTATAGGGAAGATTGGATTGTAAAGGAGAGAAAGGCCAGTTTCAACTATATGCCTATGTTTTCTCTCAAAAACACCATTTTGCTGTGGAGTATGGGGACATGAGGTCTGATGAAGAATGCCATTGGAAGAACAAAATGCTTGAAAAGCAGTGTTAGTGTACTCAGTACCATTATCTGTCCTAAGGACCTTAATCTTGGTAGAGTATTGAGTTTCAACAAGAGCTTTAAAATGTTTAAACACATAAAGAACTTCATGCTTATGTTTCAATAGAAATAACCATGTAAATCTTGTACAATCATCAACAAAAATCACATAGTAGTTGAAACCAAGAACAAATGTGAGAGGAGCAGGACCCCAAACATCACTATGAACAATATCCAAGACAGAATTAGACATAATGGAAGTTTTATTCAAAGATGACTTGTGCATTTTAGCACGTATACAATATGTACAGGAAGAGCAAAGTTTTTCAATCTGAGACAAAGACACATTCTTTATTACATTTTGCAAGGCAGAATATAAAATTTTAGAACTTGGATGTCCAAGTCTATGATGCCAAAGCAAGATCAGATCAGGTTTGATAGAAGCAAAGGCAGACACACTGGACTTAGAGTTGAAAGCAGTAGAAGATGAAAGCGTAGAAGCAGTTGGAATGGGATACACTCCATCCTTACTCAACCCTTTGTAGAGGATCCTCCCTGAAGGCAAATCCTAAATTGAGAACTTCTCAGCATCAAAATAACAAAATGCATTATTTTGAAGACACAATTTATGAACAAACAAGAGATTGGATGCAAGATCAGGAACTCTAAGTATATTATTAAGCCTAAAATAATGAGTAGAAGTTTAAAGCTCACCATGACCCACATGAGTGACAGGAAGCTCTTGTCCATTGCCTACAGTAACTGTCTCATTGCCCTGAACTGGTTGCTGATGCAGTGACAACTAAGATAGATTGGGAGTAACATGGTCTAAGCATCCAGTATCAGTAAGCCAACCATTGCAAGACTGCACTTGTGAAGAGTTAGCTACCATTGAAGCTAACTTAGCAAGAGCATATTTTCCTTGATATGAGAAGTCCATCATGTGATAGCAATCAACTGCTATATGACCATTTTTACCACAAATTTGGCAAATTGGCCTATTGGATTGACCTTATCCTCCTTAAGACTTAGATTAATTATACTGTGAACCTGAATTAGGATTGTAACCTAAATTTCCATATCCTCCAAAATTAGGATTATAACCTGAATTACCATATCCACCAGAATTGTGACCACCATTAGCATTATATCCACGACCTCCCCTTCCTCTCTGATTATTGTTTCTACCACCTCTTCCTCGAGGAAAACCCTGATTCTAAGGCTGAAAATTCATTACCATGGCCATTGAATTAGGATCAACAGCATTAGCTTTAGATCTCTTCTTAATCGCTCTCTCTTCAGAATTGAGTAGAGTGTTTAGTTCTTCAACAGACAAAACATCACTGCGAGTCCTGATTGCAGAACTGAAAGAATCATATTCAGATGGCAATCCACCAAGAGCTATATGAAGAAGCTCTTCATCATCAAGAAACACTGAAACAACAGCAAGCTTATCACGAGTCTGCTTCATCTTTTGAAAATAACTATCAATTGAATCAGAACCTTTCTTGATTGCATTCAATTCATTTCGAAGACTCATCACATAAGATCTTGAAATTGAAGCAAATCTATTTTCTAATACTTTCCAAACTCCCTTGGAAGATTTTTGCCCAACAATGAGAGCAAGAATTGAAGGAGATAGAGTTGAATTGATAAAAGTAAACATAGCCTACTCACTGTTTTTCCAAGAAATGAAACTAGGGTTAATCTCAGTAGTGAAATTACCAGAAGAATCTTTGAGATAACGATTTGGAGCTATAACAGAATCATCAATCACATCAATTATTGAGTAAGTTTCAAGAATTACCTCAATTTGATGCTTCCAAACGATGTAATTGCCATAATCAAGCTTGACAGTCATCATCGAAGACATATTGGATAGCAAAAGCAGTGAGGTATTAGCAGGTAAAGATGTACTAGCTATAGCGGGTATTGAATTTGAAGTAGAAGACGAAGAAGTTGCATTTGTGGAAGCCATTGTTGTGGATTCAAGCTCTAATACCATGAAAGAACATAGAGGAAAACCAGAGAAAACAAAGAGAGAGAGAGAGAATTTCTGGTATTGAATGAATACTGAGATTGATGAATGAAAGCTTGATTACAATTGAGTTTGTTATGTACAATATATATACCATCAAGAAAGCGTAGAGAAATATCTAAGAAAATATCTCACAGACTGAGACTCACTCTAACAAAACAATAACTAACTCTCACACGTGCACACGTATAAACACTAAGCCAAGTCTGATTTACATAACATAAACGACATGCATTTTATTTACACTTCTTAGACGACACTGGTTTTGGTGTTACTGTTGGAATTGTAGTTGCTTCATCTGTGTCATGAAGCTCTTCAATTTTACAGCTTTAGCTTTCAGTGATTGTGTAATATATCTACCATAGGAACTGGGTTCTAGTGCAATTTATTTGGATTCAAGTACACTCCATTTAGTTTTTAAATATCTCATTTCTAATACGATGGTCCTCCGTGTGTTTTTATTGTTTGGTTTCAAATTGTATAACAATTTTATCTAAAGATTAACAGAGTGTTGGTTTGACATGTAGATCAAGAAGATCATCGTGCAAAAATGAAAATTAATTATTCAAACGAAAAATCTTATTACATCCTTGCTAATTGCTATTGCACACTTTGTACACACTTCATTTTGAGATCGTGTTTTTAAAACATGATTTTAGTCTATGTGACAATGTGTGTACGGTGAATGTGTAATAAAGAGTGTGTAACTATCATTAATCTTTCCATAACGTGTGAAACCCTTTTGAAATTTTTGCATATATCAGCACAAGAAGTGTTTATTACACACTTAATTGTGAGTAAGTACACACAAGTGTGTCATAGGTTTGAATGATAGAATTTTTTTTTTTTTTTTTTTTGGTGCTTGAATGATAGAATTACCTATAGGGAAATGGTAGTCAATCTGCAAGACCACCCAGGACCACTCTATCTTTTAGTAGTTGCACACAATACACATGACATGTGCAACATGCTAATTTCTTGATTTTTGTTTTTTCTTGTTAAAACGATTGAACTAATTAAAACAAGGGCGGTTTGTCAAGTGGTTTGTTTTTTCCTAAGTATGAACAAATTTTTGGATTAAATCTTACAAGTGGGAGACCAATTGAAAGAGTTCGCTTTATGTTTTTAAGTAAGAAAATGTTTATTACTACAAGTTTTGCTAAAAGACGCTTACAAACATCACAATGATTATGATTTGTGTATCACCTTAGTAAAATAATAAATAAATCATATTTGACTGAACTGATGAGAAAACCAAGAGATCTGCTTTGCACACTATATCAGTTTCATATACAGATCTAATGTTGATGATTTGAGGTGTCGTCCCCTTTTTCTTGTCTTTTTATAATTCTTTAGTAAATAAAACTTTTTCAGAAAAGCAAAAGGGAGGGGAGACAAACTGTCTAACCACAAATGTGTGTATGTATGCGTGGGAGAGAAAGGGGCGGGAGGTATTAAAAGAAATAAGAAATGGCTTAATTGAAACCATAACATAATGTTCAAGGAAATTTGTGCGCTGGGTAGGGCAGGGAGGCCAAATCCTTCCCACACCCTGAACCTGGCTTGGATTATAAAATCAACCCCAATTCCCAGCCTAACCACTTGGTGTGGCTGGGAAACCCACCCCATTCAGGATGGATGTGTCTTGGACTCTTGGTGTCCCAAACCTTTTATGGCATTGAATGAGTTAGCAGGATTTTTTCCTTTTAGAAAATTCAAATGTGTATTATGTATAGAATTGACCAAGTTTCCTAAAAATAGAAGAGATTGAAATGGTTTGTCATAAGACAGTTCATTAATGCATTATGTATTAAAATGGACCAAATTTTCCTAATATTAGTAGAGATAGAAATAGTTTTTTACAAGTGCATTATTTAAAATTATTTAGAACTTCCAACCTTTTATCCAAAAAAAAATGTATTTAGAACTTGATGACCACTTTGTCATTTTAAGAAAAGAAAGGAGAGAGAGCTTCAAGATTTTCTTTCTCAACTGTTTGACATTCTTCTCACAAAGCAGGAGAGAAAATAAAAGGAATAATCAAATTTTCTGTTCTTACTGAAAAAAATGTTTTATGTATTATATAATTTTATGATATGTAATTAACACATTTTTAAGATTTGAACAATCTTACAATGATTGCAATGCATCTTCTCTTTACATAGAGCAATGGGATGTGGTTTCATGTAGACGCTGCATATGCTGGAAGTGCCTGTATATGTCCAGAGTACCGCCAATACATTGATGGTGTTGAAGAAGCTGACTCATTTAACATGAATGCACATAAATGGTTTCTAACAAATTTCGATTGTTCAGCACTTTGGGTTAAGGTATGCCATCATATACTTGTCCACATGTCACCATTAAAACCTAAAGTCCATACTTCAATTCTTTATTGTACTCATTACTCCATATGTATATGTAGAAGAGGGTGTTTTTTTCCCCCTTCTTACTTTTGTCAATTCATGACAACAGGATAGAACTGCCTTGGTTCAGTCCCTATCGACAAATCCAGAGTTTTTGAAGAATAAAGTAAGTTTTTTCTGACATCTTCTTGAATCTTGATATTCTTGTGCAACAGTGGTGAACAAAAATCTATAATAAAAAAAAAAAAAGAATTTCCATGTAATGATGTGCCAAGGGTTTTGATATGGCTAGGGCAAAGGGGTGGCAACTTTATGTCATCTTTAATGACTTCTTATATATATATATATATATATATATATATATATATATATATAAAAGGTGTGTTCTCTAGCCAATTTTGTTACCTCTTAAGGTTTAATCACAAGCTCTTTGAATAAATTTGATTTTGCATAATTTGCTGTGTTTTTGCACACGTGTCAAAGTGATAATAAGCTGAGATCAGCCAATCAAATTGGTTTATAATTTAAACTTATTGCCTTACAGACTTAGAGGCAGTTGAAAGTCTTTTTTAGGGGAAGACTTCATTTTGCTCAGGATGGTCATATGAACAAGCTTTAGATTGAATTAAAACTGGCTGGCCTGATCTGGTAGGGCCAGCACCATTCACCATCCCTGATCATGGTAGATAACCTAGCATCTATGAAGCTACCCAAATCATAGATAATCCTCTTACCATATTTTTGCATTAGAGGACCATCGGAATGCCCAATAATCATGCCAAACATGGAGGCTTTCCTTGTTACCAACTATAAATATTAAGAAATTCCTGGCACCAGCCCTGGCTTGAAGTAGCTTCCTCCACCTCCAAGAGCAATCTTGAGGAATTTTAATATCTCATAGGTTTTTTTTTCCCCTGAAAATATAATTCTGTACTCACACCACCGAAATGGATCCAGCAATTGCAAATATATCCCAAATGTGCCTCAAAATTTTTGTTTTGTTCCAATCTGACAGCTTCTTGAGTCCTAGACCTCCTTCTTGTTTAGGTCTGGCCAGCACCTCCCAAGCCACTTCCGCTCCCTTAATCTTAGCATCTTTATTCTTTTGTAAGAAAGCATTAAGCTTATGTTCAACTGGATTTATGACTTTCTTTGTTAAGATAAAAATACTTGACCAATAGACCTGAAAACTGAACAAAACAGTTTGAAATAATGCATAGTTATCATAACCTAGCGGATCGGAGTTATCCTCATACTGCTCATGCTCATGGACTACTCCATAATTACTACATAGAACGTAGTATGAAATAGGAAGATAAATAGGAACATGATCTTTTGCCGTCACGTGGCAAGTCTTGTTTTTTGCTGAATCTTAGGGTGGAGCTTTGAAAAGCTTGTTCCCATAAGATAGCTTTTAGGAGACTATGATTCTGTCTTTGTGGAGCTTGAATCTCCAACCTCCTTGCCAGGGAGTTGACAACCAGATGCTTCAATAAATGCACTGGTGCTAAAAAGATATAATTCCAAAGCCTTTCTGTCAGTGTCCTTTTACAATGTTTTATAAGAAAATCATCTTTAAAATTTAAAGCATATATAATAAAACAAACTTTTTTCTGTACACCTTTGTGCTCTTGCTGAGTAGTGGTATAAGAGTAGCCATGATGATCAGAGTGACTGGAATTCAAAAACTTTACAAATTCTGCCATGATTCTATCTATGTATATATTACTATATCTCTCACTCTGAGCAAATTTTATTAATGTAGAAATAGATTTTATCAATGCAGAAAAATAGATTCGATCATTGTGAAATTCAAACACGAAAAAACATTCAAATTTGGCGTTTAAATTTAGAAAACACGATTTCACTAGGTGTTTTATGAGAAAACAGTGAACAAGTTTTTAAATAGTAAACAGAAAATAATTTATGTAGAAAAGAGAGTGAACAATTTTTTAAATAATGCTTAACAGAAAATAATTTTATGCAAAATCCTAGAAACAGTTTATGCAGAAAATAGTGAACAATTTTTATGAGAAAACAATAAATAGTTTTAATTAATGCAGAAAATAGATTTTATGAATGCAGTAAGCAGATTTGAATATGCAGTAAACATGATGTGCAGAGAGCATATTATATTAATGTAGAAACAGATTTTATCAATGCAGAAAAATAGATTCGATTATTGTGAAATTCAAACATAAAAAAGCATTTAGATTTGGCTTTTAAATTTAGAAAACACGATTTCCCTATACTTGGTTTTGGAGTTTTGCCGACCATGATGTACCCGACGCTTCCAAGACTCTCGTACGTGTATATTGGCATATTAAGGAAGGCTATTACAAAAGGCTTTCTAAAACTTGGAACTTAAGAGCTTAGAATCTTAGAAACTTAAAAACTTGTCTTCTGTCTTCGTAGTCCGTCTCTTTTATAGGTGAAATGAACCATGGTAAAGTAACCTGAGTAGGTAAATTTAACTTAAGTTAATCTGTCGGTGGTATGGAAATTAGTACTGATGAGTAATAGTCTGTCTGCATCTGTTTGGGAATCTTTCAAATCTCGGGAATCTATCAGATCTCTTTTTACGCATGCTAGTAAACAGTAGTAACTTTTGAACATCTGTTTGTATCTGTCTGGACTGTCTTGATTTGTCTGGAAGCTATTCACATGTGCTGTTGAATAGTGATCTGTCATGGATGCCATCTTCGGTGGTTCTACCCAAGCCATTAAAGATGCAATGGCTGTCCTGAATCAAGAAATTATGTAACTGTGGTAGTCAATGTTGATGTGAATTTGAATTGGTTCTGAACCTTAGGAACAAGTACAACGAGTCCATGGCTTAGGTGATTATCTTGTTTTGTGTTTCATTCTCTTTTCCCTTTGCATACAAATTTCATTCTAGATATGATTCACATTTGTTTGTTCATTCTAATGATTTCTGCCTTTATATAAACTACAAAATGACACTTCTTTGTTTGGGTTCTTGATTTTGAATAAACAGAGTAATATCAATAACATTCTGGTGAATGATCATTATTGACAACTACCCTTTAGGAAGCTATTTTATATTCAGGTATTTGTTATTTTGTTAGCTTTAACACATTATTAAATAATTTACACAGAAAAGAGAGTAAACAATTTTTTAAATAATGCTGAACAGAAAATAATTTTATGCAGAATACTAGAAATAGTTTATGCAGAAAACAGATTTTATGAATGCAGTAAGCAGATTCGAATATATAGTAAACATGATGTGCAGAGAGAAAATTTTATTAATGTAAAAACATATTTTATCAATGCAGAAAAAGAGATTCGATTATTGTGAAATTCAAACATGAAAAAGCATTCAGATTTAGCTTTTAAATTTAGAAATCACGATTTCACTAGGTGTTTTATGAGAAAACAGTGAACAGAAAATAATTTACGCAGAAAAGAGAGTGAACAACTTGTTATAAAGTTTACACAGTAAGTTGTTATTAGTTCTCATCTGGACCTATTAGTGACATTATATTTTTCCCTACCATTAACAACTTGTCATGCAGACTTTATTGTGAAATTTTTGAAAAAATATTGTGTCCATAACTTGCATTAAGAGAGGTAATTAAAACATATATATTTATATATATCTTATATTTTTTGGTAATTTACAACTCAAACCGCCACTTTTATAAGTATTAGCCAAACACTCAACTTTGTCAAAAAACATTTTTTGATAGTTTTTACCAAACATGCTACTTAAAAAAAAAAAAAAAAAAAAAAAAAAACTAAAACTCAGTTTCATATTTTACTTTTTAAAACTTCCACTTTTTCCAAAAGAACTGTTTGAAAAAGCTGAACCAAACTCACCTTAGTAGAACTAATAGAATGTGGTTTTTTTTTAGTTGCAACTTCCGCATATGCAAGTAACAATAATATGCAAGTATTATAAAAGATTTAATTGCTTGAGTTCAAATCATCTCCTTCATTAATAAATAAGGAGTTATAAAAAAAATTAGAAAGGTTTTTATTGATAATCTTAATTAAAGATATTATATATAAGGAAAAATATACAAAATTATGCATGTTATATTATAAGTATCATTCATTTAGTTAGAAAATAATTCTAAAATTATGTAATAATAACTCATTTAGTTATAATTTCTCAAAAAAATATATAAAGAAAATTCAGGATTAAAGCCATGCAACGCATGGAACTTTCACTAGTATCTTTTTTATAAATTTAAGCATTATAAAACATTTCATCCACACTTTAAGGGTATCATTTGATTCATGTTGACGACCCGACCCGACTCGAATAATGTTGTGTGGTTTTTAATGGGAAAAATTTTATAAGAAAACAGTGAACAGTTTTACTTAATGTAGAAATTAAATTCATATTTTGAAATTAAAATCTCTATATTTTACAATGCTTCTATTTAAATAAATAAAAATATAAAAAAGCTACTTATTTTTATGTTTATGTTTATTTGTCAATAATCCCAAAAAAAAAAAAAAAAAAAGTTATAAGGAACTCGAGCTTGGTGAGCTTGAGTACCTCAGGAAAAAAAAAAAAAAACAGCATTTTATTATAAAATGGTACTCGAGCTTGGTATACTTGAGTACTTTGTTGCATGGTACTCGAGTTTACCATGCTCGAGTACCACATAATTTTTTTTAATTGCCCAATTTCCACCTCAGCAGTGCCACGGTGGCAAAACTCCTAGGAACTCGAGTTTAAGAAACTCGAGTACCATAAAAAGTGGTATTTCTTTGTATAGTTCCGAAACAGGGTTTTTTTACAAAATATTTCAAAAATTGGTGGTATTTGGCCATTTTGGCCGAGATAGAGATGAAGAGAGAGAGAAAATAATAAATAAGAGATTGTGGTTGTGGTTGTGGTTGTTTATTGTAACAAATATATTATTTTATTATATTGTTTATATTTTTTTATTGTTTTGTTTATATTATTTTAATGTGTTAAATGCTAAAATAAAACTATTGATATTTGGTGTTTTGTAAAGTAAAATGTTAAATAAAATAAAATAGTTTTTTGTGGTGCCAAAATTTTTAGCTTTTGGCACTACTAATGCCGATACTATAATAGCGACCATAATAGATGCCCTTTAACACAACCCAAAAAGATATATAGGCGACACTATTAGCTTATACATTTGAACTTGCACAAGATAGCAACATTCTTTTTAAGTTTTCTATGCATTGTGTTACCAGCCTTGTAGATCAACTAATATATATAAATATATATATATATATATATATATATATTAAAATTTCAAATCCTTTAGCCCATTGTAACTCTCAAATTATTAAACAAACAAAAAACACATCGCTGCTCCAAATGCTAGGCACATCTAATGCTGTGAACAAGCACTTTTGTTTAATAAAATAATAAATTGGCTTTTACATGTGTTTAACTGGCATTATTAAAATACTGTTAGAGAATAAGTCCAATGGGCTTAGGTCTATAGTTATAGGTTACTTATACATCACACCTTGTCTATCTATATATAATATAAAGCAGACCCTTGTATTTTATTACATATAATTAAATATACAATCTTTCAGACTTTCACAAGCATTCTGCACTAAATGGCCGGTAATATAGTCCCAGGGTCCACAAACCATGCACAAGAACAAAGCTGAAAGCCCAAGATATACATACATATATAAGATGTAGATAACATCCTATTATTGGAAATATAAAAGAGCAAAGAGAATCCTAATTGACAATGATAGAGGAAGCCATATATCCTTGTAATGGTAGTCACCCTTCACACCAAATGGTCTTTTTGTTGCAGAGATTTGCTTTTATTTATCATCAGTTGTTTCTTCTATTTTTCAGAGATTTTGATATGCAATCCGTTTGGAAACACCAAACCAGGTTTTCTGGTTATGTCCCCTCCTTTGGTCACAGTCCACCTAATGGTTTCAAGAAGACCATTACACAATCATTTTTCACAGCATTTGAATTTGAATTTGAATATTTGAAATCAACATGTTTTGGGTTAATCACTACTATATACAGTAAATTATGAGAGCATTTATAATGTGTATAATAAATTTGAAAAATTTGCAATTAACATGCACCTTTTTCCAAAATTAATTTGAAGTGTACATCCTACCTTTTAAATCAAAATTATGAGGTATTTGTAATATGCACCAAACTACAAAAAAATCCTTACAATCAATATACTAATTAATTTGAGGTGAATTACCTTTAGATTAGTTAGCATTTCCTGATATTTTCAACGAAGTTGTTCATAGTTTGAATCTCCCTCTCCCACTTAAGATAAATACAAAAAAAAAAAAAAAAAAAAACTAATTTGATATTATTTAACCCAGTAATCCGATGACTCAAATATTAATCTAGATTGTGGATGAACAATATGTAAGTAATATTGAATGAAGGTTGATTGCGAAATTTTATGCTTTATGGTGCACATTGCAATTGCTCTTGTGATTTAGAGTAGATAATACATTTTGTTGGGAAATTGTTTAAACTTCCTATTGTGACTAGATTCGTTATTTGAGTTTTCTTTGTGAAAAAGAAAATTAACTTGGTGACCATTCGGTTTCCTTCATGTGGAAGGAAAACCTATTCATTGGTGTGGAAGGAAAATATATTATTTGTTAAAGAAGTAATAGGTATTCCTTGTCCAATAAGGAGTATAAATTGAATCCTTATATATAGAAAATTCTATATGGAATTCAATGGCTTTGGCCAAAGGGTTAAGAGAGACAATAAATTTTGAGTTTCCACTACAAAGATTTGTATAAGGTACACAAATCAAGGCAAATTTTAAGGTTTTAATTAATGTAGCAAAGTGAAAAGAGAGACTTGTGTGTGAGACAGAGTAAAGGAAACCTTGAAATTAAGTTTCTTTAGTCATGAGACACGTGAAAAAAATTGGGTTTTCTCTAGGTAGAGTTTTTGGGTATTATAATCATAGAGTTGTAATATTCATAGTGAAGATCTTATATGAGCTTGCATTAATTACTAAAAAAGGGATATTATTTTATTTGATATGAACTCAAGTTGGATATAAACTTGAGAAGATCTATAACAAATTTATAGTTGTAGTGAATTTATTTGAAGTTGTCAAGTTGGTCCATGGTTTTTTTTTTTAATTTTTTCTTTTTTCTTTTTCTTTTGATGAATGAGCAAAAATTTGTATTAGATCCAACCAAAACACTCAAATGTTTAAACAGCAGGCCAATTTGGCCTTAACCAGCAGATGACAGAGTTTTCCACGTAATGTTGGTGTTTTTGTGTGTAGTTGATTTTTTTTCGTACCGGTTTGAGATATTAGATTGGTATTTTTTTTTTTTTGGAGAAAGGTAGATGATTAAATAGTTTATTTTATCTTGTTTCCTTTTTATGAATAAAATCTGACACCTTTGGTCTGATCAATTGGCATGAAAAGGTAAACCGAATGATGATCAATTATATGTTAATAGTTAATACCTGTATTTTGTGATTAAGTAATGGAGAAAACTGGCCATCAGCAGCTTGGCAATGTCAGCTCCTACGCAAAGTCTCACTCCCCCACCAAAAGCCATGAAAGTTTTAGACCCTGCATGCAAGTCTTTTCCCTTTTGCCCCCCATAACATTCATGAATTAGAACAAGAAAAGAAACTAAAAATTTAATAGATTAACAAAAACTCTAAGAAAAAAATGCTTATATAAATTTACCTTCCACCGCCACGGGTTGAATGCAAGGGGGTCATCGTATTCTGTGGGACTCAAATGAAGGACTGATGGAACCACCATAACAGTCCAGCCTGCTGGAATTGTATATCCTGTAAAATTACAATTCTCTATTCATCATCTGTTGCTTTTGGCTACACCAGGGATAACATGTCAAATGAAAATTAAAGGATTTTGGATATATTCCTTAATTATGGCTTATGCTATGTAACTTTATTTTTTATTTTTCTATTAATTTATGCAGTCTTTTTTAACTGTGTTTCATATGTATAGTAGAAATGCAACATGATTCTATTCTGAAATTTCAATCAAACACCATCCATTTGATCATAAGAAACTTGAACTTGCCTTTCACTTCGACATCTTTCAGTGCTTTTCTGAAAATTCCTGGGACAATATTTGCCAACCTAACTGTTTCATTGATTACCTGCCAAAGTGACAAAGCAAATTTACTAATAAAAGAGACACTAGAAATCCTAAACCTATATATATAAATATATATATATCTATATATATATATATTTCAGGCTTAATCCAACTCACCATATGTGTAAATGTCATCGATTTATACTCTTGCCATGTAATTTCACCGGCTTCCTTATCTCGGCTTCTAAGAATGGTCTCATGCTCTTTCTACAATGCGATTAAGAAAATAATTAATTACCATTTTTGGCTATTTATTATTATTTTTTTCTGGGGGATAAACAAGCTTTATATTATTATTATTATGTAACACAAACCACTAATTCTGCTAGCACTTCAGGATGGTCAGAAATGAACTTAATAAGTAATGTCATGGCCGAGGAAGTAGTTTCGTGAGTAGCAAAAAGAAGCATAAAGACCAAGTCCACAGCGATTGCTTCATTTAAAAATTTTTCCTCCTTCCTCACTTCCTCAAGTAAAAGGTCCAAGAAATCTTGGTGAGGTGTTGTAGATTTCTTCCTCTCTTCGAAAATATCCTTAATCACCTTTGTAGCATTCTTACGTCCCTGATTCATTTCGGTAAAATTTGTTAAGTTGCTTCATTTTTTAGTTGCCTTGAAGAGATATATACTGAGATAGTATAACGATAAAACTTAGAAGAAATAAGTAGAAACCATAAAATTATTTGGTACTATATATAAATTTTCTTTCTTTTCTAATTCCTTCAAAAAAATATTCTTTCCTTTCATCAGTCATATATACCCATTTTTCTAGTAAGATGGATTTTTTTTTTTTTTTAGTTTGTACATATGCATTGTAGTGTGAATTTAGTACCTGTAAACATGCATGGTATGCGGTTCCCGGGATGTTCAAAGGAAATGAGATAAGGCCATCCATAAAAGCTTTGTAATTTTCTCTCAGCTTTCTCGAGGCCTTTGATTCATCATAACTGATCAGCTTTTTAGCAAAATAC
This sequence comes from Notholithocarpus densiflorus, assembly GCA_030021035.2. Classification (NCBI taxonomy): domain Eukaryota; kingdom Viridiplantae; phylum Streptophyta; class Magnoliopsida; order Fagales; family Fagaceae; genus Notholithocarpus; species Notholithocarpus densiflorus. The sequence continues at coordinate 518,238 of JARYZH020000021.1, forward strand.
TCGAATATCATCTGCCAATAATTAAATCAATATTTTGGTAAAGCATGCATGAAAATAAGTTTGGGGTTCATTGTGACATATAGGTTGGAGTGCATTCATGAAATCGGAGAGTTTTGTTTAACTAATTATGTTATAATTATAAAAATGCGAAATATTCTCTTTCAAATTAGTTTAACTATTCAACTGTTCAAAAATCATGGAATTCTGGGAGATTGTGATTAATTAATTTTATCACCGTTTATAATTCTTATTTTATGGGGTTGTAGGTGGAAAGACAAATCCTTTGAAGAAATCCAAGTATGAGAAGAAAGAGTAGGGCAAGGTATATAGTTTTTGATTTATTGAAATCTCTTAAATTAATTCATGTTTCCAAGGCTAAAACGTTGTTCCTTGATCTTTGTGTTGGTGCTCTGTTTCTCATCGGCGTCATTTAAATGTTTTTTGCTAGTATGCATAATTGTATGCGCTGATATACATATTTTAATTTTAAAATGGGTGAAAACTGAAAATGTGATGTTCACTTTTAAAACATGTAAAGTGGACGTGGAATAATGAGTGTGATAGAATCATCATTATCCCCATCAAGTTCTATTTCTATATGGAAATTTTCACTATTCCTTGTAAAAATTAAAGAGTATTTTGTAAGCCTCCCGCCAAATTAAGTCTATTTATAGAGAATTAACTCTCCCAATAAGAATGAAGATGATTTACCTCTGAGGTTACTTCTTTGATGTCCACAGTGCCATGTCTAGCCCATGAATGAAGGTGTCTGCGAGTTGCTTCATTAATTTCATACATTAACTTTCCCTTTAAATTTTCAGGGCCAACAAGCTGTAGTATCAGGTTCCTGAGGTATTTGTGAAGCATTCCATGATACGAAAGCAGGCTTTGTTGCCCAAAAATTTCGTTAAAACTCTCTGTGTACGATATTAGGAAAGACGTCCCCTCTTGTTGGAAAATGAAATGATTGATTTCTGGATCAGTTGATACCACCACATTCCGACCAACAAAATTGGTTCGAAACAATGACCCATATCTAGGAAATGAAAAAATAAATAAATAAAAGACACATTTCCAGATTTATTTAAAACAAAGAAGAAATTCAAAAAAGTTTGACAGACCCATAAGACAAAATCATATAATCAATATCATATCATATGCATATGCATAAGGGACCATCTATTATTTTCTAAAATTCATGAAATATTCGCACATTAAAATAGTGCACATATGATTTAATTTATATATTCTAGCTTGCCAAAAGCTGGCCATTAGATCTATAAACGAGCTAAATTGGCGCTCAAGAGCTTATAATTTTTTCCGAATACAGATCCAACACGAGCTCATTGCCAAACTAGAACATGTTTAAATTCCGTTTTTTTTTTTTTTTTTTTTTTTTTTGGTCGAATAAGCTTGAGCTAGTTTACAAGCTATTCTTTTCCCATATATAAAAAAACTTTATGTGTTATGCCCTAGATGAATTGAGTATAAGCTAAGTCTCACATTGGGCATATATATACTAGATTGACTTGGACTTTATAAACAACTATAAGGAATCTTAATTGTAATTAGACTAGTCATCTTGGGGTATAACACAAAGTGTTTTTTCTTATGTTATTACAAATAGTATGTATTAGGGTGAGTTTGGTTCAACTTTTTGATATTGTGCTTTTTGAAAAAGTGAGGGTTTAAAAAAGTGCGGTATGAAATTGGGTTTTTTGTAAACGCTGAGTGTTTGGTAAAATCTATTAAAAAGTGCTTTTTGAAAAGCTAAGTGTTTGGCTAGCACTTATAAAAATGGCAGTTTGAGAGGTAAATTACCAAAAAGGACAATGTCTATATAAAGAGAATTCTTTGTTTTAATTAACTCTCTTAATGCAAGTTATGGACACAATATTTTCACAAAAATTTTACAATAAAGTCTATATAACAAGTTGTTAATGGTAGGAAAAAAAAATGTCACTAGTAGGTCTAGATGAAAACTAATAACAACTTACTATGTAAACTTTATTATGAAATTGTTATAAAAATATTCTGTCAATAGTACTATTTTTTTTCTAAAGAAAAATAGTATTAATTTAAAAAGTTTAGAGATATAATAAAATGTCACAATATTTTCACAATACTAATTTAAAATTAATCTTTGTAAAATAAAATTTTATTAACACTTATCTTTTAAATGAATTGTTCTAGGATTATACATGTACCCACAATTTTTTCTCCACCACATACTCTATAACATCACAGTTGTGAAATAATCTGTGTTCTAACTCTCTATATTTTCTTCTACGTTGCTTTACCCAAACCCAAAAACTCATTTTTTTTTCTTTTTCTTTCACTTTTTTCTCATCCACTCATTCACTTCATCCTCATCTTCTTATCTTCCTTTTCTTATACTTTCCTCCACACAAAGCCCCCCCCCCCCCCCCCCACACACACACACACACACACACACACAAGTCTGAGCTCTCTCTCTCGCTTCCTCTCTCTACTCCATATGTTCCATTTATCAAAAACTCTACCGAATTCAAAAGGTTTTTTTGAGATTAGATATGTAAGACGTAAATAAAAAAAAAAAAAAAAATAGAGAAGAGAAGAGGAAGAAGCAGCACAGAAAAAGAAGAAGAAGAAGAAGAAGAAGAAGATGAGATGCCGTAGCACATCAGCATAGAGGAGCAGAACAAAAAAAACTATGGGCAATTTAGGAAAAAGAGAAACCCACCAACGGTAATATTTTTGTTTTATAAAAACGCATTTGTGCGTTTTGCAACTGCAGCTCAAAGCTGCCGTGCCAAAACATGGAAATCCTTTGAGCTTAAAAATGCACTTTTGTATAATGCACTTTTGAAAAAATTTACCAAACACGTGTTTTGAATTGATTGGCTATTATGTGTGTTGTGTGAGTATATATGTGTTGAGTTTTACTTCGAGCATATGCTAAGTGTACCTAGGCTTTGCAAACATCTACTAGGAGTTATAGTGTACATGTGTCTAGTAATTTTCTTTGAGTCATTACACTATGAATACAATTTTTTACCCTTCACAACCAGTAATTAATAACTAAACTGTAGTTGAACTTAAATGATTTTTGTTTATGGACTTACAAAATATAGATTCATTAATCTTGAATTTAAAAATTATTATACAATTTTTACTACAAAATGGATTATTTATACTATTAATACAAATAATAATTTGATAACTTAATTATATATATGAACTTTTTATGTATATATAAATGTATAATATTATATATTCAAATTTAGTTTCATATTCACAAATTGGTTCACGATCATACTATTATGTTCAAGCTCAAGTTGTATAATAGTTGAGCGACTTGAACCTTATATATTTATAGATAAGCTAAGCTAAGGTTCAAGTTTTTTTTATAAATAAGCCAAGCTAAGTAAAAAGACTTCATGAAGTCTTTTTACTTTTGATTGACCTCAAAATATAGTGTTGCATGCATAAGTTTTTGAGGTCACACAATTTTACATGTTATTATTTTAACATATACTTTTAAATTGAATTTAAATTCATTATTTATTTAAACACTCAATTAAAATATTGATACATCATATTTAATTTCTTTAAAAAGTATCTTCTCAAACAAAAAAATTCTTCAAATAGTATACTATATAATTCTATATTTAAACATAATCATAATAAATACATATTAATGCTAGAATATATATATATATAAATTCAATTATAATAAATACATAAAATAATCAAATTTCCGATAAAACATAAAATAGTAAAAAGATATATATTATAATGAACTTTTCTATATATTGCACCAGTTTCTAACTAATTTGCTAAATAAATGAACATAAATGAGTAAATTTTGAAGCTAAGTTGGGGTTATTTATGAAGGGTCTGGTTAGCCCTTTCATTTTTGGAAACATTTTCTCGAAAGTTGTCAATACTTTTTCAATTCTCGAGAAAATTTTTTCTAAAAATGAAAATTATTGTGTACCCTTAGAGCACACATTAACAAAATCCATTTATGAATAATTTGATTTAATAAAAATATTGTGATTGTACTAAGTATATAAAAAGAGTATCATAGTCTCAAGATCGATCCCCTGGCTTTTTGCTTTTCAGAACGTGTGTATTACTGATATGAAACACTGCCATGGAATGCCAACCTACCAAGTAATATTTGAAAAGTTCTTGTGTATTCTAAAAGCATCGATCAGAATATTCAATATTGCAGTGATATATGTATATATATAGTTACCTCGCCATTCTTTTCCTGACAAAAGGTGGAATATCATGCAAAGAATAGGGAGAGAAGAACTCAATGGTTTCCCCAATGATGGGAAAGCCCATTGAACCAGGAGGCAGTTTCCCATTGCACTTGGGGTTCGTCTGGGTGTAAATCCAATGGCCGAGCTTAACAAGTATAGCTGTAAGGCACGCCACAAACACCCACATCTTTGCCCGGAATTGTTTTATGAGAAGGAAGCAACTTATGAAGACAAAGATGGTCTGGGGAGTTACTACTTATAGAGAACGATGAATTCAAATTTTAGGGCAATTTAATATTTTAATAATTTTTTTGTCAATTAACGTACACAGTTGACCAATGGTCAATTAGCGTACACAAAAAATCTCATGTGTAGATTTTTTTTTTTTGAAATTTTTTATTTTAAAACAATTCTATCTCATACTAACTTAAATAAAGTAAGCTAAGAAATAGATTTTTTATTTATTTATTAAGGTTTTTATCAAAAATAGGAAAATGAGATAATTTTAAAAGATATATATTTAAAATGTCCTATTTTCAAAAGACATTAATATTAAAAAAAACAAAACTTAGTAACACAATATTTTTACAACAATTTCATAACAAAGTCTAAGTGTAAGTAGGTAAAAAAAAAAAAATGATGTTAGTAATAGATCCAATAAAAACCAATAATAATTTACCACTAAACTTTGTTGTGAAAATATTATAACTACTCAAAAAATAAAAAATAAGATTCTAAATTTTGCTCTATTTTCATAAAAACCTTTGGGTTTTGCACTTTTAGATTTTATGGCAGGAAGATCTCTTCTTCATTCTAGAAAAATCACTAGCCACACAGCAGATCTGCATCTGAACAGATACCAAATAGACACGCCAGCAGCACCCATCACAGGTGAGTCTCTCTCTCTCTCTCTCTGAGATTTCTTGAATCTTGATCTGGTTTGTTGTTTTATTTTTTATACTATTTAGAATCTCTATACTTTCATGTATGATTTTTCTTTTTTGGGCTTGATACATCATACATGCTTCCCTTTCTTTTTTTAGTTTGGTTGGGCGTTTTTCTCTTCTTCTTATTTATTTATTTTTCTTTCTTTCTTTTTGGGTTTAACTAGATGTTGTTGTTGTTGTTGTTTTTTTTTTTTTAATTTTTTTTTTAATTTTTTGTTTTTAACTTTTTTCTTTTGTATTGGGCATGATTTTTCTTTTTGGGTGATTGCCCTTTTTTTGTTGGTGTTCGCTTTTTTTTTTTTTTTTTTTTTTAAAAAAAAAAAAAATTTAATTGGACATCATTTTTTTAATAAGGGCATATGAGTAAATTTACACAAACTCTATTTTCTATCCTTCCATTTTTCACCCTTCAAATCAAACACAAAAGAGGAAAAAATATTTTCTATCCTCCCATTTTTTCATCTCCTCTCCATTTTCTATCCTCCCAACCAAATAGAACCTTAAAGTGTAGACAATATTTTTTTGACAAATTTGAGATTAAAATTTGTTCCATGTCCTACACGTATATGGTTTGTATTCAAAAGCAAAAGCAATACTATTAGCAATAGTGCAATACTATTTAGAATCCCTATACTTTCATTGTATGACTTTTCTTCATCTTGTCATTTGTTATTAAATTAATATAATATTAATAATATATAAATATAATAACCGATTATATGTGTAAGTGAGTGTTTTTTTTTTTTTTTTTGGTGAATAGGTAATGGTTATTGGTTATTTGATTATATGGTTTTGTACTAATTGAATAATTGTTTGTTATTTATGACAAATTCGATAATTATAATGAGAAATGAAATATTTGAACTTTAGATGTATCGGTTAGAAATACCATGAAATGCAAGTAAAGTTATAAAACTCTTGATAAATTTTTTTCTTATAAGTTTTTTAGCAATCTTTAATCATCTCATTCAACTATTTTACATATTTTACATAGTATAGATATATACATATAGTATGGTTAGGAAAAAATTATTAATCTTATTTTCCAATGATTATTTGATGGGCCAACCTTATTTGATGTATTGTCACTCCTGACAATTATATATATATATGAGATGGGTTCAAGTTACACCTGGTGTAACTTCACAAGAGTTACACCTGGTGTAACTTCACAAGAGTTACACCTTTTGTGAACTATTGATTACTATTAGATCTAAGGGTCAAAAAACACTCATAGTAGTATCATTATTACTCTCTAGAAATTAGTAAATTAGGCATTAACTATTTTTATTAAAGGAAAAAAAAAAAAAAAACCACAGCATTAACTCTTTTTTTTTTTCTCGTCCATATCATCATCATCTTCCTCTTGTCTTTGTTTTTGCACTATACTTTCAAGCCTCCACCATTCATAAAATTCTCATAGTTGGGTTGGAAAGCAGCCACAGAGCTTCTCTTTTGTTTATTGGTCTGGTGTTACTAGGTAATTTCATAGTTGATGTTGAGTAGACCACATGTGCTCTAAAACTATTGCAGTGAAAAGATATTTCTTAAATTTGGATTTCCATTACCACCATTAATAATAGTCTTGTATCTATAAAGGAGTTTTTAAGTGGATGGTGCATTTTCTGTTGAAGAAATTTCTTTGTGGAGGAACCATGAGAAGAACTTTGACATTAACTTTAGGAGAGAATCTTGACTAAAATATTTTGTTTATATATAGAGACGTTATATTCAGAATTCTTTCAACAGCGAGCCTAGCAAGAAGAAAAGGACTTGAGAGTTATTTTCAGAATTTTTTCCAACAACGAGGCTAAGATGAAGAAAAGACTTGAGATGTTATTTTCATAATTATTCCAACCACCATTCATGATGGAGGCCTGAAAGTATAGTGCAAAAAGAAAGACAAGAGGAAGAAGATGATGATATGGATGAAAAAAAAAAGAGAGTTAATGCTGTTTTTTTTTTTTTTTTTTTTTCATTTAATAAGAAGAGTTAATGCCTAAATCATTAATTTTTAGGGAGTAATAATGATATTACTATGAGTGTTTTTTGACCCTTAGATCTAATAGTAATTAATGGTTCACAAAAGATGTAACTCTTGTGAAGTTACACCAGGTGTAATTTGAACCCATCTCTCTCTCTCTCTCTCTCTCTCTCTCTCTATAAATATATATATATATATATATATATATATCACGATCATATTGACAAAAATAAATAAACATAAGCAAAGTGTTGCTAAGACAAATGTGACAATGCATTTAGATAATGGAGAAAAATTAAGTGTATAGGCACTGAAATTTTCACAAAAATTTCTGTCCACTCTCACTTTTCTCTGTGTAGTGACCCTAAATGAGGGAGTGACAATCCTATGTGAGGTGTTTGAAATTTTATGTGAATTTTTTGGTGCTTGTAGTAGAATTAATTGATAGAAAAATTATTAGAGTTGTCTAATAGAGTTCTCCCCAATATTATTGATTCTTTTAAGAGTAATATTATACTTACAAACTTTTTTATAATATTTTTACAAACTATTTTGATAGCAAATTCTTATTGGTTCGCATATAGGCACACTACTCACATCATTTTTTTACTTACTAGTAACTACTTGTTAGATCAGTAATTTATAAAAAAATTTGCAACTCTAGCATTTTCCTCATTTTAGTAACCATAAAAAAATTTATAGATCTAAAATCTAAAACAAAATATACAAGCTCAAAAAAATAGCTCAACAACAAAAATTATCAATAGTAAAACTAAAAATAATTAAGTTCAATTAACCAAATTTATCTAAAATAAACAACCTTGCCCTTTAAAAAATTCTAAACAAAAATAATTTTGTTCTTACCCATAAAAAAAAAAAAAATCTCAACAGTTAAGTAGTAACCGAGTCAAAGGTTGCGTGTGTTCTTTGCATATTAATTGGTAGGCGTTGAATGCATTGCATATTAATTGGCAGGCGTTGTTCGCATTCAACGTGAAGATGGAGTAGTTCCAAACTATGAATTGTAGTCTAGGAATTAATAGGCGAACCAATGGAAGAAGAGCTGCTTTTGTTGCAAAATGCATGCAGATCGTGCAAACTTGATCATGCGATATCTTTCAATCCGACGGTCCGATTTGGAAATCGGGCCTACCGTCGTAACCGTTAGAATCTCAAAATTATTTTTATGATATGCAATATGAATTAATGCATGTAATGCAATCATGAATTTTGGGTATATGAATTGTCACTCTAGTCATCTTCCTTGATTAAATAATGGGAGCAAAATCGAGTGGCTACACATATAGTTCTTTTTTTTTTTTTTTTTTTTTTTCCAAAGAGGATGGTGTGCATTTAGAATTTACTGTTTTTGTACTATTTTATATTATGGTTTAGCCTTGGTCCAGTGTTTACTGCATTGAACCTAGTAGGATATTGTTATGTGTCCAAATATTGTCACGTGGTAACATCCTATCTGGTCCAGTGCACAGAAAGTACTGGACCTAAGCCTCTCCCTTCATATTATGAGTAATGGAAATTTGTATGATTCTTTTGTAAAAATGTTTTCATTTATTATTAGTAAGCTGTAAGCGTCTTAATCTAGGATTTAACATACTTGACAAGCTTGTAAACAAATCTCCATATACGTTTTTTGTCATATTTCAATTTTGATTTTGGTAATTATATATAAGTCAAAGTGCTTGACCAACTTATTTCCGAGACAATTTTAGATCACTGTTAAGAGCATCCATCAACCAATTTCACATAGTTAGATACAATTTGTGAAATTGTAAATTAGCCAATGGCAACTGTGGTATTTACCTAGGGAAAAATATAAAAAGTGATAAGTCGGCCAAAAAATAGTTATGTAATCGTTGGGGGAGGAGGGATTTGAAATTTAAACCCTATACTTCTCGACCCATTGGAACACCAAGAAGTATTAAATAAGTTACAAGATTCTTGGCAGCTAAGAACCGCTTAGAATAGAGGAATGGAAGGATCATAGATGTGGAAAGCATGCTTTCATTTTCAGTTTGTGTTTGTACTATCATTTGAATCATTTCTTACTGTTTAGAGTTTAGTTGGACTTTAAGTTAAGAAAATTTAAAAAACGCATCAATTTTATTACAAAGAATTTACAAATTGACATATGCCAATGCTTGTGGATGTGAGTGAAAGAGGATGTTATAAATGCATTATTAATTACCACCCACCCAGTAATAAGAAAATTAACATGGTCTAGGAGGCCATTTTCAACCCAAATATTGGCATAGTTAGTTTGGTCTTGCCCCAGGCTTAGATTGTGTATGAAGCTCCTTCCAAAAGCACCATTTTTGTATGAAAGGAAATTCTTCATTCACAAAGCATTACAGGCAATTTAGATGTTTAGCAAACACTATTGCACATTAATGTATATATAAACACATGGCTACACACACGACAGGTTTAGCATTCACATGATTGCCACGAACTACGGAATTCAGTCAATTGACAACTAGCTTGTGTATGATATTGGGAGAAGATATGAGATAAAACTATCCATCAAATAAATGATGAATAATTCAGAAAAGTTGGAGTCTGGAAATTTCAAGATAATCAAAATTATCAAATATGTCAATAACTATCTTATCTATAAAATTATTAAACTTTAAATTTTATATAATTTAAAATTATACACAAAAAATGAGTTTATAAATTAAATAGTAAATATCTTATTAATACTAATTTGGTGTGTGTTTAGAAGAACAATAACACATTTAATTTAACGGTTGAATTTTTAAAATATTAATTTAATACAAGAAGATATTAACTGATGATAAAAGACTTAATCTTGTCCCATAAATTTATCAATGCATGGACAAGTGTTGAAGTCAGTGGCAAACCTATATAAGCTGAAGCTAAAGTTGAACTTTTAGTTGTCTCATCTGCACATAATCTGGGGTTAATGTCATAAAGCCCATTCAGAATTCTTCAATCACCCTCACATTGGGCCATCTCTTTCATTATTGCCGATATAAACCAGTTATCTTTGCTCTTTTCATTTTGGCTCCTGTTGTTAGGCTAGCCAATTGTGCTACCATGGCGTAGCTGCGAGCACCTTTTTGTAATGTATTTGGAGCCTTTCCCATCTCCAATCTTTCTGCCCACATCTTGGAGGTAGAGATGGCAGATGGACCGGCCCTGAATTTTCTCTTCTCAATAAAATTCATCATTTAGCCAACAAAAAAAAAAAAAAAAAGTGACCGGCTCTTGTTTTCACCACCATTGATCAACAAGTTTTTTTTTTTTTTTTTTTTTTTTTTTTTTTTTTTTTCAACTAGTAAAGTTTCTTATGGTTGAATAAGAGATTTGAGGTTCAATTCCCACCTACATCAAAAATTGATTGGTGTTTTGGTTTGATGATAAAAAACAAAATTATCAGAAGTGACCACCATAGATTGAAACTCTATAAATAAAAAAACAAGAGTTTTTATTTTTTATTTTTTTATGGACCAAATATTAACATTGTTTTACATTAATTGTAGCTTCTATCTTTATTGAGAGTAAGCTTTTGCTATTATGAGTTTTTATGAGTTTTGCTATTGTGAGTTTTATTTCGCCATTAATTTTGATAATTAAGGTCTAAAAAAGCAGAGAATGGGGAAGTGAAAGGTCACCCAAGAGACTTTTATTTTGAGGAACATTCCCCAAAGGGCATTCATCCATTTCCAGGCAAAGCCAACACTTTGAGTTTTGTAGTGTCCTTCGTTCCCGTTCTCTTCCTTTGTTTGGTAATTTGCTTGATTGTCTCTAGACCAAAAAAAAAAAAAAAAAAAAAAAAAAAAGAAAAGAAAAAGGAAATGAAGGCTGTCCTTCTCAAAGAAGGTGTTGTACATGCATTTGGTCCTCCTCCTTAAGCACAATAATTATCTTACACATATAACATATGATACGTATTATTTCTTTTGTAAATATGTGAGCTCCACACTGTATAGGGTTATAATTAATAATTTACCAAAAAAAAAAAAATGGTTATAATTAATATACTGTAAGAATTATGATGCACGTGAATCTCATTTGTGGTTTCATGCAAAAAAAAAACCCTACCCTTATGTAGTTATGTGAGAAGGTGATGTGTTTGTTAAGTTTAATTAATTGGCAATTTTTAGCATTAAGTTCTTTTATTTTTCCATAGAGGATGGCCCGCATTTAAGATTTTCTATTCCTCTATGACATACTTGTACTATTTTTTGAGTCATGAAAATTTGTATGATTCTTTTGTAAGAAATGTTTTCTTTTATTATTAGTAAGTTGTAAGAGTCTTAATTTAGGATTTAACATACACAACACTGCTTGTAAACAAATTTTCACACGTTTTTTTGTGTGTGTGTGTGTGTTCATATTCCTGTTTTGATTTTGAAAATTTAATAAGTCAAAGGGCCTAACCAATTAACTTATCTTGGAGACAATTTTAGACCACTGTTAAGATCATCCATCAACCAATTTCATAAAATCAGACACAAATTGGGAAATTGTAAATTAAATGATGGCAAGTATGGTATTTACGGAGGGAAAAGTATAAAAAGAGATAAGTCGGCCAATGACCATTGACAAAAAAAAAAAAAAAAAAAAAAAAATGCAATCTTTGGGAGGGAGGGGTTTGAAGTTTGAACCCTAGACTTCTCAATCCATTGGAATACTAGAATGTATTAATCGAGTTAATTATAAGACTCTTGGCAACCAATATTGCTTAGAATAGAAGAGTGGAAGGACCATATAGATGTGGAAATTATGATTTCATTTTCAATTGGTGCACTTTATGCTATCATTTGAATCATTTCTTACTGTTTGGTGGGACTTTAAGTTAAGCAAATTTCTAAAAATCATCAATTTTATTATAAAAAGTTTACAAATTGACATGATAATGAATATAATTAATACCAAATAATAATATAATAAATATAAATTTTAATCACTTTTTTGTTTTGTGTTTGAAAGTTCACACATTAACTTATAAGGTTTATATAATAAAATTTATAATATATAGTAAACTCAATGAAAGCAGAAGCAATAAAATTAGTGAGCTATGTGTTTTAAGCCAAGTTCTTATTTTATATACCAGCTAGGTTTTGAACAGCTACTAGCCTTTCAATTTAGAAATAAAAATTGTTTCTCAAAAAGAAAAAACGTTTAGTAATAAAAATTCTTCCGTTCCATTTTAGGTGTTTTACTTTATGTTCCATTAATTATGACTTGCAAGTGAGTTCCAGTAATTAGCTTAACTGATAAAGTTTCTGATGGTTGAATAAAATGTCTAGAGTCTGAAAATAAAGAACACAATCATCATAGGCAGACACTATAAGTTGAAACTCTATAAAAAAGAAATCACGACTTGCAACACATTCTTTTTTCTTTCCTTATAAAACACCCAAAGTTTAAAATTAAAAAAAAAAAAAAAAAATTATTAGAAGCATGACATAATACAATTAGTCTTGCAAGATTTTTTATTTTATTTTTGGAACCAAATATTTAGCATTACGTATTTAATCAAACATCCATTTCTTTCTTTATTATTAGTAAGCTTTTACTTCTTCTCCAAAAAAAGGAGTAATAATTTTATTTATAAAATATGAAAGTTCACACATCCATTTGTAAGGTTTATATTTAAATATCACTAATATTACTTGATAGGGGTATTTTTGGCAGAAAATTAAAGCCCCCAAATGCGCCCTTCCAGGATGATGGCGGCGCCTACGTACCCGTTAGCTCCACGTAAACCGACAGGAGTCCTAGGCCGACGACTTGACCATTTGATGACCCCCCGGGTTGCGCTTGATAGACAGCTCTATAAGGCCAACAGGACACCTCTAGGAGGCCGACAGGAAACCCGTTAGGGGCCGACGAGGAGGGTAACCGGCGGGTCCACCATGGCCTTGCTTGGTCCCCACGCATGCCTATACATGGTAATGCCTTGCGCACCGCACCAAATAAAACCCAATACTCACCCATATCTCCCTTACATGGAAAGGGGCCTTGAAATCTTGGAAGCCCTACTCACTAAGCCCTCTTCGCAAGGAAAGATCCCTACATTCAAGGGATTCCGATTCACCACTCACCGCTATATAAACTCCAGACCTCCACTTCTCTTAGGTACGCGAAAAATCCCTAGCTCTCTCACTATAGAGTTCTTAGAGATTTCTCATTCACTAACTTGATCTTCGGAGGGTTCTATGTTTGGTCTATTTGTTGTTATTTCACAGGTATCCATCGGAGTGCTTTGGAACCTACAACTCATTGACGATCTCAGAGCATCATCATCATTACTCTTTCATTTATATAGTAAAATCAATGAAAGCAGAAGTAATAAAATTACCAAATGAGCTATGCGTTTTTTGCTCCTTTACAATAACATCAACAAAAACCTTTGGAGCTGAACCCAAAACAAAACAACCAGAAAATCTATTATAGAGAGACCAAGATCCTAAAACAAGAGCAGCACTATTGGACTCTAGGGGTCCACTTAAACTCTAGTCTGCAACATGAGGACTTTAGCCTCAAAGTATCCTGAGTTAGAATTGAAATTCTCCATTGGACTACTTAACTAGGATTAGTGAGAGCATCTCTATATACCTTGGCATCACTCTCAATAATTGCTACTTCAATACCATGAGACACCACCTGAAGGGTTGCCCAATTAATTGCTTTCTCTTCTGCTTGGACAGTGATAGTGGTTTCCACTAGTTTTGAGAGAGCAAAAACCAATGCCCCTCTCCAATCCCCAGCAACAATCACAACATAGGACCAACTATTGCCAATGGTTGCATCACAGTTAACTTTGACTGTACCTTGTGGAGGATTTGACCATATGGAAGACCTAGCTGGGGTTAAACCATGATAGCTTGGCTGAAATGCCAAAGAAAACCCCAGACAACGAGCTACAATATTTTGCCTTAGTCTGTCAGGACATAGTTGGGCACTTTCAAATGAGGCTATATTTCTAGCCTTCCAAAGCTGTTCTACAATCACTGCACCCAAAGATAGAAATTAACTGGGTCTTCTCAAGAGAGTTTAGGTTCCAATTAGAAGGAGGTGATATTATCAGCTCAATAAGTTGGTTTGTAGAGGACAAATTGAGGTACTCAATTCTTATTCCTCCACTACATTCAAACCATAGGCCTCTAGCCAGTGGGCAATAAACAAAGATATGCAGAGCAGACTCCAAAGGTGCTTCACACATGGGGCGGCTCAATATTTGGAATGAACCTCGCCAATTTTTCTTTTGTCGGCAAAACGTCAGAGGCTATGCGCCACAAAAGCATTTTTAGTCTTTCATGGATTTTTGTTTTCCAACTACCAGCCACCACTGCATTTGATCCACCACTATCATGGGCTGTTAAATCCCAATAAACTGATCGAATTGAGAAATTACCATTTGCAGCTTTGGTCCAAATCCATTGATCCTGTCCACAACTCCTCCTTGCTGGCGTTTTCTTAATTGCATTTGCTGTTTGATCATCAAATAGAGATTGAAGTTTTGCTTCATGAATCATAACATGCAACATACTCTTTTTAACGTATCCAATCGATCATCCATTTCTTTCTTTATTAATAGTAAGCTTTCTAACTCTAAAAACAAAATTAGTAAACTTTCTGTTTATTAAAAATAAAAAAGTATTAAAATAATTTTGATATGAGAAGTGCTAGATCTATAATATTTTCATAATAGTTTATAAGCAGTAAGTTATTATTAGTTCTAATTTAAACTTACCAATTAAATTACTTTTTTTCCCGCAATTAAAGGTTATTAAAAATCTACTATTTAGGATTTGTTGTAAAAGTATTGTGAAAATATAGTGTACTTTTCTTACAATATAGTGGCTTGGTAACAAATGTGATATCAAGTATTTTCATAGGCCACGTCCCTACATACCAGCCTATTTGTTTTTTCTCAGAATTTTAGGAACAATGTTGTTGCACAATTATAGATTAATTACAAGAACATAAACAACTTTGGCATTTTATTTTATACATATTGAATTAGCTGGGGGAACCACAATTCATATTTTCCAATAGCAAATACAATACCACATTAAACCAAGAAACTAAATATATTTATACCATATCAATAATTACATCCCAAATGTCTAGAATGTTATACACAAAATAATACATCCCAAGTGTCTAGAATATTATGAGGCGCACCTATACTACAATTTCACTATTGCACATTGAGTTTCAAAAATGTAAGTCACAAAACAAACAACACTCCTAATAGAAAATACTCCACCTTTTCTCTCCATGCAAGCCACCCGCTTGCTCCCAAATAACAACCCACCACAGCATACTATATATATTTACTTAGACAAAATATGAGAAATTGACAAAAAATTGAGCAACAGTATGTCAACATTCACAAAACAAACAACACTCCCAATATACTCCACCTTTTCTCTTCATGCAAGCCACCCACTTGCACCCAAACAACAACCCACCACAGCATACTATATGTATTTACTTAGACAAAATATGAGAAATTAACAACAAATTGAACAACAATATGTCAACATTCACAAAACAAACAACACTCCCAATATAAAATACACCACATTTTCTCTCCATGCAAGTCACCCGCTTGCTCCAAAACAACAATCCACCACAGCAGTAATGTAGACACATTATTTTACAATTTAAGGGAATTAAGAAGTAGATCTTACTCACCCTTTAGCAATCCCAGTGTTTGCCAATGGAAAGAAGAAGGTAAACTTCAAACAAGCTGCCACTCCTGCAAAAGTGAACTGACCATTACTCACTACTATGATAACTTAAATGACGTAAATTAGGTCAATTCCTGTCTAAAACCATGTAACAAGTGAAGCACAGTATAGGCTTGTTTTAGTTTTGATATAAGATTGAAAATTAGCCTTGAAACTATTGGTAGTCGTATTTGATGCCATGATGTCGGGACTCCCTACACAGAAGGAAAATTTTGTTGGGTACTACTATAATCCTTAGCTATAGCTATGACTTTCTTTAATTGCATGATATTCCCATACAATTTTAAGTTCGTTTGTTTGTTGGAATTAAAGTAAAAAGAAAATCTGTTTGTTTATGGTTATATGTGTGTCTATAGAGTATATATAGTAATCTATGTCCCTCCTTAAATTTTTTGTATTCCTATGTAAGATGATTCCTAGTCTTCATGAACAAGCTTATTTATAGAGTAATGACATTTTGATTAGTAATAGCTTTACTTAAGTAATCACAAAGCGTAACAGAAAATTACAATAGCAGTAAATGATAATAAACCAAAACACAAAACTGCAAAGGAAGTAAATGACAATAAACCAAAACACAAAACTCAAACAATATGATCCATAAAAACAAAGAACTACAATAATTCTTTACATCAAAATGGTAAAGGTTGAGCACGAGAAAATAAATTCATAGCTATAAATAATTATAGATATAAACCCATTCAAAACTTTGTTTTTAAATAATTCGGTGACAGGAATTTACAAAAGGATGGGTGGAGGGAAAGGTCAGGGGTTCAAAAACCATTAGGCATGTGTGTGATTACCATTCACAACAACAACAAAAGGAGAGAGAAAAAGAAAGAAAAGAAACCTAAGAAACTATTGCTAGGTTGCTTCCTCATTTAGAATAAACTGTTACCGTCTATTCAAACGAAAATGACATCCATGAGACCTAGTTACTAAGCATGCAAAACGTGCAAGAAAAAACCAATTGATTGTGTTGATATTTGTAACTTATAAAACAGCTATGAAAAAGAAAACATACTAAGTGGAGCAAAGGGCAATTGGGGCTGGCTCTTTTTATTTTGAAATATTTCCTATGCTTTTTTTTTTCTTTCTTTCTAATAAAAGCTCCTTTGGATTCTCAATTTTCTCTAGATAGTGACAAGTTTAATTCATTGCTTTGAAACTATTGGTTCGATCGTGTTGTAAGTTACCATAACTATTTTGAGTTATAATCAAGTTGGCCGGTACAACCGCCATAGTTATCCATTATTTTTGTGCATTACTTTGAAGTATGTTATCTCTAACAAATATTATTTTGTTTTCCATCTATTTTTTGATTGCACTACCACTCCCATATGTTGCATTCTTCATCTACTACTTCATCTTAGTCAGTGTTTACTGTTCTTTCTGTTGTTGGTAGGCTGAGCCTCCTGTTCATTCAAACTGTTCATTATCTTGTGCTTATCTGTTTAAGCTAATCTTTTGCTTCCCAGATCATCTTCTTTTTCCTATCTTTGTGTTTAGCCCAAAGTTTGTTGCAAGATGTGTACTAAGCCAGGTTCTGTGAGGACATGTTATCCAGTAAGTCTAGGGAGTAAGTTCCTGTTTATGTCAGTTCTGTTGCCCAGTAAGTCTAGAGTACCGAGGTTGAGTGTGAACCAGACCAATCCCCAGTTAGCCGTTAGCCAGGAAGGCGTTGAGGCGTTTTGAGGGAGATACAGGGTTCATATACACTCAGTAATAGGGAATAGCGGCCGTTAGTAGCAACAGGAGACATAGAAAGGCGTCTGAAGCGGCTGTAAGTTGGTAACATATCATAGAAGGCATCCATACACACCCTGTTTCAGATCTAAGGTTAGATCCAGAAATTGGAAGATAGAAGCAGTCTAGGTTGTAATTGATTTCTTAAGCTTTTAAATCCAGGATGATAAATAGGATGTTTAGAAGGAGTGACTCATCCACTAGCAGTAGATCCAGCAGTACAACCCTCCCTGAGATTCCAGCAGAAGATGGAACCATCAACAGTGAGTCGTACCAGCTTTCAGATCTAGATCAGAAGTTAGGAGATTGGAACATACCCAAAGTTCCCACAACCCAGATCTACAAGTCATCTTCATGGTCCCTGAAAAAGTCTTTCAGAACAGACTACCATGTTAGGACTATAGAAAAGATCTACAGCATCAACAAGGAGTATGAGACATGCTACTTGTTATCCCCTGCCGCTGTTAAAGCCCACAGGGAAAATGATCACAAATTCCTCCACATAGGCCTAGTCCAAGTCGGAGTGAAACCATTGATCCGAGAAGGGTTGGATAATTCAATCCTTATGGCCCTTAGAGACACCCGTCATCTCAGATTTAATGACAGTCTTCTAGGCACCATTGAATCCAGTTTGTCAAACGGTCCAATTCATTTCGACTGTTTCCCAAACCTCACAGTTGCGCTTGACGACCCTCACATCATGAAGGTCCTCACCCTCAACATCAAAACCCATGGAACCCTCGTGTTACATGGCACCAGACAACTTGCCCTTATATACAGAGTGTATTATAAGTGCATGAGGACGAACATGTCCATCCAGGCAGTTGATAAGAGAAAGGCAGGAGAGACCACTCTTATCCAAACCCCTGATGTTAGATCCACAGTCCGGGTACCAAGAACCCTGAAATGGACTGATGTCACGTTCCCGACCCATTGGACGATAGAAAATGAAAACTATCCTCTACAGGTCCAAAACCCAGTTAGGAATCCCGACTTAGATTTAGTCCAGCAGTTAGCCGATGGAACGGTTAGACTAAGCTTTGACCAATCTAGGTTTCGATCACCCTTAGCTGATGAGCCCAGGTCTTCAGAAGATCTGTACCAAGAACCAAGGTCCAGATCCGTAGATCTACGCCAACCCCATAGGCAGCCACCTATCCTTCTAAGAGATAGACCTGCATCCCAGTGTAGTTCGTCAAGAACGCGAACTCCATTCCCCATGTCTAGAAAAGACTTAGGTCCGCTGTTCCAAGGTGTCAAAGACCATTCCCAGGTTAGTACCCCTTGCTACGCAGCCAGACAAGACTCAGTTGCTGATCAAGAAGAAGACAGCACTAGTCAAGACAGTCTTAGACCTCCCTCACCATCAGGAACTGATATGAGAAATCCTATTCAGCAGGAACCTGAATACGACCATCAGCTCATGATGATGACCAGAGAAACCGAACCAGTAGAGTTCACCCCAGATATGGTCGCTCTCGAAAGGGACTTTAGTTCTGAAGAAAACAGAATTAAAAGAGAAGCCTATAGAGCCAACCATACCCAGGAACAAAAGGTTGAAGTTTTGGAGAAATGGAAGTTATTCATGAAAGAGGTAAAAGCAGATTATCCTTTCTTTGAATACTTTGAGAAACATTTCCAATGGCATAAAAAGAACTGTGTCATTACCAAAACCAAACCTCCAGAAGTAGAGAAACCTCCCTCTCCTTCACCACACATAAATGTCTTAGAAGCTCACATATCCTCTAGCAGTTCTAATGAACCCTCCTCAGAAAGTGAAAAGGAGACAGAACCCCTAGATGACCAGCTTAGTGGCACACCCCCACTTCCTCCTAAGAAATGGATATCCAAGTTTAGAGGAAACCCAGCCTTCAAAGACTTCCACAGGCAGAAGATTGTTTCCAGAGAATATAGAAGACAAAAGTTGTTAAACAATGGCTTCTATAAGAAAGGGAACCCCAACCCTATTACCAATCTTAAGCCTAAAGCAAAAGGAAAGTGCTTTAAGTGTGGCAAGAAAGGACATTTCAAGAAAGAATGTCCAAGTATATCCCCTACCCATTCATTGGTATCCAAAGAAATCTCCAAAGTCTTAGAACTTGACCATCCAGAAATTATGTCTCCCAATAGTTCTATTGATAGAGAAATCGGCCAGATTTACCAATCCTCATCTTCTCCTAGAGCCTCAGATAGCACCTCTAGTAGTCCAGATGAAGTCATACCATGCCAAGATAGCTGTTGCAGGAACAACACTATCAAAGTTCTTTCTCGACAAGAAGAACTCCTCCTAGATCTCATAGAACGGATCAAGGACCCAAAAGAGAAATCTCAGAGACTTGAAAAGTTCCACAGAACCCTAGTCAGGGAAACTAGTACATCCAAACCTAGGTTTCAGGAGCCCAAAGTCGATTTGGAAAAGATCTACAATAGATTCCCCAAATCCAAGAAAGAGATTACAATCCAAGATCTCCAGAAAGAGATTAAGGATACCAAAATTGAAGTAAGAAACCTTGAGCAAGACTTAGTCATCCTCCGTGTTGATCATGGTCTTATGAACCTTAGGGTCAAAGAAAGTACTTCCCAAGAAGGCAATGAGGACAGAACCTCATGGCAGAACCCTTCTGATAAAGAAGTTGATAAAACCGTTAATCCTACTGCAAACATGGAACCAGAGCCATCCAATGGACCGCTCTTGCAAACCATTAGTCGGATTAACTTCCAGAAATGGCATTCCAAAGTCAGGATTGTCATAAACAAAGATTTTGAATTCGAGGTAGTTGCCTTAATAGATTCAGGCGCTGATCTCAACTGCATTCAAGAAGGAATCATTCCCTCAAAATACTTCCGGAAAACCAAGGAAAGGTTAACTTCCGCAAGCGGTGGGAAAATGCAGATTGAATTCAAGATCCCAAAAGCTCATGTGTGCCAGGACAATGCGTGTTTCAAAACCACCTTTGTTCTAGTTAGGAATATGACAGATAGGGTCATCTTAGGAAACCCTTTTATGTGTCTGTTGTATCCTTTCACCACGGATAGTGAAGGAATCACTACCCACCCTTTTGGCCAACCAGTCAAGTTTAAGTTTCTTAGGAGCCCAGAACCTAAAGACATCAACAGTCTACAAGAGGTTTCCATCTCCAAGACCCTTAACCTTATTCAAGCCAAAACCCAGAACATTGAGTACCTTAGTAATGAACTAAGCTACAAGAGGGTTGATAAGCAATTAGCTTGCAAAAGTTACCAAACAGAGGTTAGGAAGTTTGAAGAAGAACTTAAGCGAGAAGTTTGCTCTGATCTTCCCACAGCTTTCTGGCATAGGAAACGGCACGAAGTTGCTCTTCCCTATGAAAAAGATTTCCATGAAAAGAACATCCCAACCAAGGCCAGACCTATCCAAATGAGCCAGGAACTCATGGATACTTGCAAGGCAGAAATAGAGGATCTTCTTAGAAAAGGAATCATCAGAAACTCTAGGTCACCATGGTCCTGTCCAGCCTTTTATGTCCAAAAAAACGCTGAGATTGAGAGAGGTGTCCCTAGACTTGTCATCAACTACAAACCCCTTAACAAGGTCTTAGAGTGGATAAGGTATCCTATCCCCAACAAAAGAGACTTAGTTAACAGGCTTTGTAAAGCAGTGGTTTTCAGCAAGTTTGACATGAAGAGTGGTTTTTGGCAGATACAAATCAGAGAGCCTGATAGATACAAAACAGCCTTCACCACACCCTTTGGTCATTACGAATGGAATGTAATGCCCTTTGGTCTTAAAAATGCACCTTCTGAATTCCAAAACATCATGAATGAGATTTTCAATCCATTCTCCAGCCATATCATTGTGTACATTGATGATGTACTCATCTTCTCAGAATCCCTAGACAAACATTGGAAGCATCTCAGAACATTCTTCCAAACCATCAAAAGAAATGGTCTTGTTGTCTCGGCCCCGAAGATTAAGCTTTTCCAAACAAGTGTCAGGTTCTTAGGTTTTGACATAAAACATGCAGTCATTAAACCAATTGATAGAGCCATCCTCTTTGCGGAAAAGTTCCCTGATGAGATCCTTGATAAGACCCAACTCCAAAGGTTCTTAGGATCCCTCAATTACATTGCTGATTTCTATCAAAATCTTAGGCAACAGTGCAAGCCCCTCTTTGATAGACTTCGAACCAATCCTCCTCCTTGGACATCCACTCATACATCGGTTGTCCAACAGGTCAAGAAATATGTCAAGACACTCCCTTGTCTAGGAATCCCCTCTGAAAATTCCTTCAAGGTCGTCCAGACAGATGCCTCTAACATTGGTTATGGTGGCATTCTCCTTCAGCGTGTTAGTCCTACTTCCCCTGAACAAATTGTTTGTTTTCATTCAGGAATTTGGACTCCCACCCAGCTCAATTATAGTACTATTAAAAAAGAGATTTTATCTGTAGTACTATGCATTTCAAAATTCCAAAGCGATCTTTTGAATCAAAAGTTTTTAATACGGATTGATTGTAAATCTGCAAAACATGTTTTAGAAAAAGATGTTCAAAACATTGCATCAAAACAGATTTTTGCACGATGGCAAGCCATCCTTTCAGTCTTTGATTTTGACATAGAATTCATTGCAGGAACCCAGAACAGTATACCTGACTTCCTAACCCGTGAATTCTTGCAAAACCCACTCCAAAATGTCCGGGAAGAAACCCGTACAACCCCAACCTCCCAAATTGCCTAAACCAACCACTAGGAGTACAAGTCAGGCTCAGAACCCTGGCCCCTGTACAAGTCAGGCACAGAACCCTGGCCCATTGGTACCTTTTTCTTCCTCCCCAAAGACCTTACCTGTGTCTTCGTCTGTTGTTGCTAATCTTTATTTGGTTTCCACAATCCCAAAACCAAACTACCAAAGGCCCCAAGGACAACACAGTTACAGTTCTGCCTTAGCCACACTCCCTCCTAAGGCAATTTCTCCATACACAGTAGAAGATCCCCTCGGCCCCATCATGCCTAGGCAATCTTCTTTCACCCTACCTCCCAAAACAGGAAGAGCTCCTTACATCAAGAAGCCCTTTGTTCAACACATCTCTTATATTGAGTCCCACATGGCCCATATATCAGATCCTCTGGCCTTAGCAATAGAAGTATTGCCCCATGAATGGCATTTCCTTCCCAAAAGCCCAGAGAAGAACATCAAATTCTATAAAGGCATTCTCATCCAAGAAAAGTCTGCCCGAATAGAAGACATCAGAGAAAGGAATAACCCCTCCAAAGTCTTGTTCCATAAATTCATAATTCAGAGTTTTGTAAGCTGTAAAGATTGGGGACACCCCTCTTCACTCAGAAACCTTACAGTACTCAAGGGATCAGAACCCCTGTACAATTATTATGATTATATGGATGCCTTTGAAAAGGTTTTATTCTTCCAAAATGACACTTATGACCACTCATGGTTCATTCAGTTTGACAGGAATTTCAAAGGACAGACACCTTCGTGGTTCCTCAAGTGGTGGGAAATGTTCGGATCAATTCCACAAAACTTCCCTGAACCCCTTCAGGACGCACTAAGATATTTCAGTTCAAGATTCCAGACTGACAGGCATTCTTCCCAGTTTCCAGCCATCTTGCATATGACAGTTCAATACAAGATCCACTGGATTAGCATGTGGAATTATGCTATCAACAGAAATCTACTCGATAGGGAATTCTTTGTAAAATGGTGGGATAGGTTCAGATCAACCGACATCATCTCCAGAATTTACAACGACTTTCCTCTTCCAGTCCAGAGAACCATTGCTCATCGCACCAGATCACAGTCCAGTCTAGACTCCGCTCAATTCACCGGAAAATCTAGCAGAGAACTCAAAGATCTTGCCCAGCAACTGCTTCTCCAATCAGATCTTTTAGAGTCAGAGGAAAAGAACTCTCCTGCCTCTTCTGAAGCCTCTTGTAGTCGTACTCCAAATAACCCATTCCAGGATGCCCAAGATCCTTATGATGGCTATAATTTGGATAGCGATTAAAGTTCCAAGACAGCTCCAGAAGCCCTAATGTAGCTCAAGAACCACCTTTGCCAAACCGGTTACTATTCAGAACAGTACCCGCACCCGCAAAGCTGCCGACAGAAGCTACCCTCCACTGCACAGTGCCAGAACACTATGCAGAGTTACTATTCGGAAAAGCAAGGGGACAAGACACTGTTCCAAACAGTGACCAGCTACTGTTCACTCTACAGTACCCCGACAGAATCATCCAAGTTACTATTGCTTTCGGTGGAAAAGATATTCACCCAAGTAAAAGCAATTTACCTTCCGTGATTTCCGTCCGCAATTCCAGCTGCTTCCTGACGCATCCCAAGGCTCCCTCCATCTATATAAGGCACCCTTGGCCACAGCTATCAGCAGGATTAATTCAGCAGAATACCTCATTGCCTCAGTTTTACATTTGTACTCAGAACTACATTGTAAACCTCTATGGCTCTTACACTCCCCCTAGCTTATACATATATATATATATATATATAAATATTGGGGGTGTTAGTGACATTGACCGAAAAATCCTCATTATTTTACACCACAATTTCAGTGGGGGGTTAGAAATATAAGTCAATCATCAATTGGCCTAATACAGAAAAATATTGGGGTTTAGGGACACAAATCATAGATGATCTAGTTCTACCATAATCTCTTAACTCTATTCAGGAAAAAAACAAATGAAGGATCCCATATATATATATATATATATATATATATATTTTATTACAAGGATCTCATATCTTTGATACAATTGCATTGCATACAAATATTTTTTTTTTATTATTCCAATCATACTGTCACTTCTTTTATTTTTGGTAAAATTGAGTATCATGGTCAAGGTAGAAATCGATAAAATATGTTTAGAAATAATTTTCTCAAATTTGATTACAAGACTTGTAGTTCAGGTTATGCTATTAATCCAATTAGAGCATGGAATAAGATATATATTATCACTTAAAAGAGTAAAGAACAATCAGCAATTTCATTACCCTCTTAAGGAAGGAAGGTTGGTAAAATATCATATCATCATAAGTCAATTATGTCGTCAATTCCACAAGGGATCAATGTTTGTTTTATTAGTCCATACATTATTTTTATTTCGTAAAATCTTTTTATATCCTCTTCACACTATTCTTTTTTTCTTCTTTCTCTTTTTGTAAATTTAAATGCCAATTGAACTATCACCATATTAAAGCAGAATATATATTAAATAAACTAGTTGCTAACCCATGCAATGCACGGGTAATTAAATAAAAGAAAATTAAATTACCTCACATTAAAAGAAAAAACTAAAAGAATCAATGAGAGAGTGATTTTCCCACCATGAAAAAGAAAAAATAAAAGAAGAGATTGAGAAAGGAAAAAAAAAGGTGTAATGTTACATTAAAAGTTAAAAGAAAAGGCTAAAAGAATAAATGAGAGACTGATTTGCCCCCCCAAAAAGAAAAAGAAAAGAAGAGATTGAGAAAGAAAAAACAAAAGTGTAATGTTGGAAACTAAAGCAACAAAGACAATGGGGGAAACTATTTGCAAAGAATTGCAACCTTTGTATGTTTGCTTGACTCAAAGCCAAAATCCCAATTCAATTTTGCAACCAAAAAAAAAAAAAAAAAACATACAGCAGCCTCACTACACAAATCCACTTTTTGCTCTAATTTATTTTGCAAATCAAACACTATCAAGAATTTCAATAAACACTATTGCAACATCTATCTCTGTTTTAGGCATTTAATTTACACATAAGCCATACAGCAATAACTATCACAGTTGCTCTGTTGTGAC
The DNA here is from genome assembly GCA_030021035.2 of Notholithocarpus densiflorus. Taxonomy (NCBI): domain Eukaryota; kingdom Viridiplantae; phylum Streptophyta; class Magnoliopsida; order Fagales; family Fagaceae; genus Notholithocarpus; species Notholithocarpus densiflorus. The sequence continues at coordinate 543,717 of JARYZH020000021.1, forward strand.
AATTGTGACCCAAGCATTCTCCTTCTAGAATCTTATCTCTTTTCTTTAAACTTGCATGTCAATAAGTAAGAAGGTTTTCAAAAGTGAATTCAAGTAAAAATCACATTTACACAAAATCTAAGCAACCTAAACTCACTTTAGGTCTTATAATTAAGCATTTGGTTTTTATTTTGATAAGATTAAAACCTTGCTCATAAACCTTGAATTAAAAGAACAAAGTTGAAATAAATTAGTAGACCAAAGGGCCAAATTGGATGCAAAAACACAATTTCACTCCTACTAACAAATAAAAAGAATATGTAGGAGGGAAAATCCTAAAATTAAAGTAAAAACATAACTAACCATTTTATAAACTCCAAGCGACGAAGAATGGCAACTCCCCAATTCAACAACATCTTTACCAAAGAATGCCTGCTATGACACATAAAAAAATGTACCTCCTGTATCACAAAAAAATTCAAATAAAAAACCCACCAAAAGGTACCTCCTGCTCAATCATAAAAGGATTTTTGAGCTAATCATAGCCTCACTCTCAAAACAATTTTTGGATCCAAACATGTTCCAATTTTTTCAAAAAAAAAAATTAAAAATCTTTTGCTAAGGTTCACATCATAGTAAAACACAAAACTGTTAAAACCCAAGACCACTATCACATTCGCTTCACAATAAAAACATTCTAGTTGACCATGAATTAACATATTATGCAAACAACAAATGATGTAGCATAAAACATAGCCCAAACATGAAACCATATAAAGGTAATGGCTTATAGGGATTTATCACACACTCATTAGACTAATTTCATTCATATAGCAAAACGTGAAAATACCCAACAACATTATAATCATTGATTTGAAACAACTTGTCGCATGCACACACTGGCCACATAGATAACCTCAGACATGCATGCAAAGAGTCAAGTTTAGAACCTAATTATTTTTTTGATAAATAAGCGCCAATTTGTATACAAATTTCATAGAAAGTTCTAAGAAAATTTTTTTGATAGGTAGAAAGTTCTGATGAATGATCAAAAATAAGAACGAATCAAAAGAATTGGGCAAAAACATTATGCACCAAGTTCTGTAATAGGGACACTTGAGAATTACAAACGTCTAATGAGATGAGCATGCACAATAGGCTTCAACAAAAATTCATTCAGAAAAAGAAGATACTGAGCTTACCGTAAAACTACCACATTCATATATGTCCTAATAAGTTATTGGTTGTGCCCATCGCGCTACCCAGTCTAGTTGGTTAAGTCCAAAAATTCCATGTCCTCGATCAACATCTGATGGTTCCTCTTTAACCCTCTTCTTCTTCTTCTCTAATAAGTAAAAACCCAGATAGCAAGCCAAAAAAAAAAAAAAAACACATGTGAAACTTATGAAAGTAAAACTTGTGGGATTTGATCTTCAATAACAATCTAGTAGGCTCTTCAATATTAACTATAAATATATATATATATATATATAAAATATTAAAAAAAAAACCCCAGAAATTGAAAACCCTAAAAACAATTTAGGTAGAATTTGATTTTCAACAAAAACAATGACACCTATGGTTGTGCCCTAGCACCGTCCTCTAGGTTTCTACGAATTGCGTTTGAGAGAGAGGTAGCGTGAAGAGTGAAGAGAGAAGTGAGGGGTTGTGCTTGAGTAATTATCGAAACTTAACTTTTAAAATTTGGAGATAAATTATCAATATTTGAGTTTAAGTTTAAGTTGGACTTGTTAGAGAGATAGAGTTTCACTTCTTATTAAGTTTAAATATTGTGCTGACGTGAAAAATTGTGAGAGTTTCAGAGGTTTCGGTTATATATATATATATATATATATATATATATATATATATATATATATATATATATACTAGTATTATACCCGTGCGATGCACGGCTTAATCAAAATTCAAATGTAAACAAATTTTTTTATTAATTTACTTAATATTAAACAATAAAATAGACAATAAAAAATAAATGAATATTTTACTTTTGAGTTATATAATGAATGCATATTGTGTGAGACTAAAGTGTTATAAAAGCATATATATGTCTAAAATAATTGAATGGAAGATGGTAGATGTAACTAATATAAAATGAGATACATAAAAGAAATATAAAAGGATTTTGCATAATATATTGAGATTTAAGGCTCAAGTAATATTTAAATGGAAAAAACCTTGAATTTAATAATTAAAAGCTATTAAAAAAATGATTGAAAGTATATTTAAGTGGAAACCTTAATTCAGTAATTAAGAACAATCTAAATAACTAAACATTTAAAAATCTAAAGCAGAGAGACTTACATGAAAATTTAATTTTTGTCCTTGAAAGCATGGGAGAAGACACCAAAACTTGAGTGATTTTCACCCAACCAAATGAAATAAATAAATAAATTCATTAGCATTGAGATATGATGAGAATTGAGAAGTGATACCTTTCAATAGTAACATCCTTTTTGGCCTTTACTTGTGAACAATAATCTCTATTATTTGATCTCTCTCTCTCTCTCTCTCTCTCTCTCTCTCTCTCTCTCTCTCTCTCTCTCTTTTATTGACAAAATAAAATAAGTAGCACCAAAAAAAAAAAACTACTTAGCATGATATTTGCTATCTAGTTCACCTAATTAAGATTTTTCAAATAATGCTTAAACTACAAAGAGAATGGTAGACAGTAGCTTCCCAGTTAACAATATGAGTAATACGAATAAATAAAAAATATATAAATAAAGAAGAATAAAAAAGACCAACAAAAAAAAGAAGAAGGTAATTGAGGCATAAATATAATAAAATAAGTGAAGGGGGAAAAATGTCTTACTTTTTCTTTGGAGATCATTAAGTAATTCTTTACATGCAATGGACAATTTATCCAGGTGTGGTGTTCATGTTGAAGCAATTTGTCCAATATGCAAAACTTCAAATGAAACTGTACTAAACAAAACATAAGCGTGCTATTGTTGAGTGTAATTCATATATAATATACAAAATAATAAAAAATCATGTCTAACTCTTTTTAATATTGATGCTCAAACAATAACCATATAAATAGGATAAAACTAAAGGAAATTAGGTTAAACAAAAGACAAAAAGTACACAAAACCTATTCAATTTGATGGAAAAAAAAATTAAAGTAAACAAATACATAATAAAATAAAATAATAAAAAAAAGCGTAAGCAAATACATATGTGTAAGATTGTAGGTAGAAGAAGGGAAGAATAGAGCAAAATAACCGTATCGTAGGTATTTATTATGAATTATCTTATATATATACACTCCACATTAAAGAAGTTGATATGAACAAAAAGTCTAATGTATATTAGATGGATATTTGTTGTTTTCATTTTACGTGTAGTAAAAAAAAAAAGAGAGAATTATATATATAGACCTAAATGTGTACTTTAAAAAATTATTCGATAAAAAATTTGAATTGTAATCAAATTAATATTTTTATCAACCTATAGATTATAGGTGAAGAAAAATTATATCTATCTTTTTAAATTCTAAAAACTTTTATGCAAATTTTTTTAAGAAGATTTTACATGTAGTAGGTGTAGTAGTATAATTTATATAAAAAGATAAGGATTAGATGGACCTTTTTTATGTGTGCTACGTACATTGATTTTTTTTTTAAATTAAGATTCTTTTCAACTTATATATTATAATAAGAAAATGATCAGATGAAGAATTTGAATTGTAATCAAATTAAGATTTTTATCAACTTAGAAATTATGGAAGAAGAAAATTTTTATATATATCTATATATATATATTTGAAAAAGTTGATAAGAATAATTAGGTTGTGTTCTTTCTATCTAAAAAAATTACTGCAATTTTTCAGTTGATAGAGTTTAACATAAACTCAAACTTAGGTAGTTTTAGGTCCTTTAGGATAGTTACAAAGCTATCTCATAAAAAATGAACTATATGTATACACATGAAAGATGGTGTATGTTAAATATTATCCCTTAATTAAGAAATATATCTTAACAAATAAAAAAAAATAATGTTAATCTAATTTTATTTCAATTCAAATACATAATCCTTGACCTTTTGAAGAATTTGGATTGTACTTATCCCTTAATCAAGTTTTGTAGCTTGATATTTTGATAAAATAATATTAATTTAATAATAATAATTAATAAAATTTAAGTTGCAACTTGAGGAAAAAAAAAAAATGAGATGAGATTTAAATTTTGAAAATTTTTAAAATAGACTTTTAATTAGAGTATAATTAAAATTTTGGAAATTTAGATGATAAAATATTATCTGTATATATTAAGAGGATTCAGAAAGTTAGTTATTGCTTTTTTTCCTGTCAAAAATACCCCTAAATTAATTAATCAACAACTTAAAAATGAGGTTAAAATAGTAAATTAGAAAAAGAAAGTTAGTTATTGCTTTTTTTATTGTCAAAAATACCCCTACCTAAAACTTAAAAATGGGGTTAAAATAGTAAATTGACAAAAATAATAAATTCCTACTACGTTGAAATTCCTTCTTGCTTCTAATAAACTCCTACTTTTACGTTGATTTAAATTCCTACTTCTACTCACTAAGTCCCTACAAAATAGGATTACTCTTTTGTTAGTTTTGAAACTCTTCCAATCTACAAAACTCAGCCCACATATTCATTTTTTTTTTTTTTTTACTTCATCACGATATATTTGTTTCTTCTGTCCTCATTTTTTTTTCAATTTTTTTTTTAAAAAACTTTCATTACACCCTTAGGTTTTTTTTTTTTTTTTTTTTTTTGGTGATTAGAAAAAGTAGAAATCCCAAATTATAATAAATGCAAATTATTAATCTTTATCCAAAAAATAGAAAAGCCTCTGAGCACGCGCATGAGCGCGTGCTCAGAGGCTAGTCTAAATTAAATTTTTGTATGTTAAATATTATCCCTTAATTTATGAAATATATCCTAACAAATAAAAAAATAATGTTAATCTAATTTTATTTAATGATAAGAATGAATTAGAAACCTGGTAGTATATTATTCCTTTTTAGTTCTTTAATTATCTAAAAATTTAATAAATTTTTTTTAATTTGGTGAAGCTACATGGCGCAACCACGACGTCTAAGCTCAACTTTTATTATATATATATATATATAATAATATGATATATATATTTGACAAATAATAAGAAACTGCATATGCAATAAAAAGTGAAAACATATAGGAAAATTCTAGTGTCTTTTGTGTCTTTTCTATAATATTCTGTACACGTAGGGGAAAAAAAGATATTACGTTTATGAAGCAAAATCTTGTAATATACATCGATATAAATGAAAATGTAATTGTAAGCATCTCATCAAAAAAAAAAAAATGCATATATCTGGAGGACCTAGACTAAGACAATATATATATATATATATGTGTGTATATATATATATATATATATATGTATATTTATATATGTGTATATATATGTATATATATGGATGAAAACGTTATGAGAAAACAAAAATGTAAAGAGATAAAAAGATCTGAGATCTGTACTTGGAAGGCTTAACGCGTTAACAGGTGGATTACAAATGGTGATGATTGCAATGCCATCGTTGCCAACCTGCATATATGGTGACCACTATATTTTTGGCCATGCCCTGTTCTATCAAACTTAATAAAAAACAATTGAGAAGTGGTTGGTAAATTTCATTTAGTTTATAGATAAGTTTCATATGATAATATGATGATTAGCAGAATAAAGGAGTAGTGATTTGGCATCACAAACGCGAATTGAGAAGTAGTGGTTTGCAAATTTTTTTTTATTTTTTATTTCAAATGAAACAAAACCAAATTCCCCTTCGTCGCTTTCTGACAAAATATAGTTTATAGGTAGGTTTCATATTATCGTATGATTAGCATGATAAAGAAAGAGTAGTGATTTGCATGGCATCACAAAACGCGAATTGAACAATGATTGTGAACTTCTGCCATGCAAAAAGCCCTTTCAAAAACCTCTCAACTCCACTTCTCGTATCTAAAAAATACTTTTTCCTTGTAAACTAAGGCGCAAAAGTGAAAGCAGGCCTCAAACTTAAGATAACTTATTTTTCCTATACTATTATATCCATAGACCAGTTCATAAACCAGACACATTCAGTTAGCAGTACACATAAGTAAATAAAATAAATAAATGGAATTCCAACTATCCTTTCCTAATTGATTTTCCAAACCTACAACTTCCAACACTGAAAATTTTAGGCACTGGTTTTTGAAAAATTAAAAGATATAACATAATTGGAGCATACCAACAAAAACAAAAAACAGTAAATGATAGTGATAGTACCTTAGACAAAACTGGTTCAAGAGAAGTGACAACATTGACAAGCGAAGGATCCAATCCAATTTCTTCCTTTGCCTCCCTTGTGGCAGTGTCTCCATCATCCTTATCCCCCTCCTCTGCTTTCCCACCTGGCAATGCAACTTCACCTGCAACAACAAACCCCACATATTAATTGGTGTCAAATTTCTCATACTTCATATCAAAAAACACCAAACAAAGAAAAAGGGTGTCTGAAACTGCACTGACCCGAGTGAGTGGAGAGGTTGGAAGAGCGTTTGGTGAGAATGGCACGTAGGTCACCGTCGTCACCTTCAAAGAGACAGATCAAAACAGCGGCGAATGCGCGTGACCTTGCCGCTAGGATATCTTGAACTTTTTGATATAATTTGTACAATTAGGTTTATGAACATCTTTTATAAATAAATATTTCATAAATAGTAATATTTAATATTTTATTGATTAACAAGATTGAATATAATACTTCAAAGTAATAAAATATAATTTAACAGTACAAATTAATAAAATAAATTATATTAATAAATAAAAATATTTTTTAATAATTCAATTTAACAAAATTTAATTTAATTTAATACTTCAAACTAATTTAATATATTTTAATTTAATTCTTCAAATTAATAAAATATAATTCCTCACTAAAAATTAGTAAAATATAATGTAATAGCTAAAAAAAATGTAAGATGAGACCCGAGGACCAACAATATTAAAATATAATTTAATATTTTAATTATCTTGGGTATATAAAACTCATTTACCCATTAAAACTCATTTAACTAATTACTTCTAACCCAAACTCAACCCAACCCAATTATTATGGGTAAACCCCAACCCACCCAATTACCCAATTATCAAAATTATCAAAATACTCCTAAAGTGTAAATGACCAAAGTACTCTAAAATCTTAAAAAATGACCAAAATACTCCAAAACCTCAAAATTACCAAAATAACCACAAAACCTACTAAATGATCAAAATACCCTCGAAACCCAAAAAAAAATGATCAAAATATCCTCAAAACCTAAAAATGACCAAAATATCCCCAAAACCCAAAAAAATGACCAAAATACCCCCAAAACCTAAAAATGACCAAAAT